>CM043117.1:1488936-2088936 GCA_023701765.1 Hylyphantes graminicola | reverse complement strand
CCTTTTCTTTTTTCCTTCTTTTAATTGAAGAGCTTAGATGAAGAACGTGCTAAGTGACATAAAGATGAAAATGAGATAATGAGCTTTTAAGTTTTTTTGCTTGCACTAATATTTGTTGAAAAGGGCACTTACAAAAGGTTAGAAAAAAAAACTTGAAAGTTTATGAAAAGGAGGAATCTTGTTATTTTTAACCTCTTGCGAACTAGCGTCCCCATTTGAGGAAATTTTTGAAACCTCCCCACAAACAATTGACGTGTCAATTAGTTCTGAAATGTACATGGTCCGATAGAAGAATATCCGAATATCAGTTTTCAGCTTATGATTACACGTATCAGTCATTTATTTCGTTAAAAAAAATGAAGTTGAACGAGGGTCAATACGATATTAGAGTTCTTAAAAAAAGTTATTTTAACTTTTTTTTTCAAACTTTTCAAAAAGTTATTTTAGTAATTTTCAAAGCATTTTGAAATAAATACAATGATAAAATAATCTGTTAACTACAAATAAGTGATACGGCCTTTTTTGTTGCCTTTAATATTACAAAATTTTTGTATTTTTAGAGCTTAAATTATATAGCTCTCAGTAACTATTAAACAAAATTTAATAAAAAAAATTCCTTGCACAACTTTTTAGCATATATTTGTTTGAAAAGTATGTTTAGATTAAGAATATACGTCTAGGATTTTGCTCGGGTCTTAAGAGGATAAAGTTTTTCGTTTACTCTTAGATACGTTAAAAACAGCACTTACAAAAGGTAAATATATATACTAAACTTAGAAGTTTATGAAAAGGAGAAATCTTGCTATCCTTATAAAGGAGAGAATAGAATGTTCATTGACACTAAAATCTCATTTTTTTCCCCAAAAATGTCACTTAGCACGTTCTTCCACTTAGCTCTTCAATGAATGGAAGGTGTTTTGTAGGTGATGTCAAACAGTGATAGCAACGCCTCCATTTTTTTAATGTTTTATTTTGTGTCGTGATTTTGGGTTTCTAAGAAGGAAAGGTTACGGGATATTTATTTCAGATTCTATTTTTATTTCTTTTCTGGTTTACGAAAGACGAAGGTGTTTGCCAGACGTATCAAAAACACCCTTGGTACGTTCACCAATACCTTTGTTTACCTTTTAATGCGGTAGGTTTTTTTTTCTCTCTTTAAAGGGTATGTATGCTGAGGGTACCATACACTAATAACAAATTTTTAGTGGACTCATTTAGGTAATAAGAGACACAATTAGACTAAATAAAGGTCTTATGAGAAAAAAAATTGAACTTTAACTAACGGTAACCTAAATTGATTCAAATTAGATTTATCAATAGCGTGTTTTTCATGACTGCCCTGCAATTATCATTGTAATACCTACACTCTTAAAACAAACGAGCGATTTTAACTCAGTCTGAGTTAATTTTTCACACCTCCTGTCTTGAAATGCACTTCCCCGAAAGGAGTGAATCCTTTGTATGTGTTAAACCTCCCACAGAATCACTCCAAACGAGCGATTTTAACTCAGTCTGAGTTAATATTTACTCCTTTCCAGTGTCAAAAATGCAATACTCCTACTGGAGTGGATTTCGCTCTTTTGTTTTAAGAGTGTAGTCATCCTAGATTTAGTTTTGTGTACTAAAGCTCAATAAATCAAGTACACAAACTGAAACAGCCAAGTTTTTGTTACTTTAACAAATTCACACGGATAACCTTGTATTATTATTTCCATTACCTTATATGTTACACTATAGCAGTATGGTACCGCCTTACTGGGAACCCGTTAACTTCGCATTGCTTCCTTTTAGAGGCATGCTTACTTGTGAAAATACACTCAAAATCAAATCAAAATTAAATTTGTGTTGGCGCATGAGCACTTAAAAAAGCAAACACTAATAGAGGATGAAGCAGCCTTAGGGCGAGCGCATATCTCAACCAAACTCAATCAATCAAACTAATAGAGGATGGCGTCAAGCCCCCTTTTCGGCCCGGTCCATGTATTTTCAAGCCCTGTTATGGTCCCGCAATCCCACGTGGATGAAGTTTTTTTTTAAAATAAATATATTAATTAAAAATCACAATCAAATATGAAAAAACTAAGCCTCAGGTGCACACGTAGGTATTAAAAGGAATCTATATTAAAAATTTCGAATTTTTTAGAGCAGTCTAAGTAGGTCTTTTGCGATCCACAGACATACACACAGACAGACAGACCGACAGACAGACTCTTCCTTTTATTATTATAGATATTAGCCGATTGAAACTAAAAATGATCTAACCCCTATATCTCCTTGTACAGACCTGCTGCTGCAGCGCTGCTACGACCGCTGGGGCTGCTTCTCGATCGGCGAGCCCTTCCTCTCGATCTACAGACCCGTCAACCTGTTCCCCCTACACCCGGACCTCTTGGACGTGCAGTTCTTGCTCAAGACGCGCGCCAACCCGGACCACTTCGCGACGCTCAGGCCGAGCAACGAGACCTCGCTCGCCCCGCTGCTCGACCCGAAGAGGGAGGTCAAGTTCATCGTGCACGGATACCTCGAGCACGGACACCAGAAGTGGATACAGGTTGGTATATTGGACAATTCAGTTTGGGACTTTAATAAATATGTCTAATTTTCCACTTAAAAACTGCAATTACGCCAACTAAAAAAAATGATTGGTCGAAACAATTAAGTAGGTAGGTTGGTACATGTATTTTTCAGTTTGTGTGCTTCATCAAAGACCCGCACTTATAAAACTTCATCAAGTTAAACATACACAGACATAATTTTTTCTGACTCAGAAAGAAAAAGTACACTCAGGGCGAAGGCTTGGAATCAAACCCTCAGCCGGTACAGTGCGCAGACTATGTTAGCGTAATGGGCTGCGATCAAACCTACTAGGCCACCCCGGCCCCTGGTCGAAACAATTTTTTAAGACTTACTCAAGTCTGAAATCTAAAAAACTCCAACAAAAATGTCATCGTTTGACTAGAAGGACTGACTACTGGACTGTGTTTGGACTTGCACGAGGTGTCAAGTTTGAAAAAGTAGAAAGGGTACCTGGAGCACGGATACCAGAATTGAATTAGACCTCCTGCTTTAGCGCTGGGGCTGCTTCTCGATCTACAGACCCGTCAACCTGTTCCCCCTGCACCCGGACCTCTTGGACGTGCAGTTCTTGCTCAAGACGCGTGCCAACCCCGACCACTTCGCGACGCTCAGACCGAACAACGAGACCTCGCTCGCCCCGAAGAGGGAGGTCAAGTTCATCGTGCACGGATACCTCGAGCATGGACACCAGAAGTGGATACAGGTTAGTATTGGACAATAAAGTGTCGGATTTAAAAAAAAATCTGCAATAGACTACGGCCAACTTCAATAACAAGGCCAGAGAAGCTCTCCAAAACATGACGGAAGACGGAAATTTTGACGACACTGCTCCCAGTGCCGAAGATCGAGAAACTAGTTTGGACGCATTCGGAATCCTAAAAATGTGGTCAGCCGTGAACGAGTAGTTCCGAGCAGGTTTCGAGACAGGTTGTCTTCATCTTCGGAACAACGTCACTCGGAACTATGACGTCAAAATTTCCGTCTTCGAGCGTGCTTGGGAAAGCTTCTTTGGACTTAGTAGTTGAGTAGGCCGTGAATGGAATTAAAAAACCAAAATTACGCTGGGTATAAAAAAATATTTTGAATTTTTCGAAACATTTTTTTAAGACTTACTCAAGTCTGAAATCTGAAAACATACAACAAAAAAATGTCTTGATTTGAATTATTATAACATTCGAATTGAATTATCGTCGGGCTAGGGCTGCACGAGGAAGGAGGTGTCAAGTTTATCGTGCACGGATACCTCGAACACGGACATTAGAAGTGGATATTGGTAGGTATTCGACAATTTCACAATGGTTGTGGACCTTTAAAAAAATTCGCTAATTTTCCACTTAAAAACTAAAATTATGCAGAGTAAAAAATATTTTTAATTGTGTGAAACATTTCTTTGAAGACTTACTCAAGTCTGAAGTTAAGAGAACTACAACAAAAATTTCTAAGTTGAGTTGAATTGAAATGAATTATCGTTGCACTGGAAGTTTTGCCTTCCCTGGTTCTACACATGTCTTAGCCATCCTACGATGAATAAGTACGGTGGATTTATAATACAGTAATCCCTGGCTATATGGCGCCTCGTTATAATGCGCATTCGGATATATCGCGCCTTGTATCATGTCTCCCAATTTTTCAATACAATTGGTATAATATTTATCAAGCCGCTCGTTATATCGCGCATTCGGTTATAGTTCGGCTAGTGTTGCGCTGGTGCACCCTTAATAACGGTGATTTGTTTTTATGTGAACTTTACTTTATGTCAATTGGTCCCCTGCGCACTAGTCAACATCCCATCAGGATACTATTCATTCATTTTAAGATGTCCAGCTATTGAAGTAAGTGCTGAATTAATAGGTAGCTTTCAGATCTTGATTGGCAACATACAGCCCACTCGGTGGCGCAATGGTTGGGGAGCTAGCCCTTGGAGGGGCTCGAATCCCGATAAAGCATGATGTTTGTGTTTATCGAGTATATGCGGAGTACGAGCTCGTTAAACATGTTGGGTCCCAAAGTCCTGTGGGCTGTCATTGCGCAGTCCCACGGGTACAGTTCCCTGGAGACTATTTATCTCCCCTTCAGGGACATGTCTAAATTATGGAGGTGGCGGGCGATAGATGGCAGCATCTGTCACGTATGTCTGTGTGTTATGTTGGTCTTACTTGACGAAGGTTAATAAGCGAGTCTCTGACCAAGAACACAAGCCTGAAAATATTTCTCTATGTCTGGTAACATAAATGCTAAAGGAAAGCAAATTCTTTTTCGATTATGTCACGTGGGAACAGCCAATTGCAAGAAAAGCAATAATGAAATTTGGAAGAAATATCGTTACCCTAAAACAACCCAATTACATCATCAGTAAAACATTATTTTTAGTTTTGTTAACATCCAACAGTTTGTAAACTTTGTAATTTTTCGACAGCCCAATCAGTGCTCCAGTCGGTTAAGGCGTTCGCCTTGCCCAGGTTCGCTTCTGGGCATCGCCTAAATTACTGCCGACCTATAAACGGCCCGTGAAGATAAACAAAATGTCCGACAAATAATACCCCGTGTAGAGGGAATGCACTTAGAAGGAATATGCTTCAAAGTGCCAACACTGTGTAAGAAGTCGCCCTTATAGGCTGCGTTGGGTGCTCACTCAGGTGTCCGCTCCTCACTTGACTATGGTTCTAAATTACGACTTCCGTCGCCAATAGCCTTCGCTCTAGTGCGACGATAACTCAAACTAACCTAGCCAGAGGGATGTCCTCAGTTGCTTATGTTTTCTCAAAATCAGTTGAGGAAATCAGAACAGTCTGATTTGCATCCTCCAAGTCATGGCGAGTTGTTGTGACAACATAACCGCCAAGCGAACCGTTCAGCTGCAACGAACCGCTTACCAGGAAGTGTTTAGTTTGTTAATTTGAATGTCGCACTTTATCTCAGCTGGGTGGCTGATTTGAAGACATTTACAGACGGAATATATTGGTCTGGTCCATCAGGATGACATGCTTTTTTGATGAACTCAAAGTTTGAGACTGATACTTTTAAACATTAAGGAGGGGCCCGGATGTCCTTGTGGGTTAGATCTCCGCCGATTACGCTATGTCTGTGCACTGTACAGGGCGCGGGTTCGAATCCCGTCCTCTTCTGGGTGTACTTTCTCTCTCTGTGCCAGAAAAAATTCTGTCTGTCGCAGTCTTACTTGGCGACATATAAACCGGAAAACATATGTACCTACCTACATTCTTACTTTTAAACGCTGATGAAGTGGACTGAAACTTAAATCGAAATAAACTATCGTCACACTAGAGTCACACGAGACCTTTTGGTTTTAAATGAGATGTCCGTCGACTGTAGTCAAGAAAAGAGCCGACACCTTAGTAAAAATTGCACCCAATGCAATTTTTAAAGGCGACATCCTACTCAGCGTAGAGATTTTGAAGCCCGTTTAACGTACACTACATGGAGTATTAGTAGGCGAACTTTTTGGCTGCACGAGCCATTTATAGGTAGGCAGTTATTTTACCTGGATCCGAATGTGGGACCTTTTGCATGCGACTACCACTCTCAGAAATAACACTTTCATTTTTGACGATTCATGAATCCTCAAGCCTCATTGCGTTAATTTTGAGGATCGTTTCGTCAAACTATCACGTGACTTTCGAGTAAACGCGAATCCTCACTTTTACGATCGTGATTTGACGATTCTGTATCTTGATTTTGAGGAAACTGAATCTCATTGTTGTACTCACATGCTCACAAATGACGAAATACTTCTTTAGATTAGACGACATTCGAATCCTCATAAAAATGACGATTCAAATTTCCTCACTCAACTCGGAGCATTTGCCAGTACCAGAATCGTCAAAATTAAGGAAAATTTCGTCGTTTTGAGCATTTATTTTTTAGAGGGTAGCCATTAGTAAAGCATTGGGAAAGACGAATTATATGGTAAATATGGTCTAACCTATTGTTGTGGTTAATGCAGTTTAACTGCCCACGGCAGTCTACACCAAAACCGAGCTTAAGTTTGCAGCAGAGAAATGTACTAGGCGGAGGAATTTACGTAAACAACGCCGAAATTTCGACTGTTTCTATTGGCTGCTCCTCTGATTTTGATATTCGTGCGCCCTGTTACGTCAAAATCGAAGGAAAAAATAATTAAAATAACACTCTAACTGTTGTTAAACTAATAAAAATAATAAATTTATGTCTTGAAATAACAAATAAATGTGTTTATTGAATGTGAAATACCTTTTTTATTCGATTCTCGCACTCAAAAATGAGAACTATTAACCCTTTTTTTCGTAGAACATTTGTATACTGCAAACTTAAGGTCGGTTTAGGTGTAGCATATCGGAACTTATTATGATACTTTTCTCTTTCCCAGGACATGATCCGCGAGATGCTGACCAAAGACGCAATCAACGTCATTTCCGTGGACTGGGCGGTGGGCGCGACTCCGCCCTACACGCAGGCCGTGGCCAATGCGCGCATGGTGGGCGTGGTGTTGGCGCACTTCATAGAGATGCTCAGGGTGAGTTTGCACTGGCTTTGAAGGAAAAACTAGGGTTGGTTTTAGGTTTGAAGTGTTGTCGATAGATGGCAGCACTATAAATTTGAATTGTTTGTATTTTTGGCGTTTAGCATAGAGGCGGAAAAAATTGGAAATTTTTCTTTTTGAACTCGACCGGTTTTGCAACTAAATTCAACGTTTTTAGCAGTTTTGGAAGAGAAAATGAGTATAAAAAGCCTCAGAAGGTAGATATTTTTAAAATTATCACAAGAAAATATCCTTTATAACTTGATTTGATTCATTGCGCAGATATCGATAAGATTTTTTTTTTTTGTTAACGTAGAAGTAATTCGGAGTCGGCTCCAAAGTAGTCAATTAAACCTTTTAATCCCAATGAAAATTTGGCATCATCGTTTTAGAATTTGTTTCTGATCGTCTATAGCAATTTGTGTTTCTTCAAACTTTTTTCAATAAGAAAATATTTTTTATTAATCCCAATAGATGACAGCCCTATTACTTTTTAAGATTATGATCAGAAACATGATGATGCCAAATGGCATCACTGGGACTGAAAGGCTTTCAAATTTTAGACAAGATGTAAAATTAAGTCCAGCAAAGTGGAAAAAATAAGCTTTTATTTTATCGCCAGCCTGTTTGTTTGAAGAAATCACGTAGGTTCGTCAAATAAATAATATGCATGTTTGAGGACTTGAGTGGCAACAGAAATGTAAGAATGAAAATTAATTCCTTATCGAGCTTCGATTTGTGAATCAATGTGGGAACGCTTTTTCAATCGAAGAAAAAGCAGGAATGAAAGCAGGAAGAACTACGTCCCTTGAAACAAGGCTTTGCTTTTCTAGGACGTGTACTCGATCCCCCTGAGGTCCATGCATCTGATTGGACACAGCCTGGGAGCTCACGTGGCAGGGTACGCGGGGGAAAGACTCAACCGGCTGGGCCGGATTACAGGTACGCCCCGCCCAGTGTTGGGCACATTTTAATTGCAAGAACAATTAGTCCCAAAAATTTGCTACACTACGGAAACATCTGATATTCACAAAATAAGCTTAGTTCAGGCAATACCACCTAGATTAGAAGGCCGAAGAACTAAGCAACACAACGTCACACTAGTGGACCGATTTCGATTTGTTGACCATTAACGTCGTATCTTAAGATGACGTCGCATCTTGATTTATCTTATCTTAAAAATTTATTCAAATACAAGATCAAGTCCCGAATGATCATTGGTTAAAAACCACAGAATCGTCCACTTATGTCAAGCATTTAGTTCGCCGGCCTTCTAATCTAGGTGGTATTGGTTCAGGTCAAGAATTATATAGTTCCATAAGAAAAAAAAATTCATTTTAATTTTTATATGGTTTTTGAAATAATGCCAAAATTTTTTAACTGTGGGAAACAACAAAATAAAAATATATATATTACCTAAAAACACTCCCAGTTATATGTTTTAAGGTATCTGACCATATTATTAAAAAAAAGGAAGTAATTATTTTAATCGAAATAGTTTAAATTGTGTTTTAAATATGTGGAACTGAAGTGAACTTTGCAAAAATAAGGTGAAACGCTTGTTAGCCATTTTCTAAATAAAAATATAGTAGTTCTGACTTCTATTGAGATTAATATTGAAAATATTGAAAGTGATTATTCCAAATGGCATCACTGGGACTAGAAGGGTTAAAGATTAACAATTAATTAATTGGTAAATGTAACCACAACAAGTAGCAATTCATCAATTGTAATTGTGGAAAATTACAATTTACAATTATTTAATTGTTAACTGTAGTAGTAAAAATTTATTAATTTTCAATTGTTTTGTTAATTTTAATTAAAAATAACAACTAACCACTTGTAAGTCTAAGACTTACAGCTTAATATTCCTAGATCTTTACTCATTTCGTTTTAATAATACATAAAGTTAATTGTTAGTTTTGTTTCGTAAAACCACTTAAAAATAATAATTGCAATTATTTTAATTGCGAGTTGCAATTTACATGAGTTAATCAAACTAATTTAGCTGCAAGGTGCAATTAAAAGTTCAATTGCGATTAATTTAATTGCAATTAATTGTTTTGTCAATTAACAAGATAAATTGACAAATTAGTTGATTAATGCTCAACACTGACGCAATCCTTCCCAAACATCATAAAGTAGCTTATATTACTTAAATACAGTGGTAGTCAGAATTATAAGGACAATAGAAAAATCGCTAGATCTTTTCAGCAAATCACGGTTGAACTATGCAAAATTTATGTCTGTTAGCCAATAATAAACTAAGCATTGACTGATTGGGCAGCTAAATGCCCCGATCTAAACCCAATCGAGAATTTGTGGTATTTTGGCGCATGAAGTTTACAAAAATGGCACTCAGTACCATAATAAACGAGAACTGATGTCATCAATTGAAAAGGCATGGAAATATATCCCTGTGAGCACCCTAACAACAAGAAACTAACGAGCTCTATGACGTCAAGATTAATTAAAAATAATTGGAAAAAAGGTGAACTTATTATTAATTGTTTTGACTAGAAAATTTTAAATGTTCTTATAACTTTGTCCAGTTTCCAAAAATGCAATTTTTGCTTTTTTTTTAAAAAAACTCAAATTTTGTATTTTAATGAGGGCGGGGGGGTGTTCTTAGCCGATTTAAAGCATAAAGAAGTATTAAATGTCTAAATACATATTTTCATTTAATTCAGAAATAATTTTTTTCTGTTCAAGTATTAAATATCTTCAGGATGATTTAATATCACTAAACAGATGGTGCTTGATAAATCGATTATTTCTAAATTATAAAAAATGTTCTATCACGTCTTTCTCGCATAGGCATTCAAAGTTAAGCTATGATTATAGTATTGATAATGTTCTTTTGTCTAGATGTAATAGTGTTTGTGATCTTGGTGTTCAATATGACAGTAAATTTTCTTTTTCTGAACATATATCAAATATTGTATCATTTTCTTAAAGGAATTTAGGTTTTATATTAAGGGTTTGCAGGGAACTAAATTCAGCTTCTAAAATTTCAATTTTCAATTGTTAGGTCAGATCTGAACTGGAATATGCGTGTATAGTTTGGGATCCCCACTATGATTTTTATAGTAAAACGATTGAAAAAATTCAGAATATTTCTTAAGACACCTGTTTTTCACGGAAAATGGTTATTGTAACACTTACATGTCAACAAATATTTTGAGAGAAAATTTTAAAATTCAAAAGCTGCAATCAAGGCGTAAATTTTTGTTAATGCTATTTTTTCATAAACTTTTAAATAAGGGCATAGACAGTAATACTTTAACCCAGGGTATTTTTGTAAGGATTCCTAGACAGTCTGCAAGAAATAAAGCTTTAAAATTTTGTGAAACTAATATAAGAACTGTTACTGATGAAAATTTTTATTTCAATAAATTTTGCTCATTTTATAATTTGCATACAGATCATTTGGATTTTTTTAATGTCTTCTCCAGTCTTTAAGAGAGTTTGCATGTCCTTAATTTTTTAGTTTTTATTGTATGCATTGTTTTTTTGTGTTCTTTTGCTGGTGGTGTTGTATATTCTTGTTTATATTGGGCAATGTAATGGGACCGAAAGGTCTGTTTTGTCTCAAATAAATAAATAAATAAATAAATAAAAATAAATGTCTAAATACATTATTTTCATTTAATTCAGAAATAATTTTTTTCTGTTCAATTTTCAGTCGTCCCTTTAATTTTGTTTGACCACCACTGTATCACTTGAATGATAATTCTGACATTGTTACATGAAGACGGAAATCGAGAGGTTCCTCTGAGAGGCTTAAAATATTGGCAAGTACAGGGTGGTTTGTAAAATAACGCTCGCTATTCGGAGTGGTCTGTAGCTTCAAAGACTAATCCAAATGCAACAAACTTTCAGACACTTACTATTCAAGAAGGGGGGAGAGAATGGAATCATAAAAAACAAACTCGTCTCTTGACCAGGGTTCTCAATTACGAGGCGTAATTGGCTGTGTTGGCCGTAATTGGCCATAATTGGCTCCGCCTCGTAATTTAGAGCCTTGGTCAAGAGACGAGTTTCTTTTTTATGATTCCATTCTTTTTCGAAAAAAACAAACGTCTCTTGACCAGGGTTCTAAATTACGAGGCGTAATTGGCTGTGTTGGCCGTAATTGGCCATGTTGACTACGCCTCGTAATTTAGAACCCTGGTCAAGAGACGAGTTTCTTTTTTATAATTCCATTCATTTTCGAAAAAAAGAAACTCGTCTCTTGACCAGGGTTCTAAATTACAAGGCGTAATTATCTGCGTTGGCCGTAATTGGCCATAGTTGACTACGCCTCGTAGATTAGAACCCTGGTCAAGAGACGAGTTTCTTTTTTATGATTCCATTCTTTTTCGAAAAAAAGAAACTCGTCTCTTGACCAGGGTTCTAAATTACGAGGCGTAATTATCTGTGTTGGTCGTAATTGGCCATAGTTGACTACGCCTCGTAATTTAGAACCCTGGTCAAGAGACGTTTGTTTTTTATGATTATTCCTTTTTTATGATTCCATTCTTTTCCCCCCTTCTTGAATAGTAAGTGTCTGAAAGTTTGTTGCATTTGGATTAGTCTTTGAAGCTACAGACCACTCCGAATAGCGAGCGTTATTTTATAACCACCCTGTAGATGTTTAATACACAATTAATACTGTGTTTGGGGACTTTTTCTTGTTAAACACAAATGTTGTCTGGAAGCGTGCTGAGTAACAGATTCTGTTACAAACCTACCTGTTTTTTCCCCCTTCCAGCGCGACTGTGTGACGTATACCCGCTTCCCCCATCAGGAAATGCGCAATAAATATAAATGATAAGAAGTGGAATTGGCGGGATAAAAAAAGTGAAGAAGTCAGAAAGTCGCCAAGTAACTGAAGTAAGCACACATACAAGCCGCTCAGCGCTCACCTATCGTATAGTTTAATGTAAAACGCGTCATTTTATTCTTTGAAAAACATTGATCGAAATACGAAACATGAATGTTGGCGCAGTCGCAAGTTGTAGCAAGAGACATCTTGAACTTATACAAGATGGTAGTAGCAGTTCCCTTCACAGACAAGAAAAGTGCGATGAAATCTCAGTTTTATTAGAAATTCAAAAAGTCGGACACGTCGGAGAAGTTAGCCCACACAAACACCACTTTAAAATAGCGCTAAATAGCGTGCCAAGACTTGTTTGGGCTTACTAGAAGGCGATCAATGACTTCACTTGGCGAGCCGGTTTTAGCCCAGCAGCGTTCTCACCTTCTTGCCTTCTTCGAAACTCAATAAGGGGAAAGTACCGTTTCGCTTCCAGCTCGACTCTGTGATATTAACTGTCCTTTTGAATGAGCCACACTGCCACAGTTGCGTAGAGTAGAGTGTTGTGTTCTCATTATACGGACGTTTCTTTCTGCATCAGGTTTTCAAATTTAATAACAATGTCTTGTGGGGACGAAACGAAATGTTTTACGATAACGTGGAAGATAGAGAACTTCGGTACATTTTCGTCGGCAGAGATAATGATCAGATCACCCGTTTGGAAAACGGAAACGACCAAGGATAATGCGTGGTGGAGATTTCTTTTAAAGCCTACTAATTTGGATCTTGAATTTGCACTGACCAGCTTCAGCGGGAAGTTGAAAGAGGACTACAAGTACGAAATGTCTGCTTTGACGTCTTCTGGTGAAACTAAATTGGTACGCAAACTTTGTGACGACAGTTATAGTTGTTCTTATAAAATCGAAAAAAATAAGATTTTTGGTGAAACTAGTGATCCGTTCCTTCTCCAGGGTACGCTGACGCTTTGCTGTAGGATTTGGCTGCCAAAGTTGAAACCTGGGCGGTGTTTTCTCCGAACTGCCCTGCACGAAGTGTACTTGAGATGGGTTGTAGAAGGGTTTAGCCTCGATCTAAATACCATCAAACGGTCGTTGCACGAGCAAAAAGAAATGTTGCTCACCACGTTCCTTTACAAGAACACCACTGAAAAGAGCACCCACTGCGTCCGGATAGAGTTACTTCCAGATTACGGGAAGTGGTCCTCCTTCATAGAATGCCACATTGAAATTGGCGAAGGAAGAAGAAAAGCCATCTCTAGTAACGATGTCCACCCGACTGTCGGTTGGCAGTGGCGCGTAGCGATTCGCCCTGAAGAATGCCCGGACGGCCATCTCCGTCTTGAATTTAAATGTTTGATCGCAGTCGACGAGGAACATCCCAAATCTCCTGATGCAGCGGTAAACTCGTCTTCCACGCTCAGCCGAGACCTCTTGCAGCTGTACAGGAAGAAAACGTTCAGCGATGTGACCCTCAACACTGGAGATTACACGTCGCTCCCGGCGCACAAAAACATTCTCGCCAACCGATCTCGTGTGTTCGAGGCCATGTTCGAGAGAGACCAGGCCGTCAAGGGTCGTTCTGGGGTCGTGGACATCTACGACGTCGACAGCGAGACCATGGACCGGCTGCTGGTCTACCTGTACAGCGACTCCCTGGAAAAAGAGCTGAGTTGGGAGCAGGCCACTGCCCTGTACTACGCGGCGGACAAGTACGCCGTCCTCCCCTTGAGGCGGGAATGTGCCCAAGTCCTGATGGTCGCCATGACAGCGGACAACGTGTGTGACGTCCTCGTCTTGGCGGACACACACTCGGACGAGCCGTTGATGTCGTGTGCCGTGGATTTCGTACGATACAACCAAGAAGTCGTGTTGTCGCCAGCTTGGGAGAACTTGGAAGAGACCAACTACCGGTTAACTATTAAAGTCTTTCGCCGAATTCTTCTACAGAAAGATAAGAAGTGAATGGATTGGTAAGACTATACTTGAGGGTGTCCTCGCCAAGCTGGGCAATGTTGTTTCTTTCATGGGAACGTCTATATTTCCATGAATATGTATTTAGTTTGAGTTTTATTTAGCAATCGTGATTCTGATAGGTTTGGATTTAAGCGTTATTTTCAAATGTTCAGATTAGGATTAGTTTTGATGAAAGCGTAATTTTTGAATGTTCAAAAGTATATGTAATTTTGGAGGTTTCAGCTAGTTTTATGGTGGACGACGAAAAGGGCACCCTGAAGTATAGTTTTAACGATGGATTTCGAGAAATGAACATAACATTTGTACTGATAAGTTATATGTACGTTTCAATGTGTCAGAGCATGCACTAATAAGGCGATAGGTAACTTTTTTTGGAAATGCTTATTTGTTTTGCTACTCAAAATTATATATATTTAAATGAAAATTTAAAATAAATTTTTCAAATTTTTTTGAAATGTGTATAAACATTTAATTTAATAAAAAAAATTAATGTAAAGGAAAATATTAAAATTCTAAAGGTTTACAATTTACCACAGACGAATTGTAAATTTTTCGTTTAAGGGGTCATAGGAGTCTTAAAAATGTGCAAAGAAGGTACTACAAAGATAGTTTGATCTTTCACGTAATTTTTTAACTACTCAATATATAAGTATAATTTTTTTTATATGTAATTCTATAAGATAAGATTTATATCATATAAAACAAATTTTAAAATTTATGAAACTTTAGCCAAAACCAAAATAAATAATATTAAACATAAAGCTATTTGAACACATTGGGATCAGGCTTGCGCGGCAAATTTTGAGGTCAAAATTGAAAAAATGACCAAGAAAATGACTTTATATTGCACAAATATGTACAAACAAAGACTTATACCTAAATTCTCAGCTCAATTATAATTAGAAATTATTTTAAGAACTTTTTTCTAAAAAAATTAATAAAAATTTTAAATTGTTGATTTTAAATTTTTTTAAAAATAATCTCTAATTAAAATTGAGCTGAGAATTTAGGTATAAGTCTTTGTTTGTACATATTTGTACAATATAAAGTCATTTTCTTGGTCATTTTTTCAATTTTGACCTCAAAATTTGCCGCGCAAGCCTGATCCCAATGTGTTCAAATAGCTTTATGTTTAATATTATTTATTTTGGTTTTGGCTAAAGTTTCATAAATTTTAAAATTTGTTTTATAACAAATAAATCTTGTAAAATTACATATAAAAAAATTATACTTGTATATTGAGTAGTTCAAAAATTACATGAAAGATCAAACTATGCTTTGTAGTAAATTCTTTGCACATTTTTAAGACTCCTATGACCCCTTAAAGAAGTAGAGCAGATTGCGATACAACACGAAAATGTTACTGCTGCAATGACATTTTATAGAAAAAAAATTACTAAGTAACCACATCTATTCTTGACAAGAAAAACTTCTTAAGTAAATAACCTTGTTTAAGCTACACTGATTTCTTTTTTACTTTATCAAACCCTCGTCAATCTAAAAACACGTCAATCTAAAAACAAAGTGGGAATTTGAAAAAAAAAATTAAGAGACAGAAATTATGGTAATCAACAGCATTTAGCATATAAGGCGCGTTTACATGAGCCATCAAATCCATGGAATGCCAAAAACCCCATTTTTGGAAAAAGAGGTCGAGCAGGATTTCTAACCCAAATGATAGTTTGTGGCGGAATCCATGGTATGAAACATCAAACCCTCCTTATTTGGAGGGTTTGCAAAACTCCCCAATTCCGGTTCTGTCTGGGAGAAAATCCCCAATAGGGAAAAATTGCTGAGTTTGCTCTTCAATCCATGGATTCGATAGCTCATGTAAAGGCGCCTAATGAAACTAATATTTAGGTGCCCCTAATATTGCGGGGCCTAACAGGCCAGGTAGATCAGGCACTGTATGTGGCTTACATTTACATAGGTAGCATTAGCCCTAGACAATATTGTATCCAGTATTCTACTCCTAAATCTGACGAGTAACAGGTATCTCGGCATGTTTGTATCTTGGTATGTCCCAATATGTTTGTATACTCTCTAGCGACCTGGCCTTCCCCTTTTCGGGACATTTTTTAAAATCTCCCCACAACCAATTAACACGTTAATTAGTTCCGAAATCGACCTGATGGTCCGATAGAAGAAGATCCAAATATCAATGTTCAGCCCTTAATTACAGGTATTAGTCATTTATTTCTATAGAAATTGATATCAAGAATTGTCTTGAATGGCAGGGCTTTCCGTAGACAAGGCTTTTTTTGCAAAGCTAACAGAGCGTAAAACTTCTCTTTTGCTTTTTATTCTTGACTCAGGTTCGTGTTTGTAGAAATTTACTGTACGGTAACCATTGGCGAACTTTCCGAAATCGCGCCAAAAGTCCGTATTCTGGCGACTTTTGACGTCATGCTCTCTTGGCAACGATGACGTTTTCCGGCAACCCTATCTAACCGTTATGGGTTTCGGTCGAAGTCAGACAGGTTGCCACAAGAAACTGTTTATCCCCAAATCTGAAAATCGCGCCAATAGTTACCGTACAGTAAAGGTGAACCAAACGATATTTTCGACAATCAATCTTAGCATGACTCATCAAGGTGGAATGGGCGCGCTGGACCACGGGTCTCCAAACCAAAGTGCCTCAGTGTTAATCCAATAATGGGGGGGGGGGGGGGGGGGGGGGTATTGTCTAAGCCACATTTCTGCCGCTGTACTGTGAATATTTTTAAAAACTTTTATTTACAACAAACGTTTTGCTGACTTACAGGTCCCGACAATCCCATTTTTTGAAATTGTTTCGAAATATTTTTAAAATTTTGATTCAAATAATTTCGCAAAAAGTATTCGAATCAATTAAAAAAAAAGTGGGATTATAGAGACCTGTAAGTTATCTACATTTATTATTTAAAAAAAACCCGTTTGTTTATAATATTCAATACAGATGGAGAAATGTGAATTGATGGAGAATTTAAAATTTTGAATAAATAATTTCGCAAAAAGTATTCGAATCAATTAAAAAAAAGTGGGATTATAGAGACCTGCAAGTTATCTACATTTATTATTAAAAAAAAACGTTTGTTAATATATTCAATACAGATGGAGAAATGTGAATTGATGGAGAATTTAAAATTTTGAATAAATAATTTCGCAAAAAGTATTCGAATCAATTAAAAAAAAATGGGATTATAGAGACCTGCAAGTTATCTACATTTATTATTTAAAAAAAAAAAACGTTTGTTAATAGATTCAATACAGATGGAGAAATGTGAATTGATTTAGAATTTAAAATTTTGAATAAGTAATTTCGCAAAAAGTATTCGAATCAATTAAAAAAAAGTGGGATTATAGAGACCTGCAAGTTATTTACATTTATTATTAAAAAAAAAACGTTTGTTAATATATTCAATACAGATGGAGAAATGTGAATTGATGGAGAATTTAAAATTTTGAATAAATAATTTCGCAAAAAGTATTCGAATCAATTAAAAAAAAGTGGGATTATAGAGACCTGCAAGTTATCTACATTTATTATTTAAAAAAAAAAAACGTTTGTTAATATATTCAATACAGATGGAGAAATGTGAATTGATGGAGAATTTAAAATTTTGAATAAATAATTTCGCAAAAAGTATTCGAATCAATTAAAAAAAATTGGGATTATAGAGACCTGAAAGTTATCTACATTTATTATTTAAAAAAAAAGTTTGTTAATATATTCAATACAGATGGAGAAATGTGGCAGAGAAAATAGTTTTTTCCCCTTTGGATTAACATTGAGGCACTTGAGTTTGGAGACCCCCGGTCCAGCGCGCCCATTCCCCTTTAACATCTGGAGTTTTTTTTTTTTTAAACCTTTTACTTCGTTTGATTGCTTATCACTAAATGAAGTATAATTGTTGAGAAGAAGCAACTTTTTTTAATTGGAAACTCATTTAAAAGCTTTTTTTTCCGTTCCAAGATGTAATTTTAAAAGGACAATCATTACGATAGCGGGATCGGTAAATAAAAGCTACAATAATAAAATGTTCTAAACTTGGTTTAGTTTCTTGCAAATGAACAGCTATGATATAATGGGCGATCTCTATTTGGCGATTGGCGTCTCGTTGAAAAGCAACGAAAATGTTAAAATGTGTGATAAACATTCCATTTCATACTTATTCAACTCGATATAAGGCAGGTATTATCGTTAAATTTTCCAAGATCGCCGAAATTCGCCAATGAACAGACCGGCCATAATATCATAGTTGTATGTACTAATTAGTTAAATAAAAGTATTCTGAAATATACAAGATTTCAAAATTGTTTGGTTTTATAAAGTTCTGCATTTAAAAATACCACAGAACGCTATTTAAAAATATCGTACTGCATATATACACAAAATCATCAAAAAAAAAGCAAGAATTCAAAATAATAAAAGTGTTTCAGATACTTCTTAAAATAATACTGATAAATATTTAAATATAAATGCCAAAATAATAAACTTACCTTTTAAATAAACAGTTGTCGTATCTGAAGAGATTTTAAATTTCCCAAAAGTTGACGTTACTCCTTGGAATGATTTTATATTTTTACGTAGAAACGAAATAAGATAACTAATATTTTTTTACGGTAATAAAATATTTTAATTGATTATTTGATTTTTAAAGTTTTGGGTTAAGCATACAATAAAAGTTTTAAGAAAAATGCTGTAAATCTTTATTGAAATAGCGACGATAAAAAAAGAATAACGAAATTTTCACTGTTTAGAATAAAAACTAAAATCGTCTGCTGATTAGAACTAAAAAAATATTCATGTGTTGCCATTTCTGTAAAACTCAATAAAGTTTAAAGTAAAGCAAGGTTGAATTTATTTAAATTTGAAAAAATTAAAATACATTTTGTTGCTTCAGATGACGTTTAATGCTGTATTTAATTTAGTGGGTGAAATGTTTTTCAGTCATGGAATGTCGTTTTTGAAAAGTTGTTTTTTATGGAAGTTTCACATTCTTAGGGTTTTCAGTATTGTATTATTTTGAACAATGTATTCAACACGTAAGGATTTTCAATAAAAAAATTAAGCTTTGACAGTCTTTAGGAATTATAGTTCGACTGTATTTCGAGCTTGTGTTTAGTGGTAGTTACAAATATGAACTTTGGAAACATAGAAGTTGTAAATCTGTTTGATATCTTTTATGCTGTTGATGACTGAAATGTTATTAAAATATATGGTTTTTATTTTACTTGATATATAAATGGTGTTCGGGTTAAATTTTATTAAAGAATGATTTCAATAAATTCTTCGATTACTTTGTGAAATAAATAACACAAACAGTTACAGAATGTCTTTAAAATGTATTTCTGTAACAGACGATTTTTTTTTTTTTTGCAAAACCTCCGAAATCGTGATTGACTCTCGCGCCAAGGCCTTAGTTGAATAGCAATAAATAACAGCAGATAACTGCAATCGAAAGCTGAGCAAACTGACTGACTTTTAAATCCACTTCTATCGAACCATTTCAGTTATTATACTTTTAAACAAACTTAGTAGTAACGGGGACGTAAAACTAAGCACCAAGTTAAGAGGGACTGTCAGTCCCATAGAGCTAATGCATTAGTTTTGAAATCACAACTTTTGCAAAAGAATTGTTTTGCCATTCCCGTTTTCACCAGATTTGGGAATCATCATAGCATCAACTTAAAACAAAATTGAAAGGCGATAACTTCCGGTTATTTACTTATTTATTAATTGATAAAGTTTTAAAATAGCGTCGCCATTTGTTGTATATTTTTGGCGTTTTTAAACTTCAAAAATATATAATTAAATAACTAGATGACATTTTCGTTTCAAAGGCCCTCGCCAGATAAGACGGTGAAAAATGCCCCCATTCCAATCGGGCTAATTTTTTTTCTGAAAATACCTCATAGTATGGACAACTTCTCAGCCAAGTTTCAGCTCAAAAATTTGACGCATTTTTGAGTAAAAAATTAAAGTTTTTTTTCTTTTTAAATTGATTATTCCCTGATTATATTTGATAAATCCAAAAAACTACTCATGAGTTTTTAGATATCATTGAGTAGTATTCTCAGAAAAATCCGCTCATAAATCTGAACAAGCGATCATTCTTAAAAATGCATTTTTATTTTTCAAAAAAAAATTTCATGCCAAAATCGTTTGGTCACAACTTAGGATTTTGTCGCTACATATTCCTCTATTATCAATCTATAATATATATTTTTTTCAGATTTTTAAAATTATTGGACGATAGTTTAAAAAAAATAAAATATTCTTAAAACCTGACTTTTTGCACTACTTACTCGGTAGATGGCACTCCTAACAAAGGCGGGGAAATTCAATCTGGGAGAATTTCTTTCGGACTAAAGAATTTAGCATAGATTTAGAAAGTAGCAGATCTGCCTCTAGGGGGAAAGGTGAAGCCATTTGTTAACCATTATCCCATAAGGCAGTTCGCAAGCTCTTGCACATGGCATGCCATACGCCACCAGATGGCACCATGAGATAATTCGACTAATAAAAGATATATATTCAATATTAACTAATTAAAACTTTTTACAAGTTTCGCTAGCATAATTTTATAACTGCATGCGTATTGATAATTTCTGTAAGGCATGAGGTATATATTCACAAAAGAAGCAAGTTAAAAATGCAGTTTTTATTGTATGTAACTCTTCGGAAAAACCATTTTTGTGAATCAGTATCCCGTGATGCATTGCGAAAACGACGAAATGTGGATTCATCACGCATCATTGCGTTGTACGGGATTGCGCAATCGGTGGGCATGCTATTTCTAAATCTATGGCTTTTAGAGCAAAAAAATCAGGCTTTAAGAATTATTTTTTTCAACTATCGTCCAATCATTTTAAAAATCTGAAAAAAAAAATATATTATAGATTGATAATAGAGGAAAATGTAGAGACAAAATCCTAAGTTGTGACCAAACGATTTTGGCATGAAATTTTTTTTTGAAAAATAAAATTGCATTTTTAAGAATGATCGCTCGATCAGATTTATGAGCGGATTTTTCTGAGAATACTACTCAATGATATCTAAAAACTCATGAGTAGTTTTTTGGATTTATCAAATATATTCAGGGAATAATCAATTTAAAAAGAAAAAAAACTTTAATTTTTTACTCAAAAATGCGTCATATTTTTGAGCTGAAACTTGGCTGAGAAGTTGTCCATACTATGAGGTATTTTCAGAAAAAAAATTAGCCCGATTGGAATGGGGGCATTTTTCACCGTCTTATCTGGCGAGGGCCTTTGTTTCATTTCGATGGTAAGTTAATTCTCATACCTGGGGAAAAAGGGCTAACATGGCAAAGCAATACTTTTCTCCGCAAGTTGTGATTCAAAAACCGATGCATTAGCTCTATGGGACTGACAATCCCTCTTAAGGTGTACACTCTTAAAACAAACGAGCGATTTTAACTCAGTCTGAGTAATTTTCACTCCTCCAGTCTGGAAAATGCACTTCTCCTCTTGGAGTGGATCCTTATTGTGTGTTAAACCTCCGACAGGATCACTCCAAACGAGTGATTTTAACTCAGTCTGAATTAATATTCACTCCTTTTGTCGAAAATGCACTTCTCCTACTGGAGTGGATTTCACTCGTTTGTTTTAAGAGTGCATTGCTAAATATAAACCAGTGTAAAGGGGCTTGGTGGATGTAAAATCCAATGCTATATAAATGTGATTGAGTTTTCAGGTTTGGACCCTGCCGAACCCTACTTCCAGTACACCATGGAGGAAGTGAGGCTGGACCCTAGCGACGCCCATTTTGTCGACGTCATACACACCGACGGCGGAAGCTTCATCACGGGAGGTAAGGGCACGAACTGGAGGGGGTCTTTTTTGTTGCATGTGAACCGAAATTATGTATTTTCATAGAATGCATTAAAGTCACTAGGTACGAGGGCTGTTTTTTTTTTATCAATCTCCGATGGGCTGTATCAAAAAGAAGGTCAAAATACAAAAAAAGAAAGATTTTTTTTACCAAAAGTAATGTACAATGCTGCTTATTTCTCCACATATTATCACCTTGACGATTAAGGCATTTGTCATACCTGTAAACAAGCTTTGAATACTCTATTCATAAAATGTAGCCGCCAATGATTAGGAGGGAGTTGTAACGGTTTTTTTCTTTGAGCTCCACGTCAACTTGGAAGCACTACAGTCCAAACCACAATGCTTATCAACAATTTACCTGTGGTAAACCTTCGAATTTCCCTAAACTCTTAGTCAACTTGCTGAACAATACTAATGTTCATGAAGAAGGGGACTAAGGAAGTAAGTCTGTCACTACAAACTGTTTAGCGAGTTGACCAAGTTTTTTTTTTTTTTTTTTAAGTTTTCAAAGGTTCACCATAAGTGAATTATGGACTAGCAGTGTAGCTAGGAGGACAGAAAAAAATTGACGTGAAGTTTAAAAATTTACTTTTTTTAGGCCACCGTTGCCTCATTCAAATAGGTAGCAACATCGGCCATTTCGCTCACTTTAGACGCTTTAAGGGGTCTAAGGAGTCTTAAAAATGTGCAAAGAAGAAACTACAAAGCATAGTTTGATCTTTCATGTAATTTTTTAACTACTCAATATACAAGTATAATTTTTTTATATGTAATTCTACAAGATTTATTGAATATGAAACACATTTTAAAATTTATGAATCTTTAGCCAAAACTAAAATAAATGATATTAAACATAAAGCTATTTGAACACATTGTGATTAGGCTTGCGCGGCAAATTGTGAGGTCAAAATTGAAGACATGACCAAGAAAATGACTTTATATTGTACAAATATGTACAAACTACAACTTATACCTAAATTCTCAGCTCAATTTTAATTAGAAATAATTTTTAAAATTTTTTTAATCAAAATTCAAAAAATTTTATAAATTTTTTTGGAAAAAAGTTCTTAAAATAAATTCTAATTAAAATTGAGCTGGGAATTTAGGTATAAGTCTTTGTTTGTACATATTTGTACAATATAAAGTCATTTTCTTGGTCATGTCTTCAATTTTGACCTCACAATTTGCCGCGCAAGCCTAATCACAATGTGTTCAAATAGCTTTATGTTTAATATCACTTATTTTAGTTTTGGTTAAAGTTTCATAAATTTTAAAATTTGTTTCATATTAAATAAATCTTGTAGAACTACATATAAAAAAATTATACTTGTATATTGAGTAGTTAAAAAATTACATGAAAGATCAAACTATGCTTTGTAGTTCCTTCTTTGCACATTTTTAAGACTCCTTAGACCCCTTAATCAAACTACGACTGATTCGAGATTTTCGAACACCGAGATCAACGTTATTTTTGGTGCCGCGGTCGTATGAAAACTACTGCAACAAGTATTCGGCAGTATTTGGGCGATGCCCAAACCCGAACCTGGGACCTTCCGCATGCAAGGAGAACGCCTAACCGACTGGGCTCCCCAGCCCCATATCTGTGCATAATAATAGTGCCGCAACATAAGTTCTTTCCCAGTTGAAGAGTACACGGGAAAAACCGATTGATTTTGTAGATAAGTTTCCTTAGTAGGCCACTTTGGCGATGATTGATAGCGAGTGATCGCCTAAACTTGTGTAAGGAAACCAGAGAGTACAGAATACCACAGAGATAGTAGTTAAAGTAGTAATAGAGTAGAAGATCACGTGACCTCCAATGCTAACGACGGAACGCGCAAGGAGCTCCCAGAAGAGCCCCGATGAAGCCAATGTTGTAGGTCACGTGATCTTCCACTCTAATACTGTAACTACTATCTATGTGGTTCTTAGCTATCAAGATTCAGGCGATTGACGATCCCGGCGCTTGGACCAAGCGAACAAGAAAGAGAGAGAAACCGGTTTTCTGCCGCCAATGTCCGCCAAATAGACAATTGCGGGCATCCGCCTAATAAATCAATCGGTTCTTCCCGTGTACTCTTCATTATCTCCCACTAAGGTGCTTGATTCCTTTTTCGAAGGGCTGGGCATGATCCAGGACTGCGGCCACGTCGACTTCTACCCGAACGGCGGGAAGCGGCAGCCGGGCTGCAGCAACCAGAACGTCGTCGGGGCCATCGAGAAAGAGGGCGACCTGCTCTACGGTAGAACTTTTTTTATTTTTACACTCTTCTGATCAGTACATGGGCAAGTTTTCTATAAGGGTTGCTTCACGGAGGATCTGGCAACAGCTCCGCTGTCTTTTTTCCTTTCTCTCGAATTACTTTTGTTTTGCTTGGTGGGTAGAGATAATCAGGTTTGTGTGCTGACCAGCTAAATATAGGTCTACCAACCAACTTAACCAAAGCAAAAGTAATTCGAGAGAACGGAAAACAAGGCCCCAGAGCTATTGAAAGATCCTTTGTGAAACAACCCCATTGAATGAGCGAACCCTTTTTCAAATTAGGGTGAAACCACTTGGTCGAACAAAAAGGGCATTGCATCGAATAGTGTGACGTCATGTTATTGAACTAATTTAAAGATTTCCTCTAATGATATTTAAATGCATTTTTAAAAAATGCCTAGTGCCAGACACTTTTAAGCATTTAAAAAAAAATGCCTAAAAGTGTCTAACTGCCTTCATAAGGATCAAAATCTACAGTCCCCAACACCCAGCAATGAAGTAAAGGGGAAATACACGAAAGATCTCAACAACAACAATCAAAGACATAAAGAATGGAAATGAACTATGCGCTCAATAAACGTCCAGATGATTTCTAATTAATATAGCTTAAAACCTAAAAATTGGTACTCATATGCGATGTTATACAATCTCAGTCAAGCCAAATCAGTATCACTTTAAATTCCTTTTCCTTCCTGTACTATATCAAATACGATTAATATTGGTTAAAACCTATACAGATGTAATGTCCTTCCTGTACTACACTCTAAAAAATGAATGCTCAAAAACGACGAAATTTTCCTTAATTTTGACGATCCGTTTACTGGCTGCTGCTCCGAGTTTTCGTTTCCTCAAAGTGAGGAAATTTGAATCGTCATTTTTATGAGGATTTGAATGTTGTCTAATCTAAAGAAATATTTCGTCATTTTTGAGCATGTGAGTACGACAATGTGATTCAGTTTCCTCAAAATCAAGATACGGAATCGTCAAATCACGATCGTAAAAGTGAGGATTCGCGTTTACTCAAAAGTCGCGTGATAGTTTGACGATACAATCCTCAAAATTAACGAAATGAGCTTGAGGATTCATGAATCGTCATAAATGAAAGTGTTATTTCCAAAGAGTGTATATCAAGCATATTTCCGCAACTCAAACACACACACTTAAGGGGGAATGGGCGCGCAGGACCGGGGGTCTCCAAACTCAAGTGCCTCAATGTTAATCCAATGGGGAAAAAATTATTTTCTTTGCCACATTTCTCCGGCTGTATTGAATATTTTTACAAGCGGATTTTTTTATGTGATAAATGTAGCTGACTTACAGGTCTCTATCTTCCCACTTTTTGAAATTGCTTCGAATATTTTGTGTAAAATAATTTATTGAATATTAAATAAAATATTCGTACTAATTTCAAAAAGTGGGAGTGTCGGGACCTGTAAATCAGCTACATTTATCCCATAAAAAAATCCGCTTGTAAAAATATTCAATACAGCCGGAGAAATGTGGCAAAGAAAATAATTTTTTCTAATTGGATTAACATTGAGGCACTTGAGTTTGGAGACCCCCGGTCCTGCAAGCCCATTCCCCCTTAACTTTCTCTTCTCCCAATACAGGCATCCGGCGGTTCATCGGCTGCAACCACATCCGCGCCTACGAGTTCTTCACGGAGTCGGTCAACTCGGACTGCCCGTTCCTCGGGTTCGCGTGCGACTCGTACGACTCCTTCTCCGGTGGCCACTGCCCGTACGGGTGCGGGGGAGGGGGGGAGCTGTGCGCCCCCATGGGCCTCCGGGCCGACGGGTGGGCCCGCCACAAGAGGAAGGACCCCGTCAAGATGTTCCTGCACACGGCCAACACCGAGCCCTTCTGCCGTGAGTGATTTTACTACTACAGGGCGAGGCAAACAAAAGTGGCCCCGGTCTACAGATAAGAATACGGCAGAAATGTTGCCAAGTCTAAAACCAATACAAAAACAGGTTTGCTAAACTGAAGCTATTGATCGCTTCAATATGAAGCCCAAACAAACGCTTGGCGACTTATTTGCCGGCAACTACTCTACGGTTTTAGAAGCTAGTTGAAATGAGATGAAGACAAGGTTTGTAGAGCTGATTAAGAAAAGTTCCCACTAGTGATTATTTGATTGTTTAGGTCGCTATTTATCCTAGAGAATCGGACCTTTTTGTTTATACCGAACATTCTCAATTGATTGCAAGGCACAAAATTTGCATTATGGGACGTCTTAGTACAATACAAACTTAGATCTGAACTAGCCACTAGTATATGAGTAGCTCTAATGTGAAGTTAATCCGATCCAATCAATGCAAAAACAGGCTTCAGGAGGCTTCAAGAGTTTTTCTCACCAAGCATTTCAACGTATTCCTATCTCTAAACCGGGGCCACTTTTGTTTGCCTCACCCTGTATAGAGTAGACTGACCAGTAATTGAACAGTCCCCAGTGAATGAACATTTGGTAAATACAATTAAAAAATAAGGATTGAAAATCATTCCACTCTATGGATTGGCAACACTGACTTCCTCCCATGTAGTAGGAAGCTATCTGACAAAGGTTGGTTGTCCTGGTCATTATACCTGGTGTTCATTCACTGGCGAACGTGACGTCTTAAGCGTTCATTTACTGGTTAGCCTACCAATAGCTTTAAATTTGATTGCAAAACCTCCAAAATCGTGATTGACTCTCACGCTGAGGCCTTGTGTGAATACCAATTAGCTACTGATGACTGCAATCGAAAGCTACAAATTAACTAAACACGGAGCCGTTCTGCTTGTGTGTGCTTTTATCGCCACTTCTTCCTATCCTTCCTTCCTATAACTTTCCAATTTTTTTACTTCCATCCTTCTTAGGTCTTCCTCCACCTCTTCCAGCCATCTCTTCGGGGGACGTCCAACTCTCCTCCTTCCCACTGGTCTGGTTTTAATTTGTAGATTTTCTTTGTGGCTCTGTCCTCACTTATTTGCTAGAGATGTCCAAGTTATTGAAGTCTTTTGATTTTTATCATGTCCACTATATCTTTTTCATGTATAACTTTCTCAACTCCATATTTCTTCAAATTGTCTCCACCTCTGACCGGTCCAAATTTTTTTCTTCGAACTTTTCTTTCAAGTGTGATTAGCATCTTTTCCTTCTTCTGAATAGTCCGCTCTGATGCATATGTGATAACAGGTCTGATTAGTGTTATATAGAATTTTAGCTTAAGAGTTATTGACAGTGTAGAGATGATTTAAATAGTTTAAGCAGGGGAAAAGTTCTTCACGGAGTCTGTCAACTCGGACTGCCCGTTCTTCGGTTTCTCGTACGCCTCCTTCTAGAGTGGGCACTGTCCGTTAGGGTGCGGGGGACTAACTTAAAATACAATGTTGAGTTCCAAAAAATGTTAGCGCTACTAAAATCTGCCCATGCCTGCCATGTGGATGAAGATGGCCCTTCTAATAATGCTGTACACTCTTAAAACAAAAGAGTGAAATCCACTCCAGTTGGAGAAGTGCATTTTCGACACCGTAAAGGCACGCATATTTACTCAGACTGAGTTAAAATCACTCGTTTCGAGTGATCCTGTCGGAGGTTTAACGCACAAAGGATCCACTCCAAAAGGAGACGTGCATTTTCCAGTCTGGAGGAGTGAAATCCACTCAGACTGAGTTAAATTAGGAGTGTTTGTTTTGAGAGTGTACCTTTTTTGTTTGTTGCCCAGGCCACCACTACATTGTGAACCTGCGTTGCTCGTACAGCAGCGAGGACAGAGGGGGTCGCTCCATGCATCACCACCCCAGCACGGCGGACAAGGGCAGGCTCTTCGTCCGGCTCACGGGCACAAAGGCGCAGACACCCGTACTGGAGGCCAAGAAAGAGTAAGTTGCTTGAATAATCGTCGCACTAGAGCTACACAAGGGTTGTGTGACGACCCAACCTCAAGCATGCGTCGAGGTTCGGTGGACCGAACCTCGACGCATCCGAGAATTACCCGATTTTGACATAACTCGATTTCGCCGCAAAAAAAAAGCAATAATAACGAGGGTTTAAACTTTAAAGTTGGGTTGAACCGTTTGTAATGAACTTACAATATATAAAATAGAGAAATTCCAAGAATCTACTAAAATTCTACCCACCAAGCTGCTCCGGACTATTTATTTGATCTCCTGTTTGGATTTGGAGAAGAGTAACCTTTTTTGTAAACCCTGAGCCGGTTGAAGACTTTTTGTAGGCAATCGGTCTTTTGCACTTGGTTCTAGACCTCAGTACTGGAGGCCAAGAAAGAGTAAGTGCCGTTGAATTATCGTCGGCGCACTAGAGCTACAAAAGGGCTGTATGCCCTCAAGTGTATTATCCACCAAGCTTCTTCTGATCATTTGCATGGATTTGGAGAAGAGTGACCTATTGGCGATTGGTGTCATAACCGACCACAACAAGATTACTTTATCTAAAAAAAAACACCATTTCAATAAACTATTTAAAGTTTACATACCAAAGGGGACATACATAAATTACGTCACGCTCACAGGGGGAGGGAGGGGTAGGCGACAACGTGACGGGTCGTGACATGGATGGGTAATCGCTTGCGTGACGTAACGATTCAAAACTTCCAATTTTGAAAGGAAAATGTTTTTATAAGAACGTTTTTTAGAAAGAAATCTGAATTTTTTTATCCTAAAATCATAAGAAACACTTAAACACAAAACACAATTTTAAAATAAACTTTTTTTTTGAAAAAAAAAAGGGGGGGGGGGTTGCGACAAACGTGACGTAATTTTAGGGGGAGGGGTTCGACCAAACGTGACATAGGGGGGAGGGAGGGGTAAAAAAAGTCAAAATTTTGCGTTACGTAATTTATGCACGTCCCCTAACCAGTGACTTTTTAATTGCAGGTACGTGCACCTGGGTGGCGGGGTGGAGTTCCTGGTTTCAGCGGTGGAATTGGGGCGTCTTCTGAGGGTGGACGTGGAGTGGCGTTCCGCCGCTTCCCTCCTCAACCCCTTGACGTGGCGGCTGTTCGCACCACCCAGGCTCAGGGTGGGGGAGGTGGCACTCACCCATCTCGAGACGGGAGAGAGGTAGGTGAACGGAACTATTCGTTGGTCAAATGAGAAAATACTGAATGTGTGCAAAACCACAGTGATGGAAAACTGGATACTGATAAGCTCACCGTTTTCAAAAAACACCACTCCCTAGAATTCGCGCAATCAGGGTTTCTGCATTTGATTGACGATACAATACTATGTATGCCATACAACAAGAAGTAGCAGTTGTAGCTAGTTGGCAAAAGCATTTTTAACACAAGTAGTCACAGTTTTACGGATTTGGCTAATGCTTCTTTTTTAACACACAAGTAGTCACAGTTTTACGGATTTGGCTAATGCTTCTTTTTTAACACACAAGTAGTCACAGTTTTGCGATTTCCTCTTTACACAGGTAGAGATCATTTAATCAGAATTTGTTAATTTGGGATACCTAGGGGGTCTAGTATTTTGCATTACCAAGCTCCTCGTGAGTGCATTCTAAAGTTGAGTTGTATTAACATGTACAAGAGCTGCATAAGGGCTATTGACAACAGGGTTCATCATTCAGAGCCACAGTCAAGTGACAAGCTGACATCCAAGTAGGCATCCAACCCAACTTTTAAGAGCTTGCTTGTCAGGGGAACTAAGACTGACACGCTACAAAGTAGATAATGCACATGGTAGCCCTTGTTGTTCAACTATCCTGGCATTAAACCTAAACCGACCTTAAGTTTGCAGTATACAAATGTTCTATGAGAAAAAGGGTAAATAGTTCTCATTTTTGAGTGTGAGAATCGAATACAAAAAGGTATTCCACACTCAATAAACAAATTTATTTGTTATTTCAAGACATAAATTTATTATTTTTATTAGTTTAACTTCAGTTAGAGTGTTATTTTAATAATTTTTTTCCTTCGATTTTGACGTAACAGGGCGCACGAATATCAGGGTCAGAGGAGCAGCCAACATAAGCAGTCAAAACTTAGGCGCCAGCAGCGTTGTTTACACAAATTCCTCCGCCTAGTACATTTCTCTGCTGCAAACTTAAGCTCGGTTTTGGTATAGTAACAACAAAACAAATAAAACAATAAAATACATATAATATAAATATTTTCCCTCTGTTCCAGGGTGGTTTTCTGCGGCAAGGACGAACCCCTGGTCCCCCACAAGATCAAGACCATCTTCGCCAACCAGAGCTGTCCCCCAAGGCACCCAGAGGACAAGGGGCCTAAGAAAAGATTCCATGCAGAGTGAAGACCCCTCCCTTTCCAGTTCCACCTATTTATTTGTTATTTATTGGTTTTATATGTGTACCTCAACAATGCAAAGTAATAAAATATCTATTTAATAAAGTGGGTGTTTGTTTAGTTAATGTAGATTTATGAGAGACAAAAAGCAAATGAATTGAAGCTCTTTTTTTTAACACTTTTGCTAACCAGGATTTTTGTTTCAGGGTAATATGGGATACGAATATCATTATCGAATCCTTAGTTGCAGGCATCCTGGGTAATTTTAAGAGTGAAATGGTTAAATACAAAGCTATTTAAAACAAGGCACATGTGTAACACTACTACCCCACTTTAAATTACCACCTAATAAATCCATACACATTTAAAGGTATAAGATAAGTAATATCAATAACTTTAATAAGTTATTGTCAATTATACTTTACAGGTGCTAGATTTTCCCTAAAATCTCATTGACATCCAAAGGTACAAGGAGCTCGTGTACCAAATTTAAAGTCCACATCTATTTTAGTTTGAGCTGTAGAGTGGTTTCAGACGGACCTATGCTTAACCCTCTAATGCATGAATTTTTATTTTCATCCCAAAAAAATGAATGTGTATCTTTAATGCTCACACATAATGGGAAAAATACTAAAAAAAATTTAACTGCATTAGAATTTAAATAATTTCAATTTAAAAAAAATTTTCCATTTGACAAAAACCAACTGCAAAATTCCAATTTTGATAATAATGACTAGAAAACTACTAAAAATATTTCAAAATAACCTTTTTAAATATTATTAATTTTTAAAAACAAATTATTAGTATTTAGTACTAATATTATTATTCTTTGAATACTGCCAAAAACGTAATTTCACAAAAGTTAATAACCTCACTCTTTAATTTTGAATACACTTTTACTACTGTCATCTATGAGGATTATTGGTAACTAAAACATTAAAATGAAATGTAACAGATGAAGAAAACACAGATTTGTCTAGGAGGAGCTCTAATTTAATAGAATAAAGTGGATTATGTTACTTGTTACCAAACGGTAACAGTATGCATTAGAGGGTTAAAAACCAATTTTTTAGAATCAGCACCCTCCATAACATATCGAAAACAAAAAGTCTCCATTTCAGATTTTCGATTCCAGGGCAATACTTAGATTGCCTTACATTTCATATTAGGAAGTTGAAAGTAAAAATGTTTAAGTTATCAAGATTATTAGCATTAAAATTATACAATGGTTTTCCATGAAAGGGAAAAGAATTTTCAATATTTACTTTATACATACAATAGTTAGCTTTTTAATGACATTACATATATTATTTAAAAACTATGCTCTGAAAGTGTCTTTGGAGAGATAGTCAGATTAAGTTAAAGTGCTTATATTTAATGACAGAAAAGCAAATAAACATATTTAAAATATATTTATTTAAAATATTTGTACAATGAGCTTTTAGTTATTATTTACATGCATAAAAAGCATTCAAGTAAAAATATTGGATTTTCCAATCTACTTTGTTTCGATCGACAATTACTAGGAATGAAAGTCGGACATACAATATGAAAAATTTCTTTGATTTGTAATAAATAACATAAATTAAAATAAAGCTCCATTTCATAAGCTATCCAGAAACAATGTCGGATCTGAGGAAATATTTAAAACCTCATTGTCCAATCTAGGTCCTTTTCGTTCCTAAAGAAGAAGAAAAAAAAAAGTTACTTTAAGCCCAATAACAGTAAGGGAAAAAGTAACTACAAAAAACAACTATGTACTATGTGCAGTAGTTAAATTAAAATACAGCTGTTTGCTAATACTAACTTTTTGGACAATGCATGAAACTGGTTTGAAGTGGTTTAATATGTTCTAGATTTTTGCTTTATGAAATCAATTCAATTAAAAAAATATATGAAAAGTACAGGAGAAGAACCGCTTGATTTATTAGGAGTAAAATAAATTATATTTTAACTAAAATAAATTATATTAAATATGAAGCTATCTGAACACAGTGTGATTAGGCTTGCGCGGCAAATTGTGAGGTCAAAATTGAAAAAATGACCAAGAAATTGGCTTTATATTGCACAAATATGTGCAAACAAAGACTTATACCTAAATTCTCAGCACAATTTTAATTGTAAATTATTTTAAGAACTTTTTTCTAAAAAAATTAATAAAAATTTAAAAATTTTGATTTGAAATTTTTGTAAAATAATTTCTAATTAAAATTGAGCTAAGAATTTAGGTATAAGTCTTTGTTTGTACATATTTGTACAATATAAAGTCTTTTTCTTGGTCATTTTTTCAATTTTGGCCTCAAAATTGCCCGCGCAAGCCTAATCACAATGTGTTCAAATAGCTTTATGTTTAATATCATTTATTTTAGTTATTTCTAAAGTTTCATAAATTTTAAAATTTGTTTTATATTAAATAAATCTTATAGAATTACATATTAAAAAAATTATACTTATATATTGAGTAGTTAAAAAATGACATGAAAGATCAAACTATGTATTGTAGTACCTTCTTTGCACATTTTTAAGACTCCTATGACCCCTTAAACTCAGATAAAAGAATTCGGTTGTATTATCCCCTTTATCTTTCGTGGCTATTTTATTGTTTCTGTTACGATTCGCACACATAAAATTTTTTACAAATGCCAATAAATGTAGTCAATAGTATCTTTATTGATCCAGATTTCCGGTAGGGCAAATAGGTTGTGTGGCCAGGGGCCCCAAATTTGCTCCAAAAAAAAAGAGTAAGATTGAGAAGAATGTGACAAAATTAGTTTCCACAAAAATTGCGTAAAAATATAAACGAACTGTATAATATAAGAGCCAATAATTTTTCGACAGCGAGTCACTTGAATGAATCCTAGCTATTTTTTTTATAAATTAAGCTCTAGCCATATGAGAATATAAATTACATAATTATTTCACTTGCGACTTGAAACGACAGCTTTGATGTCATATCCTTTGCATTTTTAAAAATATGTAAAATATGCAATGCTTACACGTGTATTTGGTCAAAGGTAATTAATTTGTACAAATTTCAACATGAAAAAAATCGGGCTCACAAATATATTAATGTACGTTATAGGGACCACCAAATGGGCTTGTGCCTCGGGCCCCAAAAGTTGTAAATCGGGCCTTGTATGTGTTCTGCGGTTTTGGTGTAAATCACATTATTTTATTAACTACATGCTTCGACAATTTGTTTTGCTTCGTTATCATAAGTGCGGTTGAAAGTGGTCGAAAGTATATATACTTATGGTTACACTGCCAATTTCTTTAATATAAAAATACTTGATTTTTCATATATAATGCAAAGAGAGAAAAAAATTAAGATTTTTATGGGTGGACTGACAAATGCAAGCTTTTGATTAAAAATTTAAACATAATTATTTAGCTTGGTTTAAACAAAGAAACCACTACAATCTTCTTTACAACAATGCTCAACAATATATTGGCTATGAATAAACAATGAATTTTGATTTTAATTGTTTTCTTAGAATTTTTTTTTAAACAATGGTTTTACCAAGCTATATTCAAGTATTGTTGGACTCAGTTCATCTCCATTTTGACTGAATTGAAGCGGTTTATTTTTTAAGCTCCAAGATAATCCTGAATTTTGTCATCGGAACCTTCACAAAGACTGCTGTATTAATTTATTGAGGTAAGTTTTCAAAAGTGTTAATTAAAACTGTATCATTTCTGGATGCATGTGTGTTTCATTCTATTTTTAATGCTCCTACTTTCCGAATATCGAAAGCGCGTTATTTAGAAACAATAAATCGATAAAAACTATTCTCTTTTGTAATTGAAGTAAGAAAATAATAGGATCATTTTATTCATGGGCTTAATTTTATATGAATAAAAATAGTTAGGTTTTGGAAAAGTTCTAAACCTAACTATTTATTAGCTATTTTTATACATGTACTTTCAGCAAACTTTTATTGTTCCTTGAATGCTTGAAAGCAGAAATGGGATTTTACGAAATGTTTTGGGTCGCTAGTTGCTACGGGGAAAACCAGGGCAGTAATAGAATACAAGCTTGAAATTAAAATGTGTCGCCAAAAAAAAGAAAAATTTCAGAGCGAAAACATTTTCATATTGAACTGTGCATTTTTTAATATCGGATTTTCTACTACATATAAGCAACTTTAATGCACCAGGGTGTACTTGCACCATGCAATGGGCTGCAGTGGCGGATCTAGAACTTCAACGTGGGGGGGGGCTAACTCAATGGCTCAACCACTAGGAGGGGTGGGGGGATTTCGGCCCTTAATATCAAAAAAATATTTTGTATTTATTTATGTTGTTAATTAAAGCCTTAATTAGTTCAGATTACTAATTTTTAACGATAATTATTAAGTTATTAAATCATGCAAATTAATTTTTATTATTTAATGCAAATTAAATAGTTATTAAATGCTCGAAATTAACTTATAAAATAATATTGTAAAGTTGATAATAAGAAAATTAATTAAATGTAACAATGCAAAGTTATTTATATTGTATTTAGTGTATTTAATTGAATATATAATTAAGCAAAGTTATTTATATTGTATTTAGTGTATTTAATTGAGTATATAATATTTTTAATTGACATTCCATGGATTTTTTAAAAGCAGCTACAACTATCGGTTCAAAAGAATTAAAAAAAAACTTAACTGCTGAAAATCGGTAGGGAATTACAGTTTTAGGAAATTAAAATTTTAAATTAAGAAAAATACAATAAAGTGTTTTTTTTTTTAAATTAAATTTGAGTTTTTTAGTGTTTTAATTACAAGTAAAATACATACCATTTTAAACTAAGAAATTAAGTACAACCGTGCATTTTTAAGAACTTTCACTGGGCGAAGTTGATTATAAAGATAGTTAGAAGATGAGGGAGTGGATAACTGGAGACCCACTCCATCACCCACGTGATATTTAATTTCTTATTGTAGAAGAAGTAATTTTCGTAATCAATAATTAATTATATGAATTGCAGAATGAAAATGAAAGTAAAAAACATCAGCGTCAACATCTACAAAAAAAGCCAAAAGGCTTAATTAAAAAGAAAAAAAATGAAGAAATGAATTCTGAGAATATTTTTTCATTATAACTTTTCTAAAAGGATAATTCATTACTTGAAGTTTTGCTTTAATTTGATTTCAAAAGTCGCAGTTAAGTTTTAAAAATCTTATCGGATATTTGATAATGTTTACGACATCAGTAAGCTTTATTAAATCAAAAATTGAAGAAAAACTGTTCAATTTGATAATTCTGGGCGAATTAACAAGTACAACCCTATTTTAAATTCTTTCGTAATAAGTTTTTCACAATTGGCTTTTGAAACGTTAAATTTTGACAATCCCTAGAATTCTTTAAACAACAATAGAGCAAAACAAAACTTGTCGTACAAAGATAAAATTGGTTGCATTTTCTTAATTTTTTTGAAAAAATATTATATGCTACACTTTAATAATTTTTTTTAAAAGTTCTTTTTTTAGGTGTATAAAAAATTTTACATTAGTGAAATATACTTAAAAATTGTATAAACAAGTATATTCGAGAATTAATAATATAATAAGATGATAATATAATGACAATATAAGATAATATTGTCATTTTCATTTTATTAAATCCAAAGTGCAATCCAATATGCTCACTTAAAATTTTGATTCGCTTTAAAATTAACCATAACTACTAACTGATTTTTCAAAAATAAATAAATAAAAAATAACTGCGCTATAATTAGCATTTCTGTAAAAGTAAGGATAGTAATTGCGACGAAAATTTACCATCTTATTTACTGTACTTGAAACCAAAATTAATTGTCTTTACAGAGTGTCAAAAATTACAAACTAAAATTAGATAAAATGTGCAAGCTACTTGATTTGTTTTTAAAAGACAAGATTCTGTAAATGATTATCTCAATAATTTCAACAAATAAAGTCTTATTCCCCGTAAAGTTGGAAAACCTATTTTGAGTGGAAAGGATCCCCCCCCCCCCTTTTTTTTAATGCATTTTTTATACATTAGACTTTATCGCAACGATCAGCTAGCCATATGGTTATTCCATTAAATCAAAAATTACTTATTTACTTATAATTTTTTTTCTTCTAATATTTTGAAGAGTTTAAAATATTGATATTACACACGTACAAAAGGCGAATAATGGGAAATTTTAGAAAAAAGGGAAATTATAAATTAAAAAAAATATTTTTAAAAATTAGTAGAGTTATGTTAAGTGATTTTTATAAATTATCTTCCAGTGCTTCTCAGTGACTTGATTTCAAAGTACTTATCTTGATATTAAAACTGCTCAGAATTAAACTCGTTAAATTGATACATAATCAAATAAAAAAGAAGTTTGAAAATAATATAAATAAACTTTATACATTAATAATAGTTTCTTACCTTATTTCCAAAGGACAATGCTGTTTTAATTTTGAAAGAAACATTAAAAAATATATGAAACTATAAATTTTCATAATTAAAAATAAAACGGACTATAAAAAACTGGATAAAATAAAGTCTGCTCTTTAAATTACTATTTACAAATTTATACTAAAAAGTAAAATAAGTATCCCTTAAACTGCATCATTCGGACCGATTCGTAGGAGGCTCTAACCTCTTCAGAAATGCATGGGCAAAGAGCAAGCCTATGTCTAACTACAACAATGAGAGTAAGTTTCAACGCCATTCGCAGCCACATTTTATTATCTAAAAAATCCTAGACTGATCCCAATCATCCCCTTTCAAAGAAAATCGTGAGAAATCCCATACTCAGAATGCTTGCTTGACCAGCTAAAGAGGGCAGAAAATAGGGGGATAATTGGTCCCCCGCAGAGAGCGAGCGAAGAGAAAAGTACTAAGTCGCCTGTTGAGGGCACTGGTTGAGGGAGGACGAAGCTATTTTTAGGAGGGGCAAGGGGCTTCAGGGTCAAACAGAACAGAAGCAGGGAGAGTCGGAGTGCAGATGAAACTTTTTCTCTTTTTTTTTCAAATTAACTTATTCTTGGGGGAAAAAAATCGTTTTTATCCAGTATAAGTTTGTTTCTCATGGAGGGGGCTAAAGCCCCCTTAGCCCCCCCCATAAATCCGCCACTGATGGGCTGCAATCCTGCAATGGGCATCATGGAACTTATCAAAGGTATTTTTGAAATTAATATTAATAATTACTATATCCAAGATGGGTAATTAAATAGAAAATTACTGTGTAATCTTCAGATCTTATGTAACTCCAATGAAAGAAAAAAATAGTTAAATTGACTATTAAATAATTTTTTCACCTCTACCCGTGCAACGTCGGGTATAACAGCTGTATTAATATATTAGATAAGCCCAAGATGGCAGGTTCGAGCCTCGGCTGTCGGATTTTCTGGTCCAGAGATTTTAAATTCAATAAAGGAAACTTATTTAGTATTAAACTTGAATCATTTCTATTTTTGTAAAAAAGATTATTTAGATTATCGTTTTCCATAAAAAAAAAAATATGATTTTAAAAGTTCTAAAATTGTAAAAAGAAAATAGAAAAGAAATCATCACATGTGATCATATCGTTCTAGCCTACTGATGGAAATAAATATAGATTAATTAGTAATTTAGAGATATTTCATTCAACTATTCTAAACTTCTTAACTTTATACCATACTTAGTTCTCTTACGAATAATTTATTCCTAAACTATCGAATACATAAAAATATGTAGATTTTTAATTTCTATATAACATTTAATTATTATTTTTCTTGGTAAGTTGTTACGTTAGTTAGATATTTATTCCTTTAACCATTTAAAGTGAGAAATATAAAAAGGGTACATACTCATTAAGTGATAGACTGGAGAATATAAACTTTTTTTTAAATATAATATTTTTTTTTAAACATTTATTTACTGTAACAAGGCACTTTTTATATTTAATTAGTAATGTGAAAACTAAGACAGTGGATGGTCAGCTTAAACTCTCTTATGGAATGTGTTTCTCACTTAAAATACATATTTAAAAAAATACATCCCCAGTTATCAAATAGAAGCAATATTCCACTATTCATTGCCTTAATGATGTATATTCTAAACTTAAAGCTCAAGGAAAATGTCGCGCTTGAAATAGTACAAGATAACTTTTCATGAAATAGGCATTGGAGTGAAAATCTTTTATTTAAAAGTATTATTCTCAATGAAATGCAAAAAAACACATCATTTGAAAAATGATTATAAGTGTTTTTATTTAGATTATCGTTTTCTATAAAACAAAATATTCATTATCTTGAACAGAACTAGGTATCAATGAACAGAATTCCTTGCCGGACATATTGAGTTTCTTTTGGCTACGAACTTGACCTATAATAATGGTTGATATGTTGAAAGTTTTGTTAGAATTCAAATTAGCCACAGACAATCTTATACTATAATACGAGGAATTGGTGCCAAGTCGAAAATCGCCCCAGAATTAATAAACTCCGGTAAACTTGGGGGTCTGGGGTTTTTGGCCACGACCGACGAATCGATTGGCACAGGTTTTGAAGCGCTACGGTCAAGCAGTTCGGAGTTACAGATAGGATATTTTCAAACTTCATTAGTTCGCCATAATGGCTACTTTCCTGATGCCGTCTGCTAAAGCTATAAGCCTCTGCTTAAGCTATAAATGTTTAGTTAAGATTTTAATTTTTCAAATTTAAATAAATTCAACCTTGCTTAAAACTTTATTGAGTTTCACAGAAATGGTAACATGAATATTTTTTTTAGTTCCAATCAGACGATTTTAGTTCTATTCTGTTCATTGGCGATTTTTGGCGATCTTGAAAATTTAACGTATGGTTGCTATACCTATCGAGTTGAATGAAGTATGAAATGGAATGTTTACCACATTTCGACATTTTCGTTGCTTTTCAACGAAACGCCAATTATCAATTACATTTCATTTCCTATGACTTTTAAAACTTTACCTTTGTATAGAATAGTTCCCTATCCAAACTTTAACTTTGTTTACAATGTTGCACTTTAACTAATGTGACCAAGTCCGGCTTTTTGTGTTACTGTCCCGCGGGCCGAATGTCCCGCCAAAACGTCCCGCTTTTTTGTAAAAGTCCCGCAATTTCCCGAAAAAAGAGGAATTTGTAAATAAAATAGACTTTTTTTTGTAAATAATCGTTGTAAAACGCTATGACGTCTTTAGAAATTGTTAAATGAAGTTAAAGTCATCAACAAATTGGTGGAGTATGGTTTCTGTTTGCCTGGAACCACTGCTGCTGTTGAACGTGCCTTCCTTATCTTTCTTATACCAGGTGTGTAATTGTGTGGAGGGACTATTATGTGCATAAAAAAATACTTAAAAATACACCGGGGGGGGGGGGTGATGGAGTGGCGAACTTTTTGATTTTGAAAATCTGGTCACATTAACTTTAACTGGTTATCTTTTCACCAATGGTTTCACAAATTTTCTTATGGTGTGTATTGTTTTGATAAATCACAATTGAAAATTTAAATCTTCGAGTTAGCTTCGATACCTGTACCTCGGTCGCCCGCTGGAGTAAAATAAATAAAATAAATCCAAAAACAAATATTGTTTTGGAGAGCGAAAAAAAAAAACCAACAAAAGACTACCCCAGAATTTTAATGTGAAAAATACTTTGACTGCTTTGTCTTAATATAAAATGTTAGTTTTTTAATTTTGGGTTATTTAGCTTATTTTAAACAAAGAAATCAGTACAAACTTCTTTACAACAATGCTCAGCAATATATTGGCTATAAATAAACAATGAATATTGATTTTAATTGTTTTCTGAGATTTTTTTTAAACAATGGTTTTACCAAGCTATATTCAAGTATTGTTGGACTCAGTTCATCTCCATTTTGAATAAATTGAAGTGGTTTATTTTTTAAGCTCCAAGATAATCCTGAATTTTGTCATCGGAACCTTCACGGAGACCGCAGAATTAATTTATTGGGGTAAGTTTTCAAAAATTTTATTTAAACTCTGTCTCATTTCAGGATGCATGTGTTTTATTATATGTTTAATGCTCATTTAATACTTTCCGAATATCGAGAGCGCGTTATTTAGAAACAATAGATCGATAAAAACTTTTCTTTTTTGTAATTGAAGTAAGAAAATAATAAGGTTATTTTATTTATGGGCTTAATTTTATATGAATAAAAATAGTTTCGAAAAGTTTTAAACATAACTTTTTATGGTAACTATTTTATTATACACACTTTCAGCAAAGTTTTATTGTTCCTTGAATGCTTGAAAGCAAAATTGGGACTTTTAATAAATGTTTTGGGTCGCAGTTGCAGCGGCAAACTAAGGGCAGTTATAGAATACAAGCGCGAAATTAAAATTTGTCGCCAAATAGTGAAACATATTACAGCGAAAATATTTTCAGATTGAACCGTGCCTGTTTTTAAAATCAGGTTTTCTACTTTAAGCAACTTTAATGCGCCAAACTATATTAAAGCTGTTCCAAAATGCTAATAGAAAAAATATCATTGAGCCAGAGTAACTCCTCTAAATACATTATCTATGCAATTAAAGAATTGACCAAAAAATTTTTGGTTTAAAAGCAAATTGCAAACACATGTTAGGACGCATCAACCATTATATAAGGTTAGGTTGAATAATCGTCGCACTAGAGCAAGGGTTATTAGTGAAGGGCGTCATAATTTAGAACCACTGTCAAGATATCAGAAAAATGGAAGGCAGTGAATTTTTAAATATGACAACGCATCAAATACTTCCCATTGCAATTTATAGACTTAAAACGGAAAAATTGTTTGGATGAATTATATTTGCACTAGAGCCTAAACGAGGACCTTTGGGGACAAGCTTCAGAATTCGGACCGGCGGCCTAATACTAAGGCCAACGCCTAAAGTGGCACTCAACGCATCATCAGAGCAACATCGTACGCAACATCATGACTTTGGGACCACAACAGACCTGTCCCATGTACACAACATTATTTATCAGCGAGATTTTTTGCCCAGCACACTCAGTCCCTAGAAAGGTAAAGGCAAGGATAGAACCAAGAAAGGTATCCTCAGTATCATGACACCTCAATCTATCGAGCTACGCCAAACCACGGAAGAAGTTGTCAAGATTTCGGCAGCAAGTAAAGAAGCGATGTATGTTGCAGTCATGGGAGAAAGAGGCTGGGAGGCCACAAGATACATAGCTTCTCGGCCCCAACAAGGGGCGAAGATCAAGACACAGATGCAAGAAAAGAAGCGATGTATGTTGCAGTCATGGGAGAAAGAGGCTGGGAGGCCACAAGATACATCGCTTCTCGGCCCCCAACAAGGGGCGAAGATCAAGACACAGATGCAAGAAAAGAAGCGATGTATGTTGCAGTCATGGGAGAAAGAGGCTGGGAGGCCACAAGATACATCGCTTCTCGGCCCCAACAAGGGGCGAAGATCAAGACACAGATGCAAGAAAAGAAGCGATGTATGTTGCAGTCATGGGAGAAGGAGGCTGGGAGGCCACAAGATACATCGCTTCTCGGCCCCCAACAAGGGGCGAAGATCAAGACACAGATGCAAGAAAAGAAGCGATGTATGTTGCAGTCATGGGAGAAAGAGGCTGGGAGGCCACAAGATACATCGCTTCTCGGCCCCAAACAAGGGGCGAAGATCAAGACACAGATGCAAGAAAAGAAGCGATGTATGTTGCAGTCATGGGAGAAAGAGGCTGGGAGGCCACAAGATACATCGCTTCTCGGCCCCCAACAAGGGGCGAAGATCAAGACACAGATGCAAGAAACGAAGCGATGTATGTTGCAGTCATGGGAGAAAGAGGCTGGGAGGCCACAAGATACATCGCTTCTCGGCCCCCAACAAGGGGCGAAGATCAAGACACAGATGCAAGAAAAGAAGCGATGTATGTTGCAGTCACGGGAGAAAGAGGCTGGGAGGCCACAAGATACATCGCTTCTCTGCCCCCAACAAGGGGCGAAGATCAAGACACAGATGCAAGAAAAGAAGCGATGTATGTTGCAGTCATGGAAGAAAGAGGCTGGGAGGCCACTAGATACATCGCTTCTCTGCCCCCAACAAGGGGCGAAGATCAAGACACAGATGCAAGAAAAGAAGCGATGTATGTTGCAGTCACGGGAGAAAGAGGCTGGGAGGCCACAAGATACATCGTTCTCTGCCCCCAACAAGGGGCGAAGATCAAGACACAGATGCAAGAAAAGAAGCGATGTATGTTGCAGTCACGGGAGAAAGAGGCTGGGAGGCCACAAGATACATCGCTTCTCTGCCCCCAACAAGGGGCGAAGATCAAGACACAGATGCAAGAAAAGAAGCGATGCATGTTGCAGTCACGGGAGAAAGAGGCTGGGAGGCCACAAGATACATCGCTTCTCTGCCCCAAACAAGGGGCGAAGATCAAGACACAGATGCAAGAAAAGAAGCGATGTATGTTGCAGTCATGGGAGAAAGAGGCTGGGAGGCCACAAGATACATCGCTTCTCTGCCCCCAACAAGGGGCGAAGATCAAGACACAGATGCAAGAAAAGAAGCGATGTATGTTGCAGTCATGGGAGAAAGAGGCTGGGAGGCCACAAGATACATCGCTTCTCTGCCCCCAACAAGGGGCGAAGATCAAGACACAGATGCAAGAAAAGAGGCGATGTATGTTGCAGTCATGGGAGAAAGAGGCTGGGAGGCCACAAGATACATCGCTTCTCTGCCCCCAACAAGGGGCGAAGTTCAAGACACAGATGCAAGAAAAGAAGCGATGTATGTTGCAGTCATGGGAGAAAGAGGCTGGGTGGCCACAAGATACACCGCTTCTCTGCCCCCAACAAGGGGCGAAGATCAAGACACAGATGCAAGAAAAGAGGCGATGTATGTTGCAGTCATGGGAGAAAAAGGCTGGGAGGCCACAAGATACATCGCTTCTCGGCCCCCAACAAGGGGCGAAGATCAAGACACAGATGCAAGAAAAGAGGCGATGTATGTTGCAGTCATGGGAGAAAGAGGCTGGGAGGCCACAAGATACATCGCTTCTCTGCCCCCAACAAGGGGCGAAGTTCAAGACACAGATGCAAGAAAAGAAGCGATGTATGTTGCAGTCATGGGAGAAAGAGGCTGGGTGGCCACAAGATACACCGCTTCTCTGCCCCCAACAAGGGGCGAAGATCAAGACACAGATGCAAGAAAAGAGGCGATGTATGTTGCAGTCATGGGAGAAAAAGGCTGGGAGGCCACAAGATACACCGCTTCTCTGCCCCCAACAAGGGGCGAAGATCAAGACACAGATGCAAGAAAAGAGGCGATGTATGTTGCAGTCATGGGAGAAAGAGGCTGGGAGGCCACAAGATACATCGCTTCTCTGCCCCCAACAAGGGGCGAAGATCAAGACACAGATGCAAGAAAAGAAGCGATGTATGTTGCAGTCATGGGAGAAAGAGGCTGGGAGGCCACAAGATACATCGCTTCTCTGCCCCCAACAAGGGGCGAAGATCAAGACACAGATGCAAGAAAAGAAGCGATGTATGTTGCAGTCATGGGAGAAAAAGGCTGGGAGGCCACAAGATACATCGCTTCTCGGCCCCCAACAAGGGGCGAAGATCAAGACACAGATGCAAGAAAAGAAGCGATGTATGTTGCAGTCATGGGAGAAAGACGCTGGGAGGCCACAAGATACATCGCTTCTCTGCCCCCAACAAGGGGCGAAGATCAAGACACAGATGCAAGAAAAGAAGCGATGTATGTTGCAGTCACGGGAGAAAGAGGCTGGGAGGCCACAAGATACATCGCTTCTCTGCTCCCAACAAGGGGCGAAGATCAAGACACAGATGCAAGAAAAGAAGCGATGTATGTTGCAGTCACGGGAGAAAGAGGCTGGGAGGCCACAAGATACATCGCTTCTCTGCCCCCAACAAGGGGAGAAGATCAAGACACAGATGCAAGAAAAGAAGCTATGTATGTTGCAGTCACGGGAGAAAGAGGCTGGGAGGCCACAAGATACATCGCTTCTCTGCCCCCAACAAGGGGCGAAGATCAAGACACAGATGCAAGAAAAGAAGCGATGTATGTTGCAGTCATGGGAGAAAGAGGCTGGGAGGCCACAAGATACATCGCTTCTCTGCCCCCAACAAGGGGCGAAGATCAAGACACAGATGCAAGAAAAGAAGCGATGTATGTTGAAGTCATGGGAGAAAGAGGCTGGGAGGCCACGAGATACATCGCTTCTCTGCCCCCAACAAGGGGCGAAGATCAAGACACAGATGCAAGAAAAGAAGCGATGTATGTTGCAGTCATGGGAGAAAGAGGCTGGGAGGCCACAAGATACATCGCTTCTCTGCCCCCAACAAGGGGCGAAGATCAAGACACAGATGCAAGAAAAGAAGCGATGTATGTTGCAGTTATGGGAGAAAGAGGCTGGGAGGCCACAAGATACATCGCTTCTCTGCCCCCAACAAGGGGCGAAGATCAAGACACAGATGCAAGAAAAGAAGCGATGTATGTTGCAGTCATGGGAGAAAGAGGCTGGGAGGCCACAAGATACATCGCTTCTCTGCCCCCAACAAGGGGCGAAGATCAAGACACAGATGCAAGAAAAGAAGCGATGTATGTTGCAGTCATGGGAGAAAGAGGCTGGGAAGCCACAAGATACATCGCTTCTCTGCCCCCAACAAGGGGCGAAAATCAAGACACAGATGCAAGAAAAGAAGCGATGTATGTTGCAGTCATGGGAGAAAGAGGCTGGGAGGCCACAAGATACATCGCTTCTCTGCCCCCAACAAGGGGCGAAGATCAAGACACAGATGCAAGAAAAGAAGCGATGTATGTTGCAGTCATGGGAGAAAGAGGCTGGGAGGCCACAAGATACATCGCTTCTCTGCCCCCAACAAGGGGCGAAGATCAAGACACAGATGCAAGAAAAGAAGCGATGTATGTTGCAGTCATGGGAGAAAGAGGCTGGGAGGCCACAAGATACATCGCTTCTCTGCCCCCAACAAGGGGCGAAGATCAAGACACAGATGCAAGAAAAGAAGCAATGTATGTTGCAGTCATGGGAGAAAGAGGCTGGGAGGCCACAAGATACATCGCTTCTCTGCCCCCAACAAGGGGCGAAGATCAAGACACAGATGCAAGAAAAGAAGCGATGTATGTTGCAGTCATGGGAGAAAGAGGCTGGGAGGCCACAAGATACATCGCTTCTCGGCCCCCAACAAGGGGCGAAGATCAAGACACAGATGCAAGAAAAGAAGCGATGTATGTTGCAGTCATGGGAGAAAGAGGCTGGGAGGCCACAAGATACATCGCTTCTCGGCCCCCAACAAGGGGCGAAGATCAAGACACAGATGCAAGAAAAGAAGCGATGTATGTTGCAGTCATGGGAGAAAGAGGCTGGGAGGCCACAAGATACATCGCTTCTCTGCCCCCAACAAGGGGCGAAGATCAAGACACAGATGCAAGAAAAGAAGCGATGTATGTTGCAGTTATGGGAGAAAGAGGCTGGGAGGCCACAAGATACATCGCTTCTCGGCCCCCAACAAGGGGCGAAGATCAAGACACAGATGCAAGAAAAGAAGCGATGTATGTTGCAGTCATGGGAGAAAGAGGCTGGGAGGCCACAAGATACATCGCTTCTCTGCCCCCAACAAGGGGCGAAGATCAAGACACAGATGCAAGAAAAGAAGCGATGTATGTTGCAGTCATGGGAGAAAGAGGCTGGGAGGCCACAAGATACATCGCTTCTCTGCCCCCAACAAGGGGCGAAGATCAAGACACAGATGCAAGAAAAGAAGCGATGTATGTTGCAGTCATGGGAGAAAGAGGCTGGGAGGCCACAAGATACATCGCTTCTCTGCCCCCAACAAGGGGCGAAGATCAAGACACAGATGCAAGAAAGGAAGCGATGTATGTTGCAGTCATGGGAGAAAGAGGCTGGGAGGCCACAAGATACATCGCTTCTCTGCCCCCAACAAGGGGCGAAGATCAAGACACAGATGCAAGAAAAGAAGCGATGTATGTTGCAGTCCTGGTAGAAAGAGGCTGGGAGGCCACAAGATACATCGCTTCTCTGCCCCCAACAAGGGGCGAAGATCAAGACACAGATGCAAGAAAAGAAGCGATGTATGTTGCAGTCATGGGAGAAAGAGGCTGGGAGGCCACAAGATACATCGCTTCTCGGCCCCCAACAAGGGGCGAAGATCAAGACACAGATGCAAGAAAGGAAGCGATGTATGTTGCAGTCATGGGAGAAAGAGGCTGGGAGGCCACAAGATACATCGCTTCTCTGCCCCCAACAAGGGGCGAAGATCAAGACACAGATGCAAGAAAAGAAGCGATGTATGTTGCAGTCATGGGAGAAAGAGGCTGGGAGGCCACAAGATACATTGCTTCTCTGCCCCCAACAAGGGGCGAAGATCAAGACACAGATGCAAGAAAAGAAGCGATGTATGTTGCAGTCATGGGAGAAAGAGGCTGGGAGGCCACAAGATACATCGCTTCTCTGCCCCCAACAAGGGGCGAAGATCAAGACACAGATGCAAGAAAAGAAGCGATGTATGTTGCAGTCATGGGAGAAAGAGGCTGGGAGGCCACAAGATACATCGCTTCTCTGCCCCCAACAAGGGGCGAAGATCAAGACACAGATGCAAGAAAGGAAGCGATGTATGTTGCAGTCATGGGAGAAAGAGGCTGGGAGGCCACAAGATACATCGCTTCTCAGCCCCCAACAAGGGGCGAAGATCAAGACACAGATGCAAGAAAAGAAGCGATGTATGTTGCAGTCCTGGTAGAAAGAGGCTGGGAGGCCACAAGATACATCGCTTCTCTGCCCCCAACAAGGGGCGAAGATCAAGACACAGATGCAAGAAAAGAAGCGATGTATGTTGCAGTCATGGGAGAAAGAGGCTGGGAGGCCACAAGATACATCGCTTCTCGGCCCCCAACAAGGGGCGAAGATCAAGACACAGATGCAAGAAAGGAAGCGATGTATGTTGCAGTCATGGGAGAAAGAGGCTGGGAGGCCACAAGATACATCGCTTCTCTGCCCCCAACAAGGGGCGAAGATCAAGACACAGATGCAAGAAAAGAAGCGATGTATGTTGCAGTCATGGGAGAAAGAGGCTGGGAGGCCACAAGATACATCGCTTCTCGGCCCCCAACAAGGGGCGAAGATCAAGACACAGATAAAAGAACAGGATATCTGTTGCAGTTGTGTGAGAAAGAAGAAGGGAAACCAATAGAGATATTACTTTTTAGTACGCAACAAAGGGTGAAGATCATGTCTGCTGCTGTTATGGGATAAAGAAGATGATAGATGAAATATCAATTCACGACCTCAAATTGTTTTGAAATATAAAAAGAAATATTTAATTTTACCTCTTATTGTAATTTATATGTGCTTTAAATCAAGTAATTTTATTGTATAAAAATTCTTAATTTAACCAATTGTAGACTTTTTATTATATATATATATATATACATTATTTATAAACCATTAAATAACTATAAACAAAAGTTTTCAGAAATGTATTCTTTTTTTCAGTTGTTGAAGACTATGAGAAATACCAGAAACCTAACAAATTATTTAGCGAATTCTAGCTTCACGGTTGGCATTGTTTTTACCAGCCACGGAAAATAGCATGGTAAAAACCACAAGTAAAAAAAATGAATTATTAAAGAACAATTAGTTACTAAATGGTATTTAAGGAAATACCATTTAGTAACTAATTGTTCTTTAATAATAAATTTTTTTACAGGAGGTTTTTACCATGCTATTTTCCGTGGCTAACAAATTAAAATTATTTTAATTTTGTTATTGATATCTATTACGGCCTTAATATTTTTAAACATAGAAAAATCGTTAGCTATTTTCCATCTTTAGTAACATAATAATCATTGTTCCCACCTGCATAAACATAATTAATAATTAGACTATTGACTGTGGTAATAATTTATTAAAATATTGTAAAGGGTAACTAATTATTCAGTAACGTTTAATAAATAAAAAAAAATCAAACCACATTTCTGTGCTTTGGCAAACAACAATGGCTATAAAGGGGGGGAGGAAGCATGAGCTTAACAAGGGTTCTACCACCCAGACAGTGGTAGAATTGCAATCACGGCCAGAACAAAAAAAATACGAAGGTAACCAAAAAAGTAAAAATGATCTTTTCCCCTGATCTCTATCGTGAATCAGGGTTGCCGCGGAAGAAAAACAAAGCAAGTAACCAGGTTCTTTACACCAGTTTATACGATTTCTCTCTATCGTCGCCAGAGAGGCCTATTGAGGAAAGCCTTCTACGAAATCAAGCAGTTTTCCCCCTGTACTCTTCATATAGATAACACGAATTGAAAGAACTTACTTTCATCATTGAAGTGCGTTCAAAATTGGATCCATGGCAGTTCCTAGAAAATGAAAAGTACCCATGATCAATTTGTAATTTCATTACATAAATCTAGTATTAAGAGTTAAATGTCAAAAATAAACTTCCTACAAACTAAAATTACACATTTTTTTTGACCCCTTAAGAAACATTTGTGAATAACAATTAAACTTTCTGTACCAAATAAAAACAATGACCATAAGTTTTTAAAATTTCTTTGTCATATACTTGACTTGTTCTATATAAATTATTCAGTACTGTGGTCTTCATTTGCTGTACATTTTGTTTATTTTACCTAAACAAAAAGCATATTTTCGTCTAGCAATTTTTCTTGCAAATTGTCGCAAGTAAGTTTTCCTTTAAATAATATTTTTAAGGGAACAAAATAAGTGAGATCGAAACATTTTGGCAATACATTATATTTTTTGAAAAACAGCAACCCCACTTAATCATATCCCCCCAACAATTTTTATAACTGACAAACAATTGAAATAAAATTAACAAATCTGTTTAATTGAAAGAAATAATGGTGTAAACAAGCAGTTCCCAACCTGGGGGGATCACCCCCAAGAGGGCGCTTTGTGTTATCAAGGGGGCAAAAAAATACTTGAGGGGTGATCAGGGGCAATGAGTATTCAAAGGGGTGAATTCAAAATAATGTTTTGCCTTTGTACAGTAATACCATAACCAAACAATCCAATTTTTACTTTCAAATTTTCTAGAAAAACCAGTAAAAATATCTAAGATAATTATTTCACTTTTGTTCTTTAAAAATATAAGTTTTATGTTTTGCTATTTTATTTAAATGTGGCAGGATAAAGCTTCTTCAGTTGTTTTTAAAAATAGTAGTAAGTGTTATAAAGCTGTTATATAGTTACACTTCAACTCAAATTACAATTAGACATAACATGAAAATTAAAAGGGGGCGATGGATGTTAATCAACCTGAAGAACGAGGCGATGGTCAAGAAAGGGTTGCGGACCACTAGTGTAAACCATCTCAATACATAAAAATTAACAATTTTTTCACAATTTTTTTTTTTTTGAATTATCGGCGCAACAGAGTTACACGAGGGCTATTGGTGACAGTTTTTACAATTGTTAAAGAAAATTTTGTAAACCATTTTGATGTATAAAAATGAATAATTTTCGAATATTTTTTCCACAATATTACCTGCACGCTGTCTTGGGAAGCCGGGAGAATCCAACGGTCCGTGCTTTGCAGTCCTTGCACTCGAAGAACCGCTTGAGCGCCTTGTGACACTTCATCGGGTGGCACTCGTTCTTGCACCTTTCGGAAGCTGTGTCAGCCGTGTACTTGCACTGCAAAAAGGATTAACAACGATTGATGACTATTAACAACAATTGAAGAACTTAGTGGAAGAACATGCTATGTGACAAAAATGTGAAAATGTTGTACTTTGGATCTGTTGATAAAGGTACTTGCAAACGGTAACAAAAATATACAAAACTTAAGGTTTAGGAAAAAGGAGAAACTTGTTTTGGTTAAAATAAGTTAGTACTATGCTTATTGACAAAAAAATCTAATTACTTAAAATTATTTCATATAGCTCGTTCATCCACTGAGCTCTACAATTAAATTATGTGTTAGTAAAATAATTGCAGCGTGAATCTTTTTTGCTAAGGCTATAATCTCTGCAATGGAGGATTCTACTCGAGTTTCCTTAATTTTGATTAAATTACAATTTTTAGTATCTTTCCGAAGCTGTGTCAGTACTGGAAAGGAGTAATTCAAAATGAAATTATTCATTTACTTACAAATCTATTCAGTATATTCATAAAATTGAAAACTAAGCCAGAAAGCAGAGTTTGGACTAGATTTAATTCCAAGGAAAAAAAGCTGATTTTCTTAGTCCACAAACAGCAATTTCACAATTTGAAACATTTAGGAAGTTAAACATCACTTCAGATGGAATATTATTGAAAAATACAGTGTTGCATAAAGACCAGAGCATGATAAAACAAAACCTACTAATTATTCATTTTAGTTAAAACCATTTTATATGTATTAAATATTTATTCTAAGTCTTATGCTTATCATAAGTATTTATTGTAATTTTATTTATCTAGAGTAATTTTTTAATTAAGAATTTTTATAGAAAAATTGGACAAAAAAAAAAGCCTTTTTTAAAAATTAAATAATAAGAAATATCATACTTACTTTCAAACAGGACACCACATTGCAAACGATTTCTTTGGTTTTAGACATTTTCTCTTCCATTTGTTCTTTCTTCTCCAGCCTGTTGAAATAGGCAGCCTCCTTCTCCATTTCAGCCTGGAGCAAAACAAAATGGAATAAGAAAGTTGTCGTTGAACGGAAGCAGAATATAATTTCCTTTTGCATCATTTCTAATAAATACCCTTTACATTAGTTTTAAGTAAATCATGGTTCAAATAAACAAAAATGAAATCATAAATTTTTAAACCAAACTATTTTCCTCACTTAGTCTTTATTATTACATTATATTATCTAAATATATAATTTTCCTATGCAGCACCCAAATTTCCTTATATTTCTATCTCTGCAATGGCCGACTGAAAACAACAAAAAAGGTGTTCCTTCAGGAATGGCTTGAAAAAGAGAAAAATAACTATAAAAATTATACACAAAACATTGTTTGATTGAAGATGGCAGAAAAACATTGAATGTATTTTTTTTAGAAAAGCACTACGGAACAACACAAGGATTGACAATTTTGAGAATGGCTGCAACACTTTCTTGACATAAAAATTATGGGGTTTTTAAGGACATTTTTATGATTTACAAGAACAGAACAGCTTTCAAAGCGGCTTTAACAGCTGTTATTTGTCAACAAAAATAAGAATGATAGCTTAGAATGCAAATTCTTCAGTAAAAAGATTTTTAATTTTATAAATATACACTTGATGACGAAACAGTGAGCTCTGATTGTCAATCGCCACCCGATAATCAGCCAATGAACCTTGGAACTCTCTAAATGAAACTCGAGAAACACTGCCATTTTCACTTAAAGCATCACTTTGACAGAAGGTAAAGGATTATTTTAACAAGAGAAAAAAAGAAATTTGAACTTTACCCAAATTTAAAGGGTTTTAAAGGGTAGCAATGATTTTTTTTTTTTACTTTTTTTAAGGGGTATCAAGGACTTTTTCTAATTTTTAAGAAAGTTTTTGTTTTTGAAGGGGTTTTTATGGGGTTTTTTCAAGGAATCGTTTGTCGTTTAAAGGAAGCAGAACATGATTTCCTTTTGCATCATTACTAATGCCCTTTACATTAGTTTTAAATAAATCATGGTTCAAATAAACAAATATGAAATCATTTTTTAAACACCAAACTATTCTTCTCACTTATTCTTTATTATTCTATTCTATTATTACCGTATATACTCGTGTATAACCCGAGAAATTTTGGTCAAATTTAGTGCCGTAAAAAACGGGGTCGACTTATACACGAGTCATCAAATTTCCGGGGGAAAAATCCCTAATCATAAAACTATAAATTTCAATCAAACTTAAGGTTTAACTACTAACTATTAAAAATAAAGACACAAAAGCAGTTAAATTCTGAAGATGGAATAAGATTGGTATCTATTCACAATATCCACCATAAAGATGCTTAATTGTTAGTTCTTGGCGTGATGCGTATTTGCACGTGTAGGTCTGGCACAGGGCAGTTCAGTCAACCAGACTTCAAGAGGTGAAAAGAAACGTTGTCAGTCCGTGACCTTGGCAGCGGGATCTTCACGCTTCACTGAACATAGTTTCAACTTAGCTTCTCCATTCAAGGTCAGCAATGCCAACGGCATCAAAGCGGAAACCTGTTTATGCGTGATGCGTATTTGCACGTGTAGCACTGGCACATGGCAGTTCAGTCAACCAGTCTTCAAGAGCTGTAAAGATACGTTGTCAATCCATGACCTTGGCAGCTTAATCTTCACGCTTCACTGAACATAGTTTAAACAGCTTCTCCATTGAGGGTCAGCAATGTCAAGGACATCAAAGCGGAAACCTGTTTTTGCTTTTATTGGGTTTGAAATTTCGCTTGCAAGTAAAAAAAAAATTACGGTCCCATCATGAACCGGTTTCTTCTAATATTTTCTTCAGAAGGCTCTAGCTTATTTTCTCCCTCGACTTATACACGGGTTACCGATTTTGGAAGGATATTTGGTTAAAAAATGGGGGGTCGACTTATACACGGAGTCGGGTTATACACGAGTATATACGGTATTTATTATTATATTATGCTTAAGATAGTAAACACCAAATTGTACTGCAAAAAAAATAGTATTTAGATACATACATAACATTTAATTTATTTTGTTTTTAAAACTATTTCAATGAAAAAGCACATTTAAGAAAATAGTTTTTAAAATTTTTTTTTTGGATTAGAATATTGGACTGATCTATACCTAGCATACGGGCATATCAGTTTAAAATGCAATTTAAAAAATGCTGCATAATTTAACTTTGAAAGCAGACATAGTTTTTAGAAACAAGTAGGGAGCAAAAGAAACTAACATTTTATACCCAAGAAACCTGAATTTTAGTAATACAGGGTTGGGTTCTTTTAGAACAAGCCATTGTCATTATTTCATTAAAAAAATTTTTTTCATTGTAGGCGCGTTTACATGAGCCATCGAATCCATGGATTGAAAAGCAAACTTAGCAATTTTTCCCTGTTGGGGATTTTCTCCCAGACAGAACCGGAATTGCAGGGTTCATTGGGGGGTTTCGCAAACCCTCCAATGAAAGAGGGTTTGATGTTTCATACCATGAATTCGGCCCAGACTATCATTTGGGTTAGAAATCCTGCTCAACCTCTTTTTCTCCTAATGGGGATTTTGGCATTCCATGGACTCGATGGCTCATGTAAACACGCCTTATATGTATCTGAAGAATCTTTAGGAATTCATTCCAGTCCAAAATCTAATAGTCTACCAAGAAAGAGTACAATAAAGAAAACTATTTTTACACAGTTTCAAAAAGAATAACTTTAAATGAAAAGTTAAAAATCCATAAATCAATGTCTTTACCATTTCAATTTCATAAGCATGGCTGGATCCTCGTTTAAGAATGGCTTTCACCTTCTCTGAGTTCAGGTCAATGGTGCCCAGAGTACTTTTGACAACGGAAGATTTAGGTTCATCAGAAACCACTAAAATAAAATTAATTCTACTTTTAAATAAGCAGTACATAAATTATTTAGCTTTGACTGTATCTCAAATAAAGAAGCATAAAAAAATAACTTTGTAAGAGAAATATTTTAAATCAGGGGTTCCCAACCTTTTTGCACCTGCGTACCACTTGACTTTTTCAGAAATTTTGGCGTACCACCAGACCTAAATATTTTAATAAACGTATAATACTTCCTCTTCTAAAAGTGATCAAAGGTTTTTTGAGTAACTTTCATGAAAAAACTTCATATTTAATGGTTAGATATTTGTTTATTTATGACATGCTTATAATAAAGGAAAAATAAAAAGACTAAAATGGTAGTAATTTACAGTTTTGTTTATTACTTATAAAAGGGTAAAAACATGCAAATAATAAAATCCTAAATACGAAATAGTGCAAAATCCGATACAGAAGTTAATTAAAGATTTCCTCTTTAATATAATGTTAATGTTTAAAATAATGAGCAATATATTTGCGTGCTCACTACGTGTGTACAGAAGCTATTTATAGCATCATGTTGCTCACATTACGCACGCGTACCACCTGAAATGTTCCCGCATACCATCAGTGGTACGCGTACCACCTTTTGGGAACCCCTGTTTTAAATAAAGTAATTAATACTTGTTTGCAAAACATTTTATGAAAAGTATCACAATCTATTCATATAGAACCATCAAAAATATTGAGTCAAACAAAAAACATTAGCTACATTAATATCAACACTAGCAGTGAAATCTTCAAGAGAATTCTAACTCTACCGAAAAATCCTTTTAATTTTGAAATGCAACGTTCAAGTGAGTGTGGGTGAAGAAGCTGAAAAGTAAACTGCGATTCAAGCTGTTATTTGAACAGAAAATAATTTACCTTTTTCTTCCTCCAGACTCTTTTCAAGTACCGCTTTGACCTTTTCAGTTACCTTTTCTGAAACTTTTACAGAATTTGGATTCTTTCTCTTTATTTGTCCTTTTTCTTGGATTGTCTTGATAGCTTTCATCTGTAACGTGTACAAAATGTGTTAGGTTTCTAAAACAATATTTTAATCTCGCAATTTTCAATTTCAAATCAATCTAAAGCTGCTAATTCCCTAATTTTTTTAAACTTTCATTGACCTATTATGGAATATAAGGTAATAGAAGTATTGTGTTGGGGATCGAAAATCCAAACATTAAATTTTGTGTTTCAACACGTTTTGGAGTATGCTGATTCTAATAAAAGTGGTATTTGACTATTAGTCTACCTGTCTGAGACCACTCTACAACTTGAACGAAAAGAGCCACAGACTTCAAATTTAGTACGAGCTTGTAGTCGAATGATGACTATCTTCAAGAATCTGTCGGTTTTTTATGAAATTGTGCATGCGCAAATGGTAGATGCCATAGAACTGTTGGAATATGAACAAGTGTAGTTCTGGTTGTCAGCAACCAAACTCTATTGTAAATACTTGCCGTTCAGTGGAATGTTTTTTAATTGTTTATGAAACACGTTTTGGAGGATGAACTTTTTTGATGTATAAATTGGTTAAAATTTTGATGTGTTTTACTCCCTTTTTTCTAACTTCCATTTATTGACTGATGTTATGCTGCCGGATATTAAAAAAAAGAATGCTTTTAAAAACCTCTTGATTTATTGTGCGGAAATGACACAAACTTTTTAGGTTTTAAAGTTGTTGAAATTACCCTCTACAGAGAACAGAATTACCTTTAAATATATTGATTTATGGGGTGGTAATAGAAAGTCCTTTAGTGTGACCCACCTCTAGTTTTTTAATCATGATTCTATAAAAAATTTATTTAAACCTAATGTTAAAACAACAACCTTGATTCAGATAAACTTTTTTTAAACTCTAGTCGTGTAAAATATCCAAAATTCTAAAGAATACTGAGTAACACTTTAGGTTAGGTTAGGTTTGAATTATTGTCGCACTAGAGCTACACGAGGGCTATTGGCGACGGGCGTCGTATTTTAGAACCACAGTCAAGTGACGAGCCAACACAACCGTTAAGGACGACACCGTACACAGCATTAGGACTTTGAAGGATAATTAACGTGCATTCCCTTCCACGGGCTATTATACATCGGAAATTTTTGGCTGCCCGGGCCATTTATAGGTCGGCAGCTATTTTGGCGATGCCCGGACTCGAACCTGGGACCTTTCGCATGCAAGCCAAACGCCTTAACTGACTGGGATCCCCAGTCCAACTTTCAGCAAAACCTAACACCATTACCTAAACAGTCCACTGTTCCAAGTAACATGTTTTTCCAATCCCTGGGTAGTCAGGTAAAATATCGAAAATACTAAAAGAAAATAGGAGAAATTTTAAGAAAAAGAATTAAGAAATCGACTTACTTTGGCATAGTTTTGTGTCTTCTGACTGGCCACCGAAGGGGAAAACTCGAGAGTAAACTGTTGGCCAGGAAGCAGGCCCCTGCCCAATTGAGGAGCCAGGTTCCGTAGAGTCTCGGAATCCTTCTTGTACTGCTGCAGAACGCCCCTGGCTGTCATCTGACCACGCATCTTGGTAAGCTCTCTCATAGAAATCTCAACTTGATCTAGAGGGTGAAATTGGACTTTTATTAATGCTTTTGGGATATGATTACACCAATTTTTTCTTTTTAATAAAAACAGAATATTTTTTTGCAATTTATTTGAAACGTAATAAATAGTTTTTGGCAAATCAAGTATATTCCCCGGAACCGAGAGATATTTTTTTGGTGGCAGAATCTAGGCAGCTTTCACTATAAGTTTTAAAGCTCAGATTTCAGTGTAACTGAGCTCTCTGTGGATGTTAAAATTGATGTGGAACTTTTCAACTGCCAAATTTAAAATACTTTAGCTCAAAAAGTCAGTTTTATCAATGCCTCCAGTTCTGTGTAAAGTGGGATATAACTCCACCATCATTAGGAGGTTTAAGTCATTTGCTTTGTCATATACCTAAAAGTATGACTAGGGGAAATGTATAAAACTAGGGGAATTGCCTTTGCTTCCTAATAACAAATAAGAAAGAAAGAAAGAAACTTTATATTTTTGAATCAGAATACATAGGTTGTCAAGGGGCCCCTAGGCCCTTCCCGACAACACATAAAATTATACAATTGGGAAAAAAATCGGGGCTGGTAAAAATTAAAAAATAATGCAAAATAAAAATTGGATTTTTAAATGATGGATTTTCAATGTAGTCCCATCTATATTTCAACAGTTCTATAAATAATTGATCCTGAATGCTTATTACCTAAATTTGGAGCTTTGACACACTCCTCAAAAGAGGCTTTCATATTAAGAGAGATCGTCAGTCCCATAGAACTAATCCATTAGATTTGGAATCACAACTTCCACAGAAGTATTGCTCTGTCATGTTAGTTCTTTCCCCCCTGGTATGGGAATCAACATAACATCGAAATGAAACAAATTTGAAACGAAAATGTTATCTAGTTATTTAAGTATATGTTTTTGAAGTTTCAAAGTTACCCGAATGCCCAGCAGACAGCAACACTATTTTAAAACTGTATCAATTAATAATTAAATAACCGGATGTTATTTTCTTTTCTATTTTGTTTTAAATTTATGCTTTCCATACTTGGTGAAAATGGCAAAGCAATTCTTTTGCATAAGTAGTGATTTCAAAACCAATACATTAACTCTATCTGACAGTCCCTCTTAAAATTGGCAAAAGACATTGCTTTTGACGAAATTAAGAACTATTCAGTGCTTAAATGTAAAGAAAGTAAAATGGAAGACATTAAAATTGTAATTGCTAATCATAGTTCAATTGTATTTGTACACACTTCCAGAATAACCCTCCCTCCAACTGCACAAAAAATAGAACCAAAATTTGCAAACCTTTGTTTACTTTATCTTTCATCAGATGCTGAAGTAGATTCCTTGAACCAACAGTGGGCCTCGCAAGTTGCTCATTTCTGAAGAGAACATAAAAGTAAATCTACACAAAAGTTTTTCTCATGTCCTAGGAATTAAAGTGTTTTTTAATAAATTTGTAAGGAATGAAGTCTGAGTTCTTTTCTTGCTTTGTCTAAGTTACCCCCCCCCCCCATCACACTCTTCACATTAAAATTTACAGAGTTATAATTTTTTTGAAAATTAGTTAAAAAAAATGGTAATTTTGCCTTATTTATTATTTAGTCATACTAAATTCAGTAAATTTGTAATTTTTTAAAAAAATATTCTTAGCAACTTAGTTATAATAACAGAACAAAAAGACATGGTATTGAGCACATATTGAATCACACTATTAACTTAATGAGGTTGCTTCACAGAGGATCTGGCAATAGCTCTACGGTCTTGTTTTCTTTTCGCTCGAATTAATTTTGTTTTGGTTAAGTTGGTAGGTAGACCTATATTTAAGTAAGTGTGCTTGGTCAGCACACAAACCTGATTATCTCCACCAACCGTAACAAAAGTAATTCGAGAGGAAGGAAAAAAGACTGTGGAGCTATTGCCAGATCCTCAGTGAAACAACCCCATAGACATAAGAAAACATTCTATTTCTAATAATATATTAGTTTATTGACATATATTCCCTAGTCTAAGAATCAACTATTTCAAAGATGATTTCGATATTTATTAAGGTCTAGTAAATAGACAAACCTTTGACTTCTTTTGGCTGCCGAAGTTTGCATTTGTGTTGTGTATTGATGTCACACTGTGATAATTTATAACCTGATTATTTTACATCTGGAAACTATGTGTATATCCGAGATACTACAACTTCAACCTTAACAAAATAAATGGAATCACAACAACAGCTACAATAATTGAATCTTCTATTTCTAGTATTTCTATCTATTCTCAATCCAGAACCATCAATGATATAAAAAATATACAACAATTTTCATAAAAACTTACATGAATTCCGAATTCTTATTGGCAGCTGGTACAATCTCGGGTCCATAAAGTTCCGCCAACTTCTTCACTCCCTTCTCCCTCTCGGCCAGATCCAGAACTTCGGAAGCCTTCCTTTTGAGGCCCAGACCAGACAGGGTGAGCTTATCTTTGGACTTAGTGTTGTTGGTGGGCTTTCTGGAAAAAAAGAAATATATTGGAAATGTAGGCAGATGTTAACAAATTAAAGTAATTTCACAATTTAAAATAAAATGTGTATGATTTAACTTGTTTTAATTTTTTAAGGCATGAATATGTCATCCCCTGCATTAACCCTTTTAGTCCCAACGACAATTTGGTGTCGTCATTTAATAATTTTTTTTTATCGACTATAGCCATTTATGATATCAAAGAGCACAGCATTCGATTCTTCAAAATTTTTTCTATTAGAAAATATTTTTGTTAATCCCAACAGATGTCAGCCCTAATTTTTTTAATAATGATCAGAAACAGGATGATGCCAAATGGCATCACTGGAACTGAAAGGGTTAATATGCAGTCCTAGTAATGACAATGAGAAACTTAGAATTAACATTTCATTTTAGAAAAAGGTTTACCTTTAATATGCAAACTTCAATACTTTTTTTTGTATTTTTAATAACATATTTTGTATTTGAGTCAACACGGAAATCCACTATTTATTTATATATTAGAAAGTTAGTTTTTCGCCAGTTTGAAACAAACAACAAAAAATCCAGGTTAATTTAAACTGAATGAAATTGCATAGTGAAAAAAAAAGTATATAATGACAAAAATATACAATGAAGAGTCGAATTAAAATATCTCTACACTAGAGCTACAAGAGGGCTATTGGTGAAGGACGACAGTTTATAAAATGAAGAAAAGAAATATACATGAATTTATTTTCAATAAATATTAAATCTAACGTTTCTGTAACAAATGAAGTGTCTATTTATTAGATTTAACAAAGTCAATGTCTAATGTGCTACTCACTTTGTGGGAGCGGGAGCAGTAAAGGTTTGCCCACCATAAAACACATTAGAGCCTTTCAAAAGACGGTTCTTCAGACTTGGCTCGCGTCCGTTGAATCTAGACATAACATATTTAGGAACTTAGACAAAACTGATTGAAAATATATTAGGTAAAGGAAATAAACTAAAACCAAAAATCTCCAACTTAATATACATTTTTTATAAATTTAATATGTTTGTTTAAGTAACAAACCGAAATAAAAAAAATACATATTTTAGCTAAAAAGCGGTTTAATAATTAAAGAAATGCATTAAGTTTTAATTATAATTTATATGAAATTTATATATTATATGTAAAACATTTTAAGAAGTTAGAAAATAAAAAATCATTCATAAGGATAAAATAAATAAATTCATAAATATGAGATAAAAAGTATGAAAATACATAACACTAACCTTATGATTCTTTTTTATAACTACTCATTATTTATATGTTATAACTTTTTTAAAGTATGCTACACCTTATAAACAGCTAAATGAAACACAGATTGAACATTTTAAAATTATCTGCTCAATAAAAAAAAAGCAGATTTAAACCAATTGACTAATCTTATTAAAATGAAAAAACCAAGAACTTACGAAGCTTGGAGTTCACTTCTTTTGGCACTGAACTTCTTGTATTCATTTTTGACATGATAAGTGCAGTACTCACACTGAAACCTAAACAAATATTGCAAAAGTGAATTTGATACAACTAAAAAAAAGAGAACAAAAAAGCAGCTTGTTACAGTAGACTAGTCGTTATAATAACATTGTTGATGAGGAAAATACTAATTATTAGGATGAGGGTAATGGAAATGAATAAACTTATGTTAAAAGTTGAATAGCTACACAAAAACAATTTTAAACTTCTCCGACTTTTCCAGGTTTTACATACCAAAATCAAACTTCCCAGGTATTGAAAGTAAAGGTTGATTAATGTCAGTTTAAAGTTATTAGATAACAAATCCTCTTTTAGCACCAAGTAAAATCAGATTTCCTAGTTTTAAAAGTGGATTGAAAACCACTACAAACATTTATGCTCAAATTCTTATAAAAGGGCTTTTCAATTAATTGTTTTTACAGATGAAATATATCGTAAATGCTCCTAATTGAAATGCTTCATTCGATAAGAGCGAAGCACGTTTGAAAACTTACTTGTTGACTGCTATGTTGCATGGGGTTCCGTCCTTCCGTTTGCTCTTGCAGAATCCCAGATCCTTGGACTTCCCCATCAGCATGAACTTTCCCGGATTATCCACTGCTAGGCACAGCTCCCCAGATTTCTACATCAAAGAAATTCTTTTTAATTGAATCAAAATTAAGTTAAATAGCCAAACAGATTTAACAACAATTTTCAGGGTTCATATACTAATTTTTTTTAAATAGGAAAATGCAGGAGTTTTAAGGAATTATTTTAAATTTAGAAGATAACAAACACAAATGTACTTAATGTATACCCTTAAAAAAATTAAGCTGAAATAAATGCTTCAATTAATTTTTTATACAATGATAGCAATATATTGCAATATGTTTTAACAATCTGTCATTTTTATAATTTAAGCAATTAGCATTTTTTGCAAATATTAGTAAAATGTTGATAATTTCAGGACTAGGAGCAGGTACTTCAGCAAAGCTAAATAAATTTGATATAATACAAAGTATCCCTGTCTAACTCATTTTATTGTAATAGAGCATGCACATACTTTCCATTACTCAAAAGTTTTCAATTAGCTAGAAAAAAGGAATAATTTCCAGATTTTTCTGGTGGTATTTTGCCACATTCCAATAACATTTCTTACAATTTACTGCAATACACTTATACCATTTCTAGCCAGAATGTAAGCTCCGAAAAGACTCTCTCCCCCCCTCCCTCCACTGGGTTTTCAACGAAAAGATGGGAACATCGCTTATCTAATCCTAGCGCACTTCAGGTTTACAATCGAAACAGTTAGTATTTCTCCACGTAGGGTGGGGGAAAAACCGAAACAGCTATATATCACCCTGTTCCTTTTTTACCCCACTTACTTGGCCGCCCCGGTGGCACACTCGTTAGGATTCTAGCCTTTGGGAGCTGCTGGGGTCGGGTTCGAATCCCGGTCAGGCATGGATGTTTGTGGCTGTCCATAAATGTTGTTATTTGTCTATGTGTCGTCTCTTTCTTTGTGTGTCTCTTGTGCTTGCGTCATTTCTGGGGCTTAGTACAATAGACTTAAAAGTCACAGTGCTTGGCGATCTTGCCCCCCACCAAGAAAGTCATACCCCACTCGTGGATGGGGGAGGAAATGCTTTCCAAGCTTACATTCCAAATAGAAATGGTATAGATGCAGAGTTCCTCCAAAATACCTACCCCGTTGTTGTTTGGCATGATGGAGGAGTTGAGGATGCCCACCACCGTACCTACGGTGGTCTTCCAGTGGTCGGTGTGGGCGTTCTTGAACAGGAAAACGCTGACCGGTCGCTCGGCGTCGTGTAGGTCGGACATCTTCCAAATGGAGTAGGGTTTGCCCTGAAAGAAATATTAGTTGAAATGAGCTTGACATATTAAAAAAGTACAGGCAAGAAGTTTAATTAAAGATCCTGGAATTTTCATGAATTCATAAGCTTCAAAAGATTTGTCAGAAAATATCCTTAAAATGTTATAGACCACAATACATGTCTACATCTACATACTCTCCACAAATAAAAGTCTGTTTCGCTGGACGGGCGAATCTTTCGCTTGGCTGTCAGTTGTGTATCTACAGCGAGTGCACGATGTTATTGTTTACAAGTCACCCGCTTGGACCTTTAATAATCCCCATAGAAGCTTTTTCTTGGCAGTACCAGACTACCAGAGAGTTGTCGCATAGTGTTGCAGTGTTGTTTATTTTATTGTGCAAAGCCAAAGACGTGAGTTTATTAATATTTGTTAACTGAGGAAAAGCCGATTCAAGAGGTGCCTTATGATGATATCATAGACACATTCGCTCGAAACAAAGCAAGAAGGAAGGTTTTATTGACTGACTTTGACTTTCATCATTTTATGTAATTAATTTTACTTCATGATGAATTAGAATAAAAAACAAATTATCTTCACAAAGAACTTTCTGAGGTCAAATTTCTCCCTTCTCTAGAATAGTGTCAAGAGAGGGCGACAAAAAAATCACGAGCGTAGGGGCGCATAAAATCGAAATCCAGCCCTGCAAGGGCTATTGATGACAGATATCTTAAGTTAAAACCATAGTTAAGTAATGAGCCGACATCTGAGTAGGTACCCTACGCTTTTTTTTATCTCGCACAGCTTTGGGACTTTAGAGCACTTGTGAAATTATTTGTCCAACATTTTGGCTGCACATGCCATTGTTTATAGGTCAGCATTCACTTTGAAAATGACAAGCCTGGGCATGAAAGGCCTTACCAAAGGCCTTTTAAGAATATACCACTAATTTATTTTATAAATTAAGTATAAAAAATAAATTTATCGTCTTAAACTAGATAAACCAAATTGTATGATTTTTGCTGCAACTACTTAAAATGATATGCTTTAAAAAAATCCTCAACTAAGAAAAGCATGTATTCTTTCTCAATATTGGGGACTGAATCTAAATATCTTCTAAAATGAAACTCTAGAGTAGTTAGTTATGGGGAAATATTATTTATAAAAAGTGGCTCACAAAAAATGCACAATAAAATAACAGATGCATATTTAAGGGGGAATGGGCACGCTTTATCACGGGCCTCCAAATCAAAGTGCATCATTGTTAATCTAATGGAGAAAAAAATATTATCTCAACCACATTTCTCCGACTGTATTAAGTTTTTTTACAAACAGATTTTTTTTTATGTGATAAATGTAGCTGACTTACAGGTCCCAACAATCCCACTTTTAGAAATTAGTTCGAAATTTGTTTTTAAATTTTTGAATAAATAATTTTACAAAAAAGTATTCGAAGCAATTTTAAAAAGTGCAATGACAACACTCACGTTTTTAGACACTTTGGGGGGCACTTTGGCAATGACAACCCCCATGGTGACCCAGTCCCCCTCAATGTCACCCCCCTTGACAAAGTTCTGGATGAACGACATCTTGATCATCTTCCGATCCTTCATTCTTTGCTGGAGGGTGGAGAAAGACACCAGTGGGTTCCTGGAAAATAACAGGAAATTCATTAACAGAATGATGGTTAACATGTTTTGTTGACGTTTCAAAAAAAAATGAGTTAGAAGTTTTACAATAAGCTGAAGTTAACTGAAATCTCACAACTGAAGAGCCTAGTGGAAGAACTTAGTAATTGACAAAAAGATAAAAATGAGCTTTAAACTTTTTCTTTTACACTTAAATAGATTAAAAAATGCATTTACAAAAGGTAAAAATGCACTTAACTTAAAGTAGAAAGGGGGGAAATTGAAAAGGGAATGAAAAGGAAAAATATTGCCTCTTTAAAGGAGGGAATAGCATATGGGGTGCCACTCTTCAAAATTTACAAGACTGGACTTCAAAAATACCGATGTAGCGTTTTTCTTACAATTTTAAAATAAAATATAACATTACCATTTCAATCAGCAAATAAAACTTGAATATTACTAAATACAGGGTTTCTGCTAAAATAAACAGTCCAAAATTCATGACTTTCCATGACTTAAGTTAACAGATAATGTTGCAAGAGATTTAGTAACAGAGTAATGCTTAACATGCTTTGTTTATGCTTTTTTTTTTAATTTAGAATTAGATGAACAGGTTTATTTAGAGCTCAAATATTTTTGTTTCAACATTTATTAATTATTATTACTTTAAACTACCCAATAGGAAATATAAGGTTATGATAGTTGGTCCGTCTGAAACCGAGCTACAGCTCAAATTAAAAGATCTGTTGGAACTCAAATGGGGTACACCAGTTCCTAGTACCGAATGACATAATAAGACCTTTGAGAAAATTATGTTTGAGCAAAGGGTGGCTGCCATAGCACTTTTTAGGCATTAAAGTTATAGAAATTATCTTTAAAGTGTAATGATTTTTTTAAGGGTGATTGAAAGTTTTACACCCCCTAATTTTTAATTACAATCCAAAATATGTCTAACAACAGATTCAGTTGAAAATTAAGGAATACAACACTGCAAATAATTAAGTGTATAAACTTTGTCAAACCCTACAAATGTTTAATGAATGAAAAACTAAATGCATTGAATTAAAAGTTAATGTATACAAATACATGTTATTTTACATAAAACATTTTAGTCAAAGAAATAATGAGCATTATTTTTTTAAATAAAACTAGCTAATATATTACCCACAAACATACATAACAAAATATAAACGAACAAAATACATTATTTTTTTTTTCAGTAACTATCAACATTATCAATTTTATTGAAATTATAATTTTCATAGTAAATTTATTTTTTAAATGCTTACACAATCCTAATACCGGAGTAACTGTCCACAACAAAGGCTTCTTCCGACTTTTTCTGAGGGTCATTCAATGGACTTGGTTTGGCCGAAACAGAACTTTTCCCTGAAAAAAAGTTGCAATTATTATCTTTTATTCAATATTAAATGATAAATAAAACTTAAAAAACAAGCATCAAAATATACACAACATACAGCTTTGAATTCCGCTTTCAATGACATTTTCCGTTATTCGCTTGCATAGGAATATTGGAATTTTAAAAATTCCTGTTGGAAGTTTCATAAAGTAAAGAAGTTCTAAATAACGAGTCAAATTGAATTTGATTTTTAATTAAATTCATTTAGAATAATTTTGAGGTTTAGTAATATTTTGCATTAATTAAGTTAGCATTAAAAGGTATTTAAAATTTTTATATAAAAATTTTGCTATTATAAGGTAATTTTTTGAACTTTAATCTCAAGAGGACTAATTTGTTTGGATATCAATGTAAAAAAACTGCATCAATGAATTCATGTGTTAATATTATTTTATATTTTTTTAATGAAGTTTGTGAATTGTTGGTATCTGACATGTTTCTTCTGTTCATTGGCGAGTTTTAGTGAGCTGGGAAATTCAACAAACTGCTACTATACCAATTGGGTTGCATGAAAATGAAATCTGAAGTGAAATGATTACCAGATTTTGACATTTTTGTTGCATGGATGTGTCATAATGGCTAATGGCTGTAATGGCAAATCAAGACAGGCTATTACATCATACAGGGTTCATACACTATTTATGAAAATGATATTCAGGAGTTTTTCAGGAGTGCAGCAATGTAAATTCAGGAGGTAAGGAGGAAAAAAGCTTGTGTTTATAATTGTATTCATCTAGTGACTTCACTGAACTTCAAATGATGAAACAAAAGAAGAAAATATTGTAAAGAGTTGTTTCTTGTATTCTGGGACACTAACTAGTATCACAATGTCTTAACTCTACTTTTTTTAATGGGCATGGTCCAGTAAACTTGTTCCAAATAAAGTATGGGAGAAAAACGACAGAGAAAATAGAGAAACGATTAGCGTCGGTAATTTTTTCAGGAGAGGGAGCAAAAATATCAGGAGCTAAGGCATAAATTTCAGGAGTTATAAGGGCCCTTAGAAAAAAATATGAAATTCAGGAGTTTTTCAGGAATTTCAGGGTGTGTACGAACCCTGATCTTAGCTGTTCCATAATACTTACATGTTGTTGCTTCCCTCCTCTTGGGCTTATCATACGACGGGATCTGCTTCGCTTCAAGCTCCTTCTTCACAAACTTCCCCGTTTCCGTCAGATACTCCCTCTCTTCTCTCTCCACTTCTTCATCGGAACTCCCGACCTCCCCGAAATTATGGATCGCGCTCTCCTTCTTATTGAAGACATGCTTCTCGTATACTTCATCCTTTTTAGGGTTCTCCACCACCTGTGGGTTGAGAAAGTTCTCTCTGAAACGCGACTTCAGGACTTTCCTTCGTTCAACGGAAGGGTGGTCGTTTGGAGAGAGTTCCTCTGATGATTGTCCTTGTTCGGGAGAGAAGATGTCTTTGTCGGAGAGGGAGATTTTGTTTTGTTTTGGAGCTGGTGGGGATTTTTCCGATATTTGTTTGGGACTAGTGGATGGTGCGGTTTCTTTAATGGTGCTTGTTGATGGAGTGGGATGGAAGTCGGTTTCGATGGGGTCGTTCTCGTCCAGTAGCTCCATGAGAGAGTCAAGGTCTAAATCTGCAAAACATATTATACATATATTATAAAATGAAGAGCATTTTCAGGAAATAAATTATTATCATTTTTGGTTCATTTTATAAAACAAAATGATTTTGCTATTTTAGACAAACTTAACAAGTAAAATATTAACCCTTTCAGTCCCAGTGAAGCCATTTGGCATCATCATGTTTCTGATGATAATTTTTAAAAAATTAATAGGGCTGACATCTATTGGGATTAATAAAATATATTTTCTAATACAAAATTGAGTAAAGAATCGAATGATGTGCTTTTTGATATCATAGATGGCTATATATAGACAATAAAAAAAAAATCTAAAAGGAAGATGCCAAATTGTAATTAGGAATGGAAGGGTTTAATGTAAATTTTATGTCATTAGTATTCTTTAAACTTCAACTACTCAAAATAAAGTTAATTGAGAATAAAATTATGTTTAATAGAAATATATATCGCTAAGCCAGAAAAAAGACAATAAACGTTTGGGTTAAAACTATTTTTTTTATTTTGTATACATAACATGACCATACTTTTTAATCCTTTTTTAGGTATCTAAAACTATTTTCTGCATAAAATAATTGTTCATATGGGCAGTTCTACCATAATGTTTAATTATAGGAATAAAAAACTTGTGAAATTTATTTTTTCAAAATCACTTTAAATATTTGTAAAAAGGTTTATAAGGGTTCTAGAATTACAAAAAACAGTTCAGCAAGGCTCATTTGATATTTTTTTAAATATATATATATTTTTTTAATTTTCTCAAATTTTATGGAAGTAATTTGTTACGATATATAGTATTAGCTTAATTCAAAATCCAAACGAAAGTAATTTTTATCTCAAAAATCTGTTAGTTTGAGCCCTAAACTAAAAATTTAACATTCGAGACATGGGAAGGTAAGGAATTTTCCGGATTGTTTTGCCCTAAAAATTTTACAGTTTCCTTGGTTTAAAGTTCAGTTTTGAAACTATATAAGTATCAGTCTATTAGCATAAAAAGAAAAATTTAAAAGAATTTTTTTTTTTTAAAGTTTTATCCAAGGGACATAAAATTATGGTAGAATTGACCCTATACTATAAGTAGTAAAAAAATGCTTCATAAATGCTTTAAAAAAATAAAAGATGCATATTTCCTCTTTAAATATTATGATATAAAGATCAATTTATAAATGTACCTTCTGAGTTATCCATTGTTAAATTATTATGTGAACTAGAGGGTTGATAAAAACCTAAAAACATAAATAAAAACCATATGAATGAAATAAATTTTACATATATTTGAATACATATTGAAATACAAAAGCGGTTTTACTAATAAAAGTAAACTTAAAAGAAAATCGAAAAAATGAACGAACACTGAAGCTTATCTATCTAGTTCTCAACAAAAACATTGATCGAAACGAATAAGATTGAAAATTCGTTAATTTTTTTTAACTTAATTAAACATAAATATAAAAAGTATTAAATAAAATCTTTTAAAACTTAATAAAATCATTTGAACGAACATATTATTAACCACATTTACGGTGTAATCATAATAATCTACTAAGTTTTTGATAAGGGTTGAAAGGTAATATTTGGAAAAGATTAAAATGTACAAACCAAGATTTTATAAAAAATTTTAAACAATAAAATTTGGGAACTTTACAATTGATTAAAACAGTCTTCTAACTAATATAAAAATAGTTATTAAAAACAATTTTTTCCGAAAATTATCAAAACAATCTTGTTTCATTTCATTGAAGCGCGCCAGTTTCGAGTTTTCGATATTGCCACATATTTGTATAAAATATATTTTAATTTGATAATGCTGCTTTAAAATCACCGAAAAATATTTTTTAACTATATACCCAATTTTTACATTTCTTAAATAAAAATATTATTCAAAAAAGTATTTTTCGGCCACAACCATGTTAAAATTCATTTACTATTGAATCATTACGAGAATTTCCAGCTCAAACCGATGAAAGGCATTCATTGGTAGATTCGGTTTGGAGTGGTCACGTGACTATAATGACGGCTTACCATATTTAGCAATTAATGATTGAATTGGCTAGTTTTTGTTTTACAAAACCTAACCGAAACTCTACAAAATAACGAGAAAACATTAAAAAAAACTAACTAACCAGCCCTCTTCACATCTAATAAAACATGGGACGATCAAAAATCAATACCTACACTCAAAACGGGTGCCAAACCAAATCCATTGCCAAACATGAAATATCCTCCGGTAAACCTTTAAAAAGTTACGTGTTCACTGACCAATGAGTGCTTGAAATTGGTTTGAGCTGGAGATTTTTTGGAATCATTACTATCATTAACTGTCACCTTAACTAGAAGAATGTTTTGTTATTGTTTTTGTCGGTTTCTGAGATTTTGAGCTGAACTGATTCCAACCCAAACTTCAGTCTCGTGGTAGGAATTATACTCTTTTATTCCTTTTAAAACAACTATTATTTCACAAATACCTCAAACTCGACTTCTCTTGTTTCAGATGGCGTTCCCCGTGAGCCACAAGACCGTGTTCGTGCTGGACCACGGTCCCAGTTTCCTGAGCTCCTGTCACCAGACCATGGAGTTTGACATCTTCACCAAGACCCGGCAACCGGGGATCATACCCCTGGCCCCGCTGTCCAAGTCCCTGTGGACCTGCTCGGTGGAGGCCGCGATCGAGTACTGCCGCATAGTGTGGGACATCTTTCCCACGGAGAAACTGGTGAGATATAGATATCGTTTGAGTAAATTCCTGGAAGAGGGTGCCGTTGATTCGTAGTATAGCCTAACCCCTTGCTACTTGGTGCTAAATGGAGTAATAATTTGCATGTTGTCATGAATAAATGTGTATTATTTCTTTGATAAAATCCATCATGTCTTGGTGTGGGATATCGGTAGAAATTTACTGTACGGTAACCATTGGCGAACTTTCCGAAATCGCGCCAATAGTCCGTATTCTGGCGATTTTCCATAACAGAAACCCAACCGAAATGAGCAAAATAACGGTCAGATAGGGTTGCCAGAATAATTCATCGTTACCAGGTTAAATCAACAGTCGAAGTGAGGCAGGTTGCCACAAAAAACTATTCATCGCCAAATCTAAAAAACCGCGCCAATGGTTACCGTACAGTAAAGGTGAACCGGGATATCTTTCCCACGGAGAAACTGGTGAGATATAGATATCATTTGAGTAAATTCCTAGAAGAGGGTGCAGCTGATTCCTAGTTTAGCCTAACCCCTTCCTACTTGGTGCTAAATGGAGTAATTATTGGCATGTTGTCATGAATAAATGTATATTATTTCTTTGATAAAATCCTAAAAGGAGTGTGGTAAAAATTTACAGTACGGTCACCCTTGGCGAATATTCCAAAATCTTGCTTAAAGTCTATATTTTTTTCGACTTTTGCACAACCGCGATTAATAGAAAAGGACATTTTGAAAAAATTGACTGTTAAGAAAATGGATTTAAAAAATCCCTTAAATTGTACAAAACAGGGTTCGTTGATTTAAATCAACTTGATTTAAATCGTGATTTAAATCAATGGATTTTTTTTTTAAAAAATCATGATTTAAATCAATTATTTTTTTTAGAATTTAATTTAAACCAATTTTAAAATTAATATTTTAATAATGACATTGTGATAAAAAAAAGCTTATGAATTTACATATATGCATTCAATTTTTAACATGACAATGCCAGAATGCCACTGATAAATTGCCAAAGTGCCACTGCAAAATTTTCAAACATTTTAACAACAGTTAGACTGATCACATAATGAAATAACAGACTAATCATTCAAACACAAGGCTATCAATTTATCAAGTATTGTTAGTATTTTTTTTTTTTGTTAATCAAGTATTTACTATTAAGTTAATTAATAAAGTACTGTTTTAGTAATACTTTGTAAGTGACATATTTTGTGCATCTGATTTGGAGGAATTTTTTTTCTTCAATAAACCTGCAATTGGAATTTTCGAATTTTTAGTATTGGTATACATTTTTAATTTTTAAATTATGCATATAATTAGGCTTGGCTTAATTAGGCTTATTATTATACATATAATTAGGCTTGCATGTTAGTAAAACAAATTGCCTGGTACTATGCATTCAAAATTCATTAAAAAATTAAACATATGATTAAAATCCGATTTAAATAAAAAAAAATCCGATTTAAATCAAAAAAATCTGATTAATTTGATTTTTTTTTAAAAAATCAAACAAATCACGAACCCTGGTACAAAATGAAAACAAACAATGCCTTTAATCCTAATTGTGCTAACTCGAAGAATGGCTGCCAGAAAAAAATTCAACTTTACGCCAAAAAATCACTCCAAGAATGACCGTACAGTAAATCGGATCCAGGAGTGTTGTTGAATCCTAGTTTAGGATAAAATCCGATTTGCTGGCCCAGCAACAAATTTAAAATTTGACAAGTTTTTAAAAGGCGATGAATATCTTTTTCTTACACTACATGTGCACTTATTTAAAAAAAAAGTTATATTAAACTAATGTTGCATGCATACAGAAGCTGATCATAAACAGTTTTTGGGTTGCTTAAAAAAATATGCAACCAAAGACAGTCTTTGAAAAAAGTGATTTTCGAGATGGACAACAAGCTAGAAAATCAATGTCTTAATAAATATCAAATGTCGTAAATAAATAATTTTACTTTTCCCCCTTTGAAGTTTTTTATTGGTCCTCTACAATTCGAAGATAAGTTCAATGCTTGCTTTTAGTGAAATCAAATCAATTTTACAAACCAATCTAAAATTATTGGCCTATTACTTCATTCTTTTTTGAAAGAGGAGAAATGTAGCGACAGTAAACGCCTGACTGTATCATTTGCCTAAGGTACCCTTGTGAATATCATTGTTTGACAAAAGTCCACACAAATTTGAATAAAATAGGATAATTTAAACTCCTAAAACTTCCAACCCTAAGAAAAAAATGCCTGTGATGATTGATTTTTATATAAAAAAGCTGTTATTGCTTCTTGTTTTTTGTAACTATTAATTTACATATAGTAAATATTGTTTTGAAGAAGAATGTTAACATCTTTCAACAAGATTTCTGTTTTTTGTAGATACGATTCATTGTGAGTGATACTTCGTCTTTGACGCTAAACACTTGGAACCAAGAGCAGCAAAATTTAAATCTGGTAGGTAAAGTGTATTTAGTGTCATCAGAAACTTTGCTTAGTGTGTCTCACTGAAATAATCATCTTAAATTCACAAATCATCAGTGATCTCAAATTATCTCAATTTTGATCCTTAAATCGAAAATCTCTTGCGATGCACCTAAAATTTCGGGATTCCAGCTCTCCTGATACTTCAAAGCTCTAGAAATTCTATGCGCTCGCAATTATGTCAATCTTAAAAGTTTGCTCTTAAATTGCATAAACCTAGCACTTTTAATAAGTATTTTTCTCGATATTTCTCCTTAATAATGTGCATTTGCTCCTAATTTTTAAAGTTAGTTGCATAGATTGCGCCAATTTTTTTAATTCAAATTCTAATACTAAATATAAATCATAAGTCTTGAATCTACAGTACAACTCACATTAAGTTTGCAGCATGTAAATGTTCTACGGAAAAAGGAGTAAAAAGTTCTAATTTCTAAGTGCGAGAATCGAAAAAAAAAACGGTATTTCACACTCAATAAACCACTTTATTTGTTATTTCAAGACATATTTGAATTAGTTTTATTAGTTTTTTTTTCAGTTAGAGTGTAATATTAATTATTATTTTTCTTTCCATTTTGACGTAACAAGGCGCACGAATATCGGAGTATCTCAAAGGGGCAGCCAATCAGAGCAGGTGAAATTTCGTCGCCTGCTCTGATTGGACAGTGAGGTTTATTTACTCATGACGTTTCTTCCGCGGATGCGCGTGCAACTGCATACTTAATCTGGGGTTGACTGTAGCGAGACCTAATTAGATTGTTTGTAAATAAATAATTATTTATTTGCTACAAAGCCTATTTGCTTAAAAGTTATTGCCTCTTCAAATTGTAGGGGAGAGTGGGGGCTATTGGGACGCAGGGCTAATGGGACAAGGGCCCTAAAGCTGGGAAAAATATACTTTTTTACAAATTTTTCTACACTAAAGCATAGTAACAGTAAGACTTCACATTTTAAGAACCAAAGATCAGCCATTAAACGCATGTGGTGAAGTAGAGAGAAGAATTGCTGTTTTGGAGAATTGAAAGTTAATTAAAAGTGTACCTTGTTTTTCACTTTTGAAGTATTGAATAAAAACTTTCTATGAATCAAACTACAGTTTTAGATAGATGAAATATCCTAGATTAAGATAGTATATGTCAAATATCGTGGTGAAGTACAAGTGCTTCTGTGTTGGGTCATTTATAAAAAACAGCACTGTGGGGTCTAATGGGACAGAGACAGTGGGGTCTAATGGAACAAGAATAAACCTAGCTTTATGTGCTTCTCTCGAAGAATCTATATAAATCTCTAATATCTTATTCAGTCAAGTTGCCAAAAACTTTTTTAAACTTTAATTTTAAGCTTTTTGATTTTTTTTCATCGTATAACAAGTGAAAGTTCAAGTAGCTTTATTGGTGACATATTTCCACCTGCAATTTCATGAATTACATCTGAACAGAGCTTGGTGAAGATAAATAAATTGTTGTTGGTAAATTTTGCTAGGAAGCAAGCTATTTTTTTATTCGTTTTATTGATTTCTGGAAAAGAAGGCGATGAACTGAATGTCCGTTGAAATGTCCGTTAAAATTATATGAAAAAGGCGAGCGATGATAAGCTATTTGAAGATAAAGACGATTTTTAAGTCCTTGTACCGTGAAAAAGAGGACAAGTTTGGGATAAATTTTAGAAGATCTAGTTATACAAACTAAAGATTTAGTTATAAAACTATCATTTCCAGTGATTAAACAAAAATTATGGGAGCATCTTCGATTTTGAGTTTTTACTTTGATATATCATCTTTCAATGGGAAATAATTGTTTTAAAAAATAAAATTTCGTTATGTATACATTATGTAAATGGTATTTGCTTTAAAATTTTATTTTCTGGTTATTTTCTCATTCATTTTCTCCTTTTTTAATATTTTATTACGGCAACACTTAGCATGTCCCATTAGCCCTGCACCCTGTCCCATTAGCCCCCACAAATGGGGGCTAATGGGACATTTACATGTTTGTTTAAAATGCTCCGCAACAAAAATATGGTAATGTTTTAGCCTTTGTTGACTGACTTTTTAAGTAAATGAATGTTCAGTTTATGAGCTTGTAAAAAAAGAAATTAAAATTCTTTTATTTTTGCTGAAATACATAGGTTGAAAAAAATTTGTCCCAATAGCCCCCACCCTCCCCTATGTCTAGAGCATGGTATAACAACTAAATTAATAAAACTTTGTATCTGATTCTAATTTTTCAGCTAATGTCCAGCCTAGCTCAGGTGGGTCCCCCTGCCCCTAGCAGCCAGAAGAAGGAGTGCAGCGTGATGCATGGGCTGAATGCGGCCATCGAGGCACTCTGTGAGTGCAGCGAAGTGCAGCACGAGAAGAGGACAGCCATGACGGAGAGTGCAGGAAAAGTGCTCAACCGGGGGAGGGTCATCTGCTTCACCAATGTCAAGAGGTATTGTATGATGGTTGCGCTTAAAAGATTGCTGAATAAATGAAGTTTGTATGTCCAAATAAACTCTCTTGGATTTTTAAATCAGGATATAATGGTGACACTTAATCTACTGCATTATGCAGAAAAGTGCCCAACCGAATTAAGGTTAGGTCAACCAAGGAATGGTCACCTTCTTCATGTTAAGGTCAAGAGGTATTACATGATGTTATCTGGTTATAGGGGCTCTTAAAAGATTGTTTGATGTTGTGTGGTAAATAATGAACTCAATAAACTACTTTGATGTTTTAAATCTGGTTATGGTGAGGGCTGGAGTGCTCCAGATATCAAAATATGTGTGAAGAGCAGGGTCAGAAGTAACAAAAGTTTTGAATAAAAGGTTCAACCTTGGCCTTAAGGTTTAACCTAGTTATAGGAATGCTTAAAAGATTTCTATTAGTATAGTGTTGTAAGAAAGAAATTAACTATTTGGGATATTTAAAATCTGGTTATGGCGAGGGCTGTTAAGCTTAGATCTGTAAGGTGGTTTTCTTTAGAAGAAGAAGAAAACTTTTTATTTCACAGAAATATATTGATTGTCAAGGGCCCCCCGGGATTGTCTGTAGCACAACACATAAAATTAACAATCAAAATCATTGAAGAAAATTAAAAATAATATTTCAAATTACACCCAAACAAAAGGGGAACAAAACATGTGAATGTCTTGTATGTGAAATGTTTAAATTCGAACTCGGTTACAACGACAACTCTTTTATAACACCAGAAATGTTATGTTTGAACTCTTGAATTGCGTATTTACCTCGTACATGTGTTTCTTTTTGCAACAATTTTTTTATTAAACTCTTTGTTATAATGGTAAAAATATATGTCCATATGATATACAAAACGCATTCTTACAGAACAAAGTTTTTTTTAAAAACAACATTGCACTATTTAAATTTTATTTGCCAGATGATGCTAAAAAAGAGTATTTAAGATTTATTTAATTCGATTAAAATTTAAAATTATTGATTGGTGGTTAGAAATTGAACCACTTCTTTATTGAGTTATTTCATAACTTTATTTGATTATAAAAATGAATACATAATACAAATATTACGTGATTTACTAAACTTGATATTCAATCTTGTATATAATGTTACTTGTTTACGACATCACAAACATTATTGTCCCTCGATTTATACTGTATTAAGAAATCGCTTCAAACAAGTATCCTACGGATGATATTTCTTGAGTTTAAGCAGCTCTAATGTAAGTTGGGCTTGCATACCTGTTTTATCATATCATTCTTATTATATTTTATTTAATTTCTATATAATGCTTGAAAGTAGATAAAATGGAATAGTATAAATCTAATTTGATTCTCTCTTTCAGTGATCTGGAGGTTAATTCTCTATTAGAGTGTTTCCAAGATGCTTTATCTGAACACAATAAACTGGCAGCTAGCTCTGACAGGTAAGTAGTTTTACTTGCATACAATTTAACACCATTATGTAACAACAATCTAATTTAAATTTTCCTTTTCATTGTTAAATTGGAGCCGTTCATGTATTTGGTTAATCATAGCAATTTATTTATTGTAATCCTGTCGAAGTAACATTAATTGGAAAAGGAAATTAAATAGACTTCTAACATGACAGTGATTGCGCCCTCTAGAAATGAAGAGTGTAGGCTTTATAGCCCATTATCCAGCTCGCCAGAAGAGACAGTCACAAGACACACACAAAGAACGACGACACAAACACATAGACAAATAACACATTTATTGACAAGCACAAACATCCATGCCTTTACCGGGATTCGAACCCGAGCCCAGCAGCTCCAAGGGCTAGCTAGACTTCTAACATTGCTTTTACTCAAAATTTGACTTCGATTTTCTACTGTTATACAAAAAAAATTCAACTGAAATTCTTCTTTTTTAGTTTGATGATCATTCAACATTGTGAGCTTATTATGATGCACGTGTATCCAGTTAACAAAGAAAGCTGCATTGCACACCAACCCAAGAAATTGGTAAGGAGACCAGAGCTAAATGTGTTGTGTATAATTCAAGTTAAATGAATCACAAAATGATGTTTGTAATTTTTGTTTATTTTTTATGATTTGCTTGCAGAACTTTTTTTTTTAACTTATTCTTTTGGTATATTATGAAATAGATTTGGCTATTATGCTTCCGGAACTCTATTAAACAACCCCTCGTTTGGATATATTTTCTTACATTTTTTAAGATTTATTTTATGTGATGTTGATACTTACATTTTAATCTGAAACAAATGCATGTCCCTACTTAAGATACGTTTTCTGCAACCTATTTATATTTGATGCTTTTCAAATTTGGGAATAAGTACCCTACATTTTTCAACTGTCATCTTATACAACTTAATAAAAGGTTTTCTATTTCTTCTAATCAATCTGTTTGTATTATTGTTCATCTCTGAAATTTTTTTAAATTTTCTTTTAGGTATCACCTATTCTAAGCACAGAAATTCACAACGTGAAATCTGGTCGCCATTTGGCAGCGAAACTTGGAGTTCTAGTTCAACAGCACTACAATTTGGCTTCCACAACAGTGACTGGAATACCTATGAAAGTATGCATTTATCAGAATTATCCTTTTTATAACAACGTGCAAAAAAGTTCACTTTTTATATCATATTCATTCATAAATCGTTTCAAAAATGACACTTTACGTGCTTACGTCACAGACAGTTGCAAAATTTTGACTTTCAGCACAAGTGCGGTAAAGTAAATAAGAGTATCTGATTGGTAGAAGAACAAAATGATTTCATGAATATCTCCATGGAAACTAAATGGTCATGAAACTCACTTATTTCTATTGGTTCATTGCTTTTGCATTTTCTAATATCTCCATGGAAACTACAAGTTATACAAAAATTATTAAAGGCAATTAAATAAGACAAAAGTTAGAGCACAAATTTTACGCTTTTGCACATTACGATTAAAAAATATTTTAAGCAAGCATGTGTCAAATATACTTTATTAAGCTCTTGTCACTATTTCACTCGCTCATGAAATATAAGCCACATCCTTAATAAAGGGTTATTTTCCGCACTAGTTGCTTAAATAACTATTTATCTTAAAGCAGCAATTTTATTATACAATTTGTAAAGTTTCCAACTATGTTTAGAATTTGTTGCAGCTTTCTTTTTAAAAACATTTATTGTTTGTTTTGTTATTTAGATTATTTTTTACCTTAGTATCAAAGAATTTAGGGACACTAAACTAATAACTCTTTGGTGTAACAACCCGTTAGCAGGCCAAGGCTTGCTGTGCCCATTTCAGTTTACATGACCAAGTGCGGTGGGTTGCTAGTCATAAGTCCTGGTTAAGTAGATTAAGATTTAGGAAATAAACTTAAAATATTTAATTCAATATTTTTTTTATTTATACTGTGCATGTCTATTTTAACTTTAAAGTTGTCTTACATTTTTAAACCTGTTTCAGGAAGAGCAAAACGCAAGTTCATCTGCCAATTATGATGTTGAATTGCTACATCCAGTAGCAGCCCATGCTGAAGTCTTTAAGACAGGTATTTGATTATAAATTCTAGTTTTACAAAAGCTTAATGATTTAATTCGAATAATTTTTGGCTGAAAACCTTAACAAAAGCTTTACCTCAGTCTATACATAAGCTTTGTTAAAATAGGAGTAATTTGTAGCTGAAAATTATTTATTCCAAGAATGTCATTATTTATTATCGTTAAGATTCAATTTGTATCAATTATTCCCATTTATAGCTTGTAATGTTTGTTTTAAATGTAGTATGTTTAATCATATGTTTACATATGTTTTACTAGTAAAAAAAGCATTGGTCTTTAACAAACACTAATTATTTGGAGCAGCTTGTGTATTGGTTTTTCATTAAATTTTTCAGTTTTTACATTTTAAGGTTTTAGATAAATATAATTCTATTTTCTTAATGTTTAAGAACCATGAAAATTTGTTTCAAATTGTTTATGAATTGTTTAACCAAAAGAAGTATTTGTTTCTCTCTGATGCTAAACAGTCTTTTTTAACATGTTTTTTATTGACAAATAATCCACATTCCTTAAATTTCTTCTCCGAAGGTGTTGTCAATGCGGAGGGTGTCCACATCACAGCCGTGAAGGAAGGGCAGCTCTACGAAACGGTCACCCTCAAATGGTGCACCCCTCGTTCAAGCTCCGTCGGTAAACTATTTTCCAAACTAATAAATAACAGCTAATAACTATATATGTTAATTCTTTTGAATTGCCCATAGACCTTGCTGTTATAATATCTTGCTTACAATGACAATTTTCGATAACTCATTGGTTATAACTCTAAAAATGTATACAATATTAATTATTATGTATCTATAGATATATTCAACTATAACTATAGGTATATGTATTTCTGTCAACTAAATTTTATACATATTATTTTATTATTTTGTAAAATAATAGTGAAGTTATGTATTTTACCGTTCTGTATTATGTTTGTGTATCTTGTGTGTCCGATCATCTGCCAGATTTTGTTAGTTTTGTTCCCCTTTTGTTTGGGTATGATTTGAAATGTTATTTATAATTTTCCTTAATGGATTTTGATTGTTTAATTTTATGTGTTGTCTTTAAGGGCCCGGGGGCCCCTTGACATCTAAAATATTTCTGTTTGAAATTTTAAAAAAAAAGTTCTTCTATTCATATGAATGTTTTGGTATAATTTTTCTAGGGGGAAATAGCCATTTTTGTGACCGTTTTCTTGAATATTATATGATCTTTAAAGGGTTAAAAATAATTTTAAAATTGTTTCTTATAAAAAAGCTGTAAGCTATTATTGATGTGCACAAATGCCTAAAGTATTAAGATAAGTTATATTATAAATGTGTTTAAATGTTTACTGCCTTAACATTATTCTTTTTTGTTTTTGAAGAATTGCAGTACTGCACATCGGCCTTCCGAATCACCCCGGTAGATGTCAACAACAGGCCTTCTTCCTGTCTCACCAATTTTCTACTAAATGGTATGAAGGTACAATTTTAATTTTCCCCCTTTGGAGTACTCATCGCCCCCTGATCACCCCTCAAGTATTTTTTGCCCCAGGGTGGTAAATACAGGGTGGTAGCAGAACCTGGAAATCTGGGAATTCTCAGGGAGCTTTTTAATTCTGGAAATATCAGAGAATTCTCATGGAATTTTATCAGATTTTACAAAATATCAGGAAATTTTTTTCTATTTTGGATTACTTAAACAGTAGGTTTTGATTATTTTGATCACTACTAATAGACAATTGACCAAAAAAATATTCTTGTTGATCCGGTTTGCCTAAAGAACCATTCTTGGAGGACAGATCAATCTCTCTCAAGAAATTATATTATAAAATGGTTTTCTGATCACATGATTCCTCTTAACTTATTCAGATTTTCGGAAATGTAGAAAAGTTATGTTGGCTAACCCACAATCCAATCCTTAAAGTCTTAATTCCTGCGACGTCTGAATTAAATTTGGGTTACTTCATTGAATTGTGTGTATTGCATGTTTTCTAGGTAATTGTAAAATCGAAATCAGGGAATTTTTTGAAAGTATCATAGAAATATCAGGAAATAAATATTTTTTTTAGGATTTTGTAACCACCCTGTAAACAGAAATCGCCTACTTGGGGGCCATCGTCCCTCGGTTGGGATGTTGTTATTTGTCTATGTGTTTGTGTCGCCTCTTTCTATGTGTGTCTCTTGTGCCTGTGCTATTTCTCTGGTTAAGTGCAATAGCTTTGAGGTTACAGTGCTTGGAGATCTTGCCCTTCACCAGGAAAGTCATTAACTTTCCATTTCTTTCTTCCAGGCCGTGCCGTGATGTTGGAGATGCCGCGCAAGTCCGGGTCCAAGGTCCTCTCCCACATGTTGGCCAGTCACGGAGGGGAGATCTTCATCCACACCCTAGGGACAGGGAGGTCCATCTTAGAAGATCCCCCCTCCATCAGCGAGGGGTGTGGGGGCAGGGTCACTGACTACAGGATCAACGTAAGCATGTTTAGTGTTGTTTAGCACAGTTTGAACACATCTTTTGAACTGCAGTCAACACACAGAGATCGTAGTTAAAGTATTAGAGTGGAGGATCACGTGACCTCCAATGCTAACGACTTGAGACGAGCATGGAGGCCGCCATATTGTCAAATTTGGAAGGTTATGGAGCCAGTGTTGCCATCTCTTTAAGTAGAAAAAATGCTACGCAAAAATAAAATTTAATTCTAAAATTACCAAAAATATATAAAAATACTAGAAAAGCGTTTCAAGTTATTTATAAGCGACTAAAAATATTCCAAAATGCAGCTATTATTTTTATGGTATTTTTTGGTAATTTGAAAATTAAATTTTATTTTTGTGTAGCATTTTTCTACTTAAAGAGATGGCAACACTGGCTCCATAACCTTCCGAATTTGACAATATGGCGGCCTCCATGCTCGTCAAGTCGTTAGCATTGGTCACGTGATCCTCCACTCTAATACTTTAGCTATGATCTATTTGACTAGACACCATCTTAACCAGTTTAACCCTATCTAGTGTACGCAGTCCTTACCTACCATCAACATTCCCATCCCCTTACAGAAACAACCTAAGGATGCTGTTAAACCCTTTCAGTCCCATTGATGAGAGTTGGCATCATCACGTTTCTGATCACAATTTTTAAAAAAAATAATGGGGCTGACATCTATTGGAATTATTAAAAACTATTTTTGAATAGAATTTTTTTTTTTTTTTTTTTGAAGAATCGAATGATGTGCTTTTTGATACCATAAAAGGCTATAGACGATCATAAAAAAAATTCTAAAGTGAGGATGCCAAATTGTCATTGGGACTGAAAGGGTTAATTGTTTAGCACAGATTTGACTGTTTCGAATTAAACTATTACCATTCCTTCATTTACTTCCCTTGTTGGTTCAGTGGCTGTGAGGCATACCCGCCTCATAAGCCCAAATTTGTAGGGTTCGAGCCCCGGCTGAGACGTCAGATTATCTGGATGGGAAAATCCAATTTCAAAGTCTATAGCTCTTTTCATTCAAGTACTAAGTTGTTTCCGGCAGATAGAACCAATGTTCAATAACTACCTAAGGGACTTCAATTATGTGCTTATAATTATGCTGGAAATGCTGCACAAGTCCAGAAGTTATTAGTTTCCTTATTATGTCTATTAAAGTATTTCAACATTTTTCTTCTAGGATTTTGGAGATTTTATGAAACAAAACAGACTGATTCCCATCGAACCCAAGAGTGAGAGGATAGAATTTCCTATTGAAACAGGTAATTTAAAAGTGAGATTATTGCTTTAAAAAATCCTATTACCAAAGATCTTTTTTTAACAAGTTTTCCTTTTATTTATTTGATTTCAGCTAAGAAGAAGCTCTGTCGTTTGACACAATATTGGCCCTTGGTGTTTAGTCATACAACCATTTTCAACAATGCCTCTGTAAGTAACTGTAAATTTTTAAGAATACAAAATTGTTTTCTGGTTTTGGTGATGCAGTGTTAATCAAACATTGTAGCTGAGTCAGTTGTTTCGGATATGCAGCAGGATCTTTTAGGATTTTTTTTTTAAAAAATCTCTAAAATTACCAAAAATACTAGCTATAACAATGTTTCTTTAAATACAGTGACATAAATGAAAGAATTCAAAGGATATTAACTTTTATTAAATTCTTTAAAGCCAAAACCTAACAGTGGACAAACATAACAGTGGGCAGTGGACAATCCCTGAAAAATCTAATTGCCTTAAAATCAAAAACTAAAATTTACTCTGAAACATCAAATGGTACTAAATTTAATTTTATGAAATAGTTACCACATTTGATGGATATGTAACCACAGATGAATTTTTAAAGTTAAATGACTGAATGAAAACAAAAAGTTGCATTTTCAAATAATACAGTCAAACCTTGATAACTCGACTTCCTATAAGTCGAATAATCCGCTAACTCGAACTTTTAATCAGGTCCCGAATCATTTATATACTTTTCGTTAAAAAACTGTCACTATAACTCAAAGTTTTTGTGATAGATTTCATCGGTAAAAACACACTTCTGTTAAAAATTAAATTTCAGTTCAAGTTAATCAGCATTTTGTATCCATAAAATGTCTGTTAATGCCAACAACCTTAAAAAATTAAAACAAGAAATAACTGGGTTTTTTTTAATGAGATTTACATGGTATGTATGCTAATCAATATGTATGGAGGGCAAATTTTGAGAGTTTTAATAAATCTTTTGACTCCATTCTTCTCTTTTTTTTATATGGGCTATTAAAAAATTGAAATGTGCATAACTATAGTATCAGGGCATACATCAAACAATTTTAACCAGGTGGATGCATCTTAAGTGACAGTAGAGAGGAATGAAAGGTTACTTAGATAACTCGAACTTCAGATAAGTTGAATATTTTTGGTGGTCCCTTGGGACTTCGAGTTATCGTTATTGACTGTACTTGTATATAGCCTTAGAAGTTCCTAAATTTCCCTTTTAAACCCTTAAATTTGTTATCTTATACTATTAATTTTCCTATTAACTTAACCTGTTGATTCTCTGTTGCAGCAAATCGGCCCCCTGCTGCAACTGATCACCAAAGAGTCCTTAGATCCTGGTGAGGTGGCTGAGTGCAAGAAGTCCATCTACAATTTGGTGAGCTACGAGAGCAAGGGACACCCCCTCAATGTGCCCACCATCACCACCAGGGGGAAGGGGCCAAAGAGGTAACACCTGAAATGGGCTGGCTCCTTTTTTCTACAAACTTTATAATGTAATGTAATTTATAGTAAAACAACAATTTAGGATCTTAAAAGCTTGTACTTTTATAATGCAAGGCGAATGTGCCTGCTGTACCGTGGGTCTCCATACCAAACTGCCCCATTGTTAATCCTATAGGGAAGAAAAATTCTAATACACATTTTTCCGGCTGTATTGAATTAATAGTTTTACAAACAGTTTTTTTAGGTGTCTATAACCCCACTTTTTAAAATTCGTTTGCATATTTTAAGAACATTTATCAGAAAATAACTTAAAACCTATTTAAAAAAGTTGGATTATTGAGGAATATCAGTTGCATTTATCATTTAAAAAAACCGTTTGTAAACATATTCAATACAGCAATAGTCTAAGTCAGCGTTAGTCATGCGTTAGGTTTTACCCATCCAAAACTAATACATCTTAACAGGAAAAAGTGGAAAAAATACAAAGGAAAAATTGGAAATACATAAAAACAGATTTTTATTGTACAGATTTTGTTTTTACAAGTAAATTAATTTAGAAATTCCATTATATTCTTTTTTATTAAAATATATTAGCTATAGTCTACAATTATGAACTTGTTTTGATTTTTAAGTTGTTGTGTCACAATTTGAGTAAGGCAGGGTAGATTAGTCCAAATACTGCACCTTAGTCTCTGTGTTGTTCTGTTCCTTTTGCCCTGGTGTCCTACTTTCATGTCAACAAAAACAATTTCCTTCTGAGACTAAGCTTACATTTACTTATGCCAACTCTAGGGAGGAACACTACCGGCTGGCCTGGAACGAACTAGAGGCTTTCGTCCGTTGCCACTGCACAACCGCTGAACACAGGAGTGTTCTCGACTGCCTGGTAGAATGCCGCAAGCCCAACACAGAGGGGGAAGGGGTAGCATCTGTTGCCAGCGTCAGGGCACAGATGGGAGCAACCACCCCCACAAAGAAGGAAGAGGCCCTGCCAGAACCCATGGAGGACTTCAAAGAAGCTGAAAGGTCTGTGTGAGTATGAAAAGAAACACCCTTTCAAAAATAACCCTGCACATTTCAATCAGTTTGCATCCTGTAGAGGAATGAAGATTTCTGCTCAAAACTTTGGTGGTATTCTTAAAACTCTATCAGAAACTGCACTTGTGCATTATTTAAAAAAAAATAAGTGTAAACTAAAGTGGGAGGGATGGAGAGATTGCATACTTATTAACTTGAGTGCTGCAAACAAAATTTGGAGGGGGAGGGATAGCTTTAGTGGCAAGTGTCAGATGGGGGCAAACACCAATACAAAGAAGGAAGAAGCCCTCCCAGAACCCATGGAGGACTTCAAAGAAGCTGAAAGGTCTGTGTGAGTGTGAAAAAAACCTACACATTTTCAATCCGTTTACATCTTGCAGATGAATGGAGATTTCTTTTCAAAACTTTCAACTCAATCCATAGAACAAACCCAAAAACAGTCAATAAGTTATTTAAAAAAATACTAAAATTAAAGTGGGAGGGGCAAGAGATTACATCTTGAGTGCCACGAGCCCAACTAGTAGTGGGAGGGGGTAGCATCTGGCCAGGGCACAAATGGGGGAAACCACCCCCACAAGGATAGAAGAATCACTGCCAGAACCAATAAAAGAAGCAAAGAAGCTGAAATGTTTGTTTTGAAAGTTTCACATTGTAATCCTTTTGTAGTTTATAGAGGGAAATTTTTTCAAAACTTTGGTTATATCTTCAGAACTATCGCGGGAACTATAATTTTAGGTTATAATTTTTTTTAATTAACTAATTAAAGTGGGAGGGGGAATAGATTGCAAATAACTTGAGTGCTGCAAACCCAATATGAGGGGGAGGGGTGCACCTGTGCCTTCATCAGAGTTACCAGAACCCATATAGGGACTGAAATGTTGGTGCTATTCAAAATTGCATGTTCTAATCCATTTGCACCTTGTATTTGAATAGATTTCCTTTAAAAAAAATGATAATATTATGACCATCACAGAACCTGGGCTCATATATTATTATTTTTTTTTTACAAATGTTAAATTGAAATTGAAATCATCAATAGGATTTTGCAAACTCTTACTGCCAGAAGTCTAATGATGATTCACTGATAAATATATTCTTTGTAAGTGATATAGTAGAATAGGCTTCTGTTTTGTAAATTGATCCTTAAAAGTTCTTTTTTGTCATGTGAAAAAACTGCTGCAATAATTTCTGCTCTTACAGGAAAAAGATCTTGGACAATGGTCATGAGCCCAAGAAATTCCCTCCACCTAAGAAAATAAAGCTGAGCATCGACGCAGTGAAGAACTCTGGCACCAGGTCCCTCTTATCTCTGTGGACAGACAGAATAAAGTCCGAGCACGAGAAAAGATTTGTGGACTTTGTGGGTAGGACCAATGGTAACGGGCCTGTCAAGCTGTATCCCAACATGAAGTGTGAAGCGTAAGTAGAATAACTGGTTGACTATGCAAGTTCATTGTAAATAGTTTTTCTGTGTATGTAATGCTTGTCTGTTTATAAAACATTACTTTGCAATGGCATGAGGCTAATAATTGTTTAGTCTTTTGGAAGAACCAGTCTCAAAAGATGAAATGCATAAGACTGAATCATTTTTACTTGAGCTGATGTAATCAGATGGTATTGTGACAGTCATATGATCTATTAATTAACCAATAAGAAAAAATTAGTAAGATCTGCTGACGTTTTTTTCCTTCATACTAGAATATTCCAAAGTTAATAAAAATAGCTTACTATTACTTAAGTCTTATGTGGTTTAAAATATAATCGTGATGTGAAACATTCTCTCTACGTTTATAGAACAAGCAACAAGCTTTTAATGCATGCAAAACTTTTTTTAATATTAGGTCCTTTAAAAACTAAAAGCTGTTAGTTTTAATAAACTAAAACTGCACAAAGCCGGTCTTGTAACGAAAACTAAAACTGCTTTCTAATCTTTTTCTATTACTTCTTTGTAACTCTGCTTTTTTTCACACCTTTATTTACCCTAATTTGTGCTTAACCACTTTCTTTCCCTTTCTGCATTCTTTTGCTGCACAGGAACGGAGAGGGGTGACAGCCTTCGATCTCCTTAAGGTAAAAGCAACTGCATTTCATGAGTCCATTCACCTAGACCCAACACAACCTTACTATCTTTTTCATTTAAATAAAGCTTTCAGAAATCACCCTTTATGATCTGCTCATTCAGATTTTTGTTTAAATTCTTAATTATGGAGGAAACTGTAAAATGCACTTTTTTATGGTTTTGATTATATTACTAAGATCAAGAAGGGGCTGGAAAACATCGTTAAGGTGCTTGCCTTGCATGTGAAGGTTCCCAGGTAGGGATGTACCAAATTTGGCCGAATAACGAATATTCAGCCAAAGTCAACCGAATACCAAATATTCAACCTACCTAAACCAATTTTTATTTCTGGTGATATCTAAGTATTTGTATTTATTATTCATATCAATATCAGTTCAACATAAGTGTTTATAAGTACACAATCACACAATAATTTTAATACAATATAGCTATTAATTTTTTTTATCAAAGCAACACGCAATAAAGTAGTACTCGTTTGTTATTTAAACAAGCCTTTTAGAAAATGTAGTAAAATCACAACACTAAAACAGAAGTATGAAAACAAAAACAGAAGTAGGTGGATCCAATGTAGAATGAAAATAGGAGAAAAAAATAATAAAACCGTGGCTTACAATATTATTATACAATTTTAAAAAATTTAACTTTTGGTGAAAACAAATTACAGTTGTGATATAGTTATAATTGTTTATTTAAAACAACAAGGCTGACTATTCGGACGAATAGTAAAGCTATTCGGCTAAACCGAATATTCGGCTAAAGTGGCCGAATACCGAATGTAACCGAATATTCGGTGCATCCCTACCCCCAGGTTTGGACCCAGGCATTGCCTAAATAATTGGTGACCAAAGAATGGTTTGTATAGTCAAAAAGTCAGACAATACTACCCTGCTTGGATGGAGTGCATGATAAATATGCCCCAAAGTACCATAAAGAACTGGTGATATGACATTTTAATACAAGAAAAAGCAACTTTTTTTTAACATCTTTTCAAAATGCATTAAAAAACAGTTCAAAAGTAAAAAAAGTGTTGCTCTTTCATATATCTTGTATATCAATATGGCCACTTTTTTGAAGCACTTGTAGCAATGAACTGTTATTGTTTTAATGTTAATTTTTAAGTAAAAACTTATGTTTGAGTCACATTAATCTACTTTTGTGTTCTGTGTTATCAGATATAGCAACTATTTTATAGATCTTGAATATTTTCAAAAGTTAAAAACTTTATTTACATGTGTTTACAATCTCCTTTATTTTTTCTCTTACTTGGTTTAAATGATACTTTTTTCTCATTAAATTCAAATTAGTATCTTATTTATGTCATTGGTGTTTAATTTACAATTTAAAAAGAATTAACCGAACTTAAAACCAACTATTTTGTTGGTTGTATTGTTAAGTGCTCTTAAATGGTAAAATAAAAATATAAACTATAAGTTAAAGTTTACAAATATCATATAACTTTGAGTAAATATGTAATATTTAATTTTTTTATGCCATTTAATTTTATTTTTAATTATGATTTTTTTTCTCCTTTCAGCGGAAAATAATGTCCTCAAGTCCACTATAAAATGTATATAAAGTGCCATACATCTGTATCATTGTACAAAATCTCATCTTCATCATGTATAAATATTTTTGAAAAATAAATTGTGTTACAATTTTAAAGGTTTTGTTTGTTCTAACCATAGATAATAAAGAGGTATATAATTAAAGTTGTTACAAATAAATAGTTTAATAAATTCATAAAAAAAGAATTTGGTAAAACTTGTCTACACATATATACAACACAAGATATAACTATGTTTTCAAACACTGTAGTAAACTTTTTTACAGTTTTTGAGTAAGTGCATATCCCTCTAAGATTATAAGCAAACTGGCTGAAAAAATTTCATTGCATGAAATTAAAATTAAAACTTTAACAAAATCAATTTTGTTTCTGTAGCAAATGATTATAAATAATTATTCCATCCATGTTCCAAATTTTAAAATTTAATAAACTTATACATTTTTTTTAAAATATGTGTCAGAAGACGGATTTATATATCTGTACTCCTTCAGGGAGATTCAAGCCTTACTTATGATTTTTGCAGCCGGTATTATTAGTTCCTCTCCCACTGTCTGAGCTGAACCCTTCTTCGCAATCAACAAAAATAGCTCATAAGAAATTCAGGTATTTGGAGTGTTCAGCTTGGAAGATTTTTCCATAGTGGATTTTGTCTTAAAAAAAGTTATTTTCTTAATTTCCAAAAAAAAATCCTAGATTTCCTGACACCTTCAAGATGCTTAGTTGCATGATGCCATTCAAGTTTGGAGTGTTTGATGCATTCGTTTTATAGCGTTTCTAGGTAATAGGGTAGGGTCTAATAATGACACATTGAGGCAACGGCTTTCCTCCGAACTAGAAAACACAAAACCAACTTTTAAGAAATCGATGTTATATTTTCGAAAAAATGTTTCGGTTTTCCTAACTAATTTTTGTACAACTTGAACTGAAAATCGATTTATTAACATACTTGCACAGTCGGATGTGGAAGTTCCTTGTTGTTGGGAATTGGTAGAAGAGAAGGGGTGTGAAAAAGTCTGAGAAAGAAGACTGTTGACCTTGACGACTGACAAATAGAATCAATGAACAAGTAAGAATTTATTTACTATTGCACTTTACAATAATGCAATAGTGGTCCCTGTGGCATTATTTGTATTTAATTTATAACTTTAAATTATAGTAACTTTAATATAATAGTAACTTCCACTTCAACTCTAATCTAGCTTAACTGAAACTGTAACTGATTTTGATATAGAATAAAAAGTAAACAACGTAAGAGCATGGTGCTTTCTTTACTGTTGAAAACTTCATTTATATAAATAATACCGCTCGATAGTCACACATGGTGGCACGCGTAAAAATATCTACATAAGTATCTCCAATCACGGTCGTCATGGCATCTTCGTCGTATCAAATATGTCCACCTGATCAGTTTTGCTTTTCAACGCCCGGGGAATGGCCGCGGTGGAAATCCCGATTCTCCAGGTTTAGAACTGCCTCCGGACTTAACGCTAAGTCAGATCAAGAGCAAATAGACGCTCTAATGTATATTATGGGTGACAAGAGTGAGGACATTTTCAATTCCTTCGAGATAACGCAGGAAGATTCAAAGAAGTACGACAAAGTCTTGGAAAAGTTCGACGGATATTTCGTGGGGAAAAGAAACACAATATTCGAAAGAGCTCAGTTCAACAGACGAATTCAGCGGGTCGGAGAACCAGTGAATGATTTCATAACGGACTTATACGCCATGGCCGATAGATGCGACTACGGAACTTTACACGATGAACTGTTGCGTGATAGGATAGTTGTGGGAATACTCGATCAAAATCTTAGCGAGAAACTGCAGCTAGATACAAAACTGACTCTTCAAACAGCTTTAGGGAAGGTACGTTTATCTGAATCTATCAAGCAACAGCAAAATGTTTTAGTTCAAACCCCATCGGTAAATGCAATAACTCACAAAAAGAAAACTGTTCCAGTTAACCGGTACAAATCGATTACATCTGAACCAAAGTGCTCTTCTCATATGAAAAATTGTAAGTGGTGTGGAAAATCAACCCATGAAAGGAAACAATGCCCTGCCAAAGATTCTTTCTGTCGGAAATGCAGAAAAAAGGGACATTGGGAAAAAGTCTGCTTCAGCACTGTGAAACGAGTCAATGAAATTCATAGTGAATGTTCCGAACCAGGATTCATTGGGCTGATGTCAGAAAATGGAAATGACGATGACTGGGTTGTTCCCATCAACATACTAGGGAAGACAATCAAGTTCAAAATCGACAGTGGAGCCGACTATACAGTGATCCCTGCAAACATTCTTCATACAGTGTTAACCAATGCAGATGTACAAGACACGAAGAAGATCATCTATGGTCCTGACCGTACACCTTTACAACTAGAAGGAAAACTGGTGGAAGACATCGAATTTGCTGGAAAATCCTGTTTGGAAGAAATCTATGTTGTCAAGGGACTACAAACCTGTTTGCTTGGAAAGCCAGCCATTAAATCTTTCGGACTGGGACCCAACATAGCATCATATGTAAGGAAAATCACCAGCTTTGATCCTTTTACAGAATTTCCGATGCTGTTCCAAGGATTAGGAGAACTTAAAGGAAACTATCACATAGAACTGACTGATGATATACATCCGTATGCACTCACCTCACCTAGGAAAATACCTATACCTCTTTTGGAGAAAACCAAAGCTGAGATTGCTAGAATGCAACAGATGAATGTTATAAAACCAGTGGAGACTCCTACAGATTGGTGTTCACCAGCTGTAGTGGTGAGAAAGAAAGATGGAAGTGTAAGAATCTGTGTCGACTTAACCCAGCTCAACAAAAGCATCAAACGAGAGTGGCATCCTTTGCCGACTACCGAATACAATCTGGCCCTCTTGGCAGGTGGTAAGATATTTTCAAAACTCGATGCTAATTCAGGATTTTGGCAAGTACCTCTTGATGAAGAATCATCTTTTCTTACAACCTTCATAACACCCTTCGGTAGATTTCGTTTCCTACGGTTGCCATTTGGCATTTCATCAGCACCTGAACACTTTCAGCGCAGAATGTCTCAGGCTTTAGAAGGTCTGTCTGGGATACTATGTCACATGGATGATATTCTGATTTGGGGTTCTACACAAATTGAACATGACCAACGTTTGAAAGCAACGCTTGAACGTCTCAGAGAAACTGGAATCACCCTAAACAAGCAAAAATGCTGCTTCTCGGAAAAGTCCATAAAGTTTCTTGGCCATGTCATCGATGAGTCAGGAATACGTCCAGATGAAGAGAAGATAAAAGCCATACAAAACTTTGAAACACCTAAAAATAAAACAGAACTCAAGCAACTACTAGGAATGTCAAATTACTTAGCTCGCTTCATCCCAAAATATGCAGATATCATGGGACCTTTAACATCTCTACTATCAACGAAGAATCAATTTATTTGGGATCAACCACAGAAAGATGCACTCTTACGTCTAAAAGAAATTCTTTCATCAGAACCTGTACTGACCATCTTCGATCCAAACAAGAAATCGACGGTGACAGCAGATGCCTCGTCATACGGACTGGGAGCAACTATTTGTCAGAAGCAGGAAGATTCCACTACTAGGGTAGTAGCATATGCATCAAGGACTTTGACACCTACAGAAAAGCGGTACGCGCAAATAGAAAAAGAGGCGTTGGCGCTTACATGGGCTTGCGAAAAGTTCTCAGGCTATCTAATAGGAACAAAATTTCTTCTAGAGACAGATCATAAACCTCTCATCCCTATCCTAACAAGAAAATCTCTTGATGATCTCACTCCACGTCTGCAGAGACTGAAAATGAGATTGATGAGGTACTCCTTTGATGTGTTCCACACACCTGGAAAAGATCTACTAGCAGCAGATGCACTATCCAGAACACCTCAACAAGAAGAAAGACCAAATTTTGAACTGGAAGAAGAAATCAAACTCTTCATCAACCAAATAACAGACACTGTTCCTATATCTTCCCAAAGACTTTCCCAACTGAAGGCCGCACAAGACAAGGACGCAACATGCATCATGTTGGCTAAATATGCATTAGAAGGCTGGCCGACAGAACGAAACAAAGTTGAAAGTTCCTGTCTACCCTATTGGAACATGAGATTCGAGATATCCATCCAAAATGGATTCCTTATGAGAGGATCAAGAATAATTGTACCAGCCAAATTGCAGCGTGACATCTTGGAGAAGATTCATGAAGGTCACATGGGAATTACCAAGTGCAGAGCATTAGCAAACACTACTGTGTACTGGCCTGGCATAAGTAAACAGATCGAAGAACTTGTTCGAGAATGTCCATCATGTATCATGGAATATAAGAATCATCCAGAACCTCTGATACCAACAAATTTCCCTCAGAGACCGTGGGAAATTGTAGCAATGGATCTTTTCAAGCTACATTCAAACTGGTACCTGCTGGTAACCGACTACTACTCTCGATACCCAGAAGTTGCAAGATTGGACAGACTTACATCGAACGAGGTAATCCTTCACTGCAAATCAATATTCGCAAGACATGGGATACCAGACACAATGAGATCTGATAATGGACCACAGTTTGAAGTAATCAGAACTTCTGAATTCCAACAGTTTGCCAGATCATATGGTTTCAAGCATGTTACATCCAGTCCCAGATATCCCCAGAGCAATGGCTTTGTAGAAGCTGCTGTCAAGATCATTAAACTGAGGTTTAAGAAATCTAAAGATCCATATTTGGCATTGCTGAACTACAGAGCTACACCTTTGAGAAATGGATTCAGCCCTGCAGAGCTACTGATGGGACGTCGCCTTCAAACGACCTTGCCTGTTGCACCCTCCGAACTTCAGCCAAAATTGGTTCCTAAGTGCAATTTGGAGGAGAGAGAAGAGTGTCGAATTAGAAACCAGGAAAGGAATTATAATCAAAGACACAACGTCCATGAACTTAAACCACTAGAACCTGGTCAGCAAGTTTGGATAACTGACAGGAGATCAGTGGGTACTGTAGAAAGAAAAGCTGAAACCCCAAGATCGTATATCGTGAAAGAAGGTCATCGCACCTTTAGGAGAAATAGAAGACACCTCATCCCAGGGAATAAATTGCAGCTGACACCTAGAGAAGACGACAACCTGGATGACATCTCAACACCCGACTCGGCGAGTAACGGGTCACCTTCATCAACAAGTCCAGAAGATGTGCCGAGTTCCAACGAGATAGATCCTGGACCTTGTGTAGTGACTCGTAGCGGAAGAACTGTGAAACCTCCCAATAGACTAAATCTTTAAAGGGGGAGATGTGGCATTATTTGTATTTAATTTATAACTTTAAATTATAGTAACTTTAATATAATAGTAACTTCCACTTCAACTCTAATCTAGCTTAACTGAAACTGTAACTGATTTTGATATAGAATAAAAAGTAAACAACGTAAGAGCATGGTGCTTTCTTTACTGTTGAAAACTTCATTTATATAAATAATACCGCTCGATAGTCACACAGTCCCGGCGCTCCTTATCTCATAGTGATTAATCAAACATAAAAAAAAAGAGACAGATTAGTCTCAAACTTCCGCGGCCCAGTGCAGGAATGTCTGTTGCCCAGTTCGTGGGCCATAGACCCGCTGGTTGGGAATCGCTGTACTACTGTGTTTGGTGATGAAGAGCTATTGGAAACTTGACGCAGGTGTGTATCTTTCGCCCCATTGCAGATATTTTTGTAGACATTCGTCATTCGAAGATTGTTGATAGAATAAATTTGAAGAATAGGTCGTGTAGCTCTAGTGCGATGATCATTCAAACTAACCTACTTTTTTCAGGTGAAGTGTTTTCTTCCAGCTTTCATTCCTGGAATTCGTTCGATCGGAGCGCTGTTCGCACGTATCCCGGATTTATCGATCGGGGCTCTAGAAAGAAACATCCATCATCTTTTTGATGAATTGCAGAAAAGAAATGACAACTGTACAATATTTTTTTCCTTCGTTTTGTTTTCTTGTCAGAGTTCTCTTATCCGGTCGTAATACGAAACGTAATTTGGCTGTGTGAAAGCTGTACATGATGAAGGCCAGAAATAGACATCCGAAAAACGTACAAAAACCAAACCTACAACGAGCTTATAATAGGGGTAGAGCGGCCTTGGGAAGGTTTCTACTACGGAGCCAGTGGCACTCAGATAAACCACGTGACTGTATGAGAGAGGGAAGTATATTTGGCAAGTTATCGCGCCGTTTGGCGCTTTTTGAAAAAATAGCGCCGAATTTCAAAACATTATTTTGTGTTTGTTCTGGAATGTTTTTTGGTTGGATTAACGTTGCGTTAGACCTACAGATTATGTAGTTCATTTGATAAACACTTCACTTTAATTCACCGAACAAGCAGAAGATTTATTTAAGACATAATAATTATTTTTTAACAAAATTTATTTTATTAATTTATAAAAGGCATAATAAAATATTTTTCACCTAAAAAATACAAAAAACTTTTTTGTGATATATATTTTTTTATTTAAAAAGGTAAACACAGAATAAAAAATTTCTAATTTTACATTTATCATAATTTATCTTAACACAATAGACTTTTATTAGCATAAAAAAAGATTGCAAATGTTGCAAAGTTAAAAAAAAAAGACTGCATGGGTTTTATTTTGGCTTTTTAAGGTTTAATCTAAAATAACACAGCCCAGTTTAATTTGAAAATCGACCAAAAATCTTTCAAATTCAAAATAATAAAAATATTTGATTACATCTTTGATGCGTTTATGGTAGGGGAGAGTGTTGTACCTTGGGACAATTTTTACATTTTAATTTTTTCTCCGATAATTATTGTCAAAATAAAAATTTCAAAGCAGCGTTTCAACACAACAATATATTCCTCTATAATATATTTTTTTAAATTCTGGCAGCTTGAAATTAAAAAATTGCCACTCATTTAAAGTAGAGAGGATAAACTGTCCCAAGGTACAACATGATGTTGTACCTTGGGACATGCTTTATAATTCAGTCAATAGTCATACACTTGAACTAATTTGGGTCAGGAAACAAACTTTATTTCAAAATACATCAGAAAATGTGCTCTTTAGAACATTTCATCACACGGAAGGAAAAAGATTTATCAGGTGTTGCCAGAATTATATTTTCAAACTTCAATCATTATAAAATATATCCAAAACAAAGCTGAGTTGTATTTTACATGTTTTGTGGAATTGCTCTTAAAATAATAAAGATATCTTTATTTATCCAAATTATTAAGAATATAATCATATTATTAATACTGTCCCAAGGTACAACACACTACATGGTTTAAATAAAAGCAAGATAGTGGCCAATACAAATGCATTATCATTATTTTCTCATAACCAAAATATTTTAAAATCTTCTCTTTTATGAAGAAAATAAAATGCAGTTGACCTTTTGTAAGAGTACTAGGGTAAAAAATTATATTAGAATGAGAAAAATACTTACTTTGGGATAATGAAATATTATTTTTTGTCACCATTTCATCAATTCAATGATGCTAGTGTTAAATTTTATTATGATGATGTCTGTTGGTTAAGGCTACTATTAAAAATAAAAAATGTATGAATATTGTCAATAGATTCTTAGAAATTTTCAGTGTCCCAAGGTACAAGCGTCCCAAGGTACAACACTCTCCCCTACTATCTTACAGTATTAGTAACGAAGGCTAAAGTGCTATGTAGTAAAGAAACTACGTAAAGAGCTTTCCTAAAAAATGATGTTAGTAGACAAATCAGATTGAACACCCGATCACCTTCGCTCAGTTCATACAGGGGTTTGTTCACTTTAGTTAAATTTGTAAATTTAAAAATAAAACTGCTAAATACTAACTATATATAAATTCAGCTACATATATATAACAACTAAATAATTTTATAACAGCTAAATAATTTTATAACAGCTAAATAACAACTATAAATTCATTAATACCAGAAAATAAATAACATAGCAAAATTACAAATTATAATGTTAAAAAGTGGGTTTTTAACGGCATACATAGCCTGACACCAGAGGTTTCTTATGCAGCATCATCAACCAGGGTTTTTTTTTTTTTTAACTCTGGTGCCAACCCCTTCCCTGATTTCTGCTAGCATAATCATTAACAGGGAAATCCCATTCAGTTCGTCACTTGACTGTGGTTCTAAAATACGACGCCCGTCACCAATAGCCCTTGTGAACCTCTAGTGCAAAGATAATTCAAATTTAACTAAACCAAAATGAGTGGGTTAAGGTGCCATGCCAAGGAAGGTGTCTTTGCAGGTTCTGTGCTTGGTAGGGAAAGCCCATTCGGTTCGTCACTTGACTGCGGTTCTAAAATACGACGTCCGTCGCCAACAGCCCTTGTGTACCTCTAGTGCAATGATGTTGGTAGGGAGAGACAGTGCTCAATGTTCTTGGTAGGGAGAGCCCATTCAGTTCGTCTCTTGACTGTGGTTCTAAAATAGGACGTCCGTCGCCAATAGCCCTTGTGTGCAATGATGTTGGTAGAGAGAGTAAGTACTCAATGTTCTTGGTAAGGAGTAGCATCTGTGGCTTTGAAATTTTCTCGCTTCACTTTTATTTCCCAAACTTTCCGACGTTCAGGATTTTTTGGAAAACTGTAAAAGTTGTAAAAAAGTTTTACATGAACAAAAGCATCACAAGATAAAAAAAACAACATTCATTTGTACAAAATTTTAATTAAATTACTTCCTAACCAGTTATAAATTTTTTTTATAACAAAGTATTGAGTGATAGTCGTGACACTAACTATCCAGTTTGGTTAAATTATACATGGTTATTTACTTACACCAAAACTGGGTAAATGTTTCAAAAATCAGGGTATTTACTATAATTTTCAGTAATATTTTTTAATGAATATCCATAATTTTCCTTGACTGTAGTTCTGCGAAAAACTAACTTAAACAAATCTATCAAATACATGTGAAATATTCATAAAATTATAAACACATCTTAATTGCAGCAATTTTAACACAATGAACTGCTGTAATGTAATACCATAGTACATTTTAAATAAGAGAAAAACAAAACCTGACCTTTTTTTATAGAATTCATAAATGCTAGGTATTTATGTATTTAATTGCATTGTATCTAAAAAAATTAATCTAATTTGAAGTAAGGATTGAGTAGAGTTTTTGTTTTGACCGAAAAACAGCAAAAACAAACTTTGACACTTTTAATAATATTGGCGACAAACTAAGTCGCCAACTATCGGACACGAAATTTGCTCCAATGCAATTTCAAAATGTCTTTAATTTAATTTATACACGCAAGTTCTTTCAAAAACTGCAAGAAATATAGAAAGACAATATTATATTGTAATTTAAAAAGGATATATATGATTACAATACGTTTATTTCATGAAAGACGCATAAAATTATACAGTGGTTAGGTTCGCGCGGAACTTAAACTTTAAAGAAATTACTAAAAAGCGGAACTAATAATAAAAATATCGCTTACCTATGAAAAGTAATACTTCCTCCTTTCTTATGAACTTCGTTGCAGTTGAACGCACAACAAGAAACAACCATTTTCGCAATAATTTAGCTGCTGCGAATATCACGAACCTTTCCTACACCGACTGCCATAGCAAAATACATACACAGCCAGCCTCGTAGTAGGAGATGCAGAAAATTCCTCCTAGGGTCACGTGATTGCATGTGGGTTCCACGGTATGGTTGCCATTAGCCGCTCTACCCCTATTATAAGCTCGTTGCAAACCTACCGCAGAAAAATATTCTATGAAAATTCAAAAATAGTATAAAAACAAGAATATTCAACTCGTTTTAATCGTTATTTATTTTTCGTCACAGGTATTTTAATTGTTAAAAAATTAAAGTTCAAATTGTCGAGTGTCACTGGTTATATTTATTTTTTGTTTGTAGTGTTTATTGGAATTTTGTACATACCGGCTATTTTCATTTGTATTTATGTTTTTTACAGGTAACTTATATCCTTCAGAATGCAGGCAGAAGGAGATAATGTACCTACATTTAAAGTAAATAGATTGATTGAAATTGATTAGTATCTGTATAATTTTTTTTTAAAGTGTAATAATTGATTCCGTGATTTAAAACTGTTTAGTTTCAAGGCTACATACTTTAACACCCATACAAACATTGTTTACTTAAGTAAAATGACACTTAAAACAAAGTGATCCGTACCTGTGTAGGAATAAGGTGTACAAGCTTTCAAAGTTTATTGTTTTTATACATTGTTGATAACATGGGCTTGGAACAGCTATGATATAATGGCCAGACCCGATTTGTTTGCGTTACGTTGCCAAGCAACGAAAATACTCAAATGTGGTAAACATTCCATTTATATATTTCATAGCTCTATAGGTATAGCAAAACTATGTTAAAATTTCAAGCTTGCAAATAAACAGATCAGCCTATATCATATCTGTACTCTTAAAACTAAAGCATTTTAAATTTGATATGTCCATCTCACCAAAATAAAGGCTGTTGATATATTTTGAAATTTTTTACTAAATTATTATTTTTTCCCTTTTTTATCGAATTTTTCTGAAAACAAAGACAAGGTGTTTTTCAACATAAGCTGATTTTTGAATTATTTGCTTTTAGTGTGTGTTAGTTGGCGACGGAGGCACTGGTAAAACCACATTTGTTAAGAGGCATTTAACTGGTGAATTTGAAAAGAAATATGTTGGTAAGTTTCCTGGCTAGTTCTACATTATACATTTAACAATATGCTATTCAATGTGTTAATAATAGCTTATATATATATTTTTTAACTACAATTAGTTCTTTGAGTACATTGAGTTTTGGAAATCTAATGTAACTATTAAAATCAAGTGAATTAAAATATTTCAATTGTCCTTTGATTATCCTGATTGGTATTTTTGAAACATTAGATTTTCAGTCCATTATAAATTGTTGAAAATAATGTTCTATGTTTTAAACTAGGGACAAAGCTTATTTTGCCAATCAGTGCTTTGTCTACTAACACAATTCGGCTGATTTCTGCAGACATTGCTATTCAGCAAATATCTTTAAGTTCAACGTTGTCCTATCTTGGCACTTATATAAAAAAACACTTTTTAAGTAAACTGTGTTTGTGAGATTGTGTTTTGTGGCTGTATGTAAGGTTGTGTACGTCCATCATTTCATTCATAAAATAAAATGCTTATTTTAAATACTTTAAAAATAAAATTTATAATATAATAAAATAGCACTAAAACTATACTTCAGGGTGCCCTTTGGCAATTTTTGTTTGGTGCCAATCCCATTTGTGCAGTACCAAATGCTAAACCAATAGAATATGAACATTTGAAAATAACACTTTAATCTGAAACAATCAGAATTGCTATGCAAAATTACATATTCATTAAAATATAGATATTTCCATAAAAGAAATAAGGTAGCCCAGCTGAGGGAACTCTCAAGTGTAGTCTAGCCAAAATATCTTTGAACAGCTAAATCTAATTTGTTTTGGTTATTCATCTAATTCTAATTCATAACTTAAACAAACATCTCTTTTTTTTGTGTGGTTGGTTCCAAAAATACTTGACAGTGTTACCAATCGATTCTTGTGTTCTTCCCAGCTACCCTTGGCGTTGAGGTGCACCCCCTTCTCTTCCATACGAATCGTGGACCAATCAGATTCAACGTGTGGGACACGGCGGGACAGGAGAAGTTTGGAGGTCTCAGGGACGGCTACTACATACAAGGTAGGTATGGGGAAAAGAGTGCTGAATGCTGGGTTCTGATGAATGCTTTGGCCTGCATGTTTTGGTTATCAGGCTTATGCGGATGGGACTACATTCCGAACCTTGGGTCTATGAATGTAGGATTTAAAAAGGTTTACAGTAGTATATTAACAAGTATAGTACCGTAGCATATTAACAAGGTTTACATTATTTTGTTGCTGTATCTGGTAATTGGTTCTATCATTTATTATACTCCCTCAGACTACAACTTAATGATCCAGCACACTTTTTCCTAATTCATTCATGAGTAGTTTCCTAGAAAACTGTGAGCATCATGGTTTTCATTTTTATCCCCACCTACTGTGCTACCCAATGCTGGGTTCCAATTGTTAAAATCACAAATGAAGAGTACACGGGAAGAACCGCTTTATTTCGTAGAAGGGTTTCCTTAATACCCTCTTTGGGGATGATAGCGAGAAATAGCCTAAACTGGCGTAAAGAAATCGGTTACTCGCTTTGTTTATCTTTCCCAGCAACCCTGATTCACGCCAGAGATAAGTGGATACGACACACACATTTGTAGCGCAAATGAAGAACCGCAAGAGAAACCGGTTTTCAGTCACCAATGTCCCCCAAGCAGACACAATTACGGAAAGACTCTAAAGAAATCAAGCATTTCTTTCTGTGTACTCTTTAATTATATAACGACAGTTAATTCTTTTCTGGGTCTTGGTAATATATTTTCCTTCATTGAATTATCAATTAATAGATTAGAAGTATAAAGTGACATCTAGCATTTATCTTTACAATATTTTGAATATTAGTAAAGGGTACTTTTTTGTTTTTCTATTTTCTTTTGGCTGCGAAAGATAATTTTAATTCCAATGTTTAAATCATGACAAGTATAAAAAAAAATTTCCATCCAAATACTTGAGGTTTTTTTTTATACATACTAATGAATTCATTTTGAATGTAATGTAGCTATATAAAGAAATTTTACTGTTTTAAGCCACTTCCTGAATCATATTGATGGCTAGTACGCGACATTCTTAATTTTCTACTGAATAATATTTCAGGTCAGTGTGCCATTGTGATGTTTGACGTGACATCACGCGTGACCTACAAGAACGTCCCCAACTGGCACAGGGACCTGGTCCGCGTTTGTGAGAACATTCCGATTGTGCTGTGTGGCAACAAGGTGGACGTCAAAGACAGGAAGGTCAAGGCAAAGGCCATCGTGTTCCACAGGAAGAAAAACCTGCAGGTATCTAGTTTTTGAATAGGTTTTTTTGTAAGGGGTTGTATTGTAATTTTTTTTAACCTAGTGAGCAGCTTCCAAACGGTCAAACATGTATGGTTGTTTTTACTGTATAAACCTTTATTAAATTTATTTAAAATAACATTGTTTAGAAAATCAAAATTGTGTTTATTTATGAAGCGATGAGTAAAAACATTTCCATAATCAATAAAAAGCAAAGAATTTTTTTTCAAAAGGTTAGTGTTTAGTTGGTAGATAAACATTCCTTTGAAAATAAATAACAATAAAGTAATTTGTAAAAGCTTAATTGCATACTTTTCTATGGTATCTATGAAAAAGGGAAAAAAAAATGTAGCTTAATTTGTACATTAAAAAGTAACTGACATGAGGAATTTTATAAATAATTCTATTTTTTTTTCATATTTCTTTGTAATTTATATGTTCCCAGTTGGAGTTGTTTTTGAGTTCTTACAACTAGTATTACTATCTAAAATTCTTATAATAAAATAAAAATACAAATAATAAAGTTATATTGTGAGTTTGAATGCTTGATTTTTGAACTAAGTTTTAAAAAAAAGCTTATTAAAAACTTATTAATTTCTACCTATCATAAATGTTTGTTGTGTCCCAATTTTCGAATAGCACTTAGCTATATTTCCAATTACACAAACACATATTTTCTGTGAGAGTTATACACCTAATAACCATCTTTTAAATCCCCTCAGTACTACGACATCAGTGCCAAGAGCAACTACAACTTTGAGAAGCCCTTCCTGTGGCTGGCACGCAAGCTGATTGGGGACCCCAACCTGGAGTTTGTGGCCATGCCAGCTCTGGCCCCGCCAGAAATCACCATGGACCCCGAATGGCAGGCGCGCCTCGAAAGAGACATGCAGGTCAGTTGGTTTTTAACGACCAGGATTCTTCTTTTAATTTGGGTTTGTCCGATATGTGGCACCTCTGCTTTTGGGTAGTATTTTGTACGATAAACCCAGATCCAAAAGTTCCTTAGCTCCATTTTTTAGGGTCTCCTACTTTAGTCCTAGCCTCCTACTTTAGTTCTTGTCAACCAGGTCCCTGATAGAGCTAAGGTGTAAGAGTACCAAGATTACTTTTATTTCAAAACTTTTATTTAATTAAAGAGTATTTAAAAAATTGAATTGGACATTAAATTACGTTATGATAATCTTATGAATTTTTTCTTGTTTGAGAGATATCGTCGGTCCAGTGACAAAACCATGAATGTACCAAAACACAAATATTTAAAACTGAAAAGCACACTGCTTTTAAAAGTTTCCAATCCCTAGAATCTGTTAGATGGAGTGTCCCACTTTTTGATTTTGAAAATCTGGTCACATTAACTTTAACCGGTTATCTTTTCACCAATGGTTTCACAAATTTTCTTATGGTATGTATTGTTTTGATAAATTATAATTGAAAATTTAAATCTTCGAGTTAGCTTTGATACCTGTTTTCTCCGAGCAGAGCTCGGTCACCCGCTGGTTTAGTAATAAATACAAATAAATTGTTTTGAAAAAATAATTATAGTTCAAGAGGGTTATTTTAAAATATATAGAGAAGTTTTCTAATCATTCTTATCAAAATTGAAATTGTTTAAATTCCAATTCAGTTAATTTTTTTTCAGTATTTTTCCCATAATGTATGATTATTAGCCCTTTCGGTCCCAGTGATGCCATTTGGAATCATTACTTTCAATATTTTCCCCCTAATGTTTATGTCCGGTTATGACATCCAAGCACACATCTTTCGATTCTTCACACTTTGTTCCATTAGAGAATATTTAACATTAATCTCAATAGAAGTCAGAACTACTATTTTTTTTATTTAGAAAATAGCTAACAAGCGTTTCACCTGATTTTTGACAAGTTCGCTTCAGTTCCACATACTTAAAACACAATTTAAACTATTTCGGTTAAAATAATTACTGCATTTTTTTAATAATATGGTCAGATACCTTAAAATATATAACTCGAAGTGTTTTTAGGTAATGCATATATTTTTATTTTGTTGTTTCTCACAGTTAAAAAATGTTGGCATTGTTTCAAAAACCATATAAAAATTTCAAATGAATTTTTTTTTCGTATGGAACTCTTATTTTTGGCCCTTAAATAAGCTTATTTTGTGAATATCAGATGTTTCTGTAGTGTAGTAAATTTTTGGGACTGAAAGGGTTAAAGATACAAATATATTTTTCGGGATGAAAAAAAAATCATGCATTACAGGGTTAATATTAGTTTTGCCAAAGGACAATTTCAACCAAGTGATGCTTACACAGGTTTATAAAAATTATTTACACATGCTTTTTTTTTACTTGCAGGAAGCTCAAAACACATCTTTGCCAGATGAAGAAGATGATGACCTGTAAAGTTTGGTCCCACAAGTCTCAAGCCCTTTTTCTTTTTAAACTGCATTTTTCAATGTACAGTCCCTAATGTTATGTGTCAGTAAAATTGTGTTTGTATTATTCCAAATTTATCTGTGATAAAGTCAGATGCCTTACATTTTTTAAAAATAAATATTCACTGTTCAACTATGTTGTAAGTTTCTTTACTTTCAAAACTGACATCAATTTGTAAAGTTTAAAGCATTGGATTAGCAAATTTAAAGCCATTTCCGGTTCGTTTTTGATAAATAACTGCTTTTTAGCATAATAAATTTAAAATAAAACTAAATAAAAAGGTTGGGAACATATTTTAATATTGATGATAGAATTTTGTTTTGCATCAATGTATACTTAAGTATATTAACATTTGTAAAAGTTCAAAACTTAAACTGTAAATTGATTAAGTGAATATTTATGAACTTATTTTGGCAAGGAGTATTTAAACAGTCTAACATTTTTATATTGGTTTTTTACAAGTTCAGTTTTGAATACTCATAAAAGAAAAATTAATTTACAACTTCTCCCTAAAGACATTGAAACGGAGTTATATTCATTTAAATAATCAAAGAAAAACAGTTCAAGTTTAGAAAGTAAACACTGTTTTAACCTGATTAAATAGAACTGAGGGCAAGCCAGTTATGCAAACAATCCAAAAGTAAAATAAAATACACAATTGTAATAAATAATGAGTCATTTTATTCAATGGTATCAAAGCTTTACACAAGACAAGTTACATATAATTAACAAGCCTCTTCTTGCTACAGCGTCTTTTACCTTTCTGAACTATACTCTAGACCTAAATGCCGTGTTCGGTCTGCATTTGTCATTAACCCTATGCACCATTGGTACCCTCCTAGCGGATCTCTTGGGTGCAGTAGACAGAAACTAAGATCACATGATTTCGTAAAGGCCACCTAAGAACATTGACATATGAAGAGTACACAGGAAGCGATTGATTTATTAGGCGGACCCCCCCAATTGTCTGCTTGGCGGCTTAAAACTGGTTTATCTCTTTCTTCTTCGCTTGGTCCAAGCGTCAGGATTGCCAATCGCCTGATCTTGGTAGCTAGGAACCACAGAGATAGTAGTTAAGGTACTACAATGGCATATCACGTGACCTACAACACTGAATTCATTGGGTCTCTTCTGGGAGCTCCTTGCGCGTCCCGTCGTTAGCATTGGAGGTCACGTGATCTGCCACTCAATTACTTCAACTATGATATCTATGATAGGAACTGGTTTCCTTACACAAGTTAAGGCAATCACTCGCTATCATCCCCAAAGCAGCCTGCTAAGGAAACTTCTCTGAAAAATCAATCGGTTTTTCCCCTTGTACTCTTCATATACCAACAAAGAAATTCCCATATTGTAGGTACCAAGTATTCCAAAGGCCAAGCCACTACAGAGCACGTCCTTGAGTGCTTGGGACTCGATAAAGATCTTCTGGAGCGACCATTATTGATTTCTTGAGAGCATGCAATATCATAGGCCTGGTCTGGTGGGTAACAGGGATCAGCAGCAACAACACATTATTGAAAAATCCTTATCAAAAAAGTTTATTTTTTGGTTTAAACCAAAAAAATTAAATCACAATTTGAGCATATTAAAAAAAGTTCTTTTGCTCATTGTGTGCTGCAATAAATAGTTTCAACATTGCTATAAAAATATACCTACTATAAAGTTTAAATCCCCCCATGAATAAATTAAAACAGCCAAATTTCCATAAAAAGTTGTGCTAAATGGATTTGAGTTTTGTGAAGAGTAAAAGTAATCTAAAAAAAAAATGAACACCTTTGAATGTAATGTCAATGAAAAACAAAAAAAATATTTGAAAAAAAAAAAGTTTTTTTTTACAACAGAAGAAAGAACATTCGGTTAAAATATGGCAAGAGTGTGAAAGTTATTTCGACACAAAGTGACGAGGTAAATACCCATGATGATACCCAAAATAATGAACATTACCATTTTCTTAAACTTGTTATGCATATCCTCATAAAGGTACAACTATGATGTAAATGATGAAACTATAAAAATGTAAGTAAGATGGCTACACCTATCGAGTTGTATGAAATCTGAAGAAGAACGTGCACCATAATTGGGGGTGTTTTACATTGCTTGGCAACGTAACGCAAATCAAGACCGGTTACTATTACACTTCAATACAACTCAACAAGTAAGGCCACTTCAATTAATTTTTTTCCGTCATTTCAAGGAACAGAATGTACTCTAAACTGCAACTAAACTGATATTTTGATGACTGGTCTTCCAGTCTTCACTACAAAAGTGTACTCCCTCCCCCCCTTCCGAAAGTACTTCATATGAATTACAAATTTATACAAGACACTGCTGATTTTGCTATAGTCTGTCTACTTACTCTGCAAGCCTCAGAAAGACTTTCTTTCCCCATCCCTTCGCTTGGTTTTCGAGGAAACGGGGGGTATCGCTTTTCTAAATCAAGGTTCTGTCGTGAGGTTAACAATTCAAACCCAAGTAGTGTGGGGAAAATGCAGGGTTGGGGGAGGGAAATGCTTTCGAGGCTTGCTTTCCAGATAGAAGGTATAAGTTTATGTAAGTTTGCATTTCGTCCAAAGGAGACGGTAAGAGAAATGACCAAAATAATATGTCACGCTTTGCTATTGCACTTAACTTATGAGACGGCAAAAGGAAATACCAAAGGTATGGAAAATACATTTCTAGCAGAGAGTTTAAGACTTTAATCATATCTACTATATGTCAATAATAATTACCAATTATAAGGTAAGAAGCTTCTGAAAATATATTTTAATAAAATAGCTAAACAGAAAAGAAAATATAAGGAATTGGAGTTACTAAAGATAAACAATAATAAAAAAAAATTATGAAAAATGGTAGTAATAAACTAGATTTTCTAGAAATGATCAATAATAAAATTGATAGGTAGTCATAATTTATTTATTCTGCCTAGTAGATTACAGAAAAAGATGATAAAACAAGCTTTTTTTAAGGTAAGAATAATAATTAAAAAAATTATTTCATTCTAAAAGAATATAAAATAAATTCGAAGATTTCACTACGTTTTATTAATCAGAGTGAAATCAAAGAAACAAAATTACTACCTGTCTTTTAAAATAAACCCTTAAAATACTTACAACTAACTAATTTGTCTCTAGTTTAAAAGACATTTATCCTTTGTTGAAAAAGGACTTCAGTCTGATATTTAAAACTGAATTTCAAACTATAAAATTTAAAAATATTTGGTTGGGGGCGAAGTGTAAGATGTGCTTCGGTAGAACTTATGGCAAAGAAACAAAGTGCTACGTTCACTATTACTTTAATTAATTTCTAAAACAATACAAAATGGTTGAACAAAAAGAACTCGAACATATAGTGAGGTAGCAACTTGCTGGTTTACAAAATTTCGTTAATTCGAACAGTACGAGCTGTCTCTTCTCGAGAGAGCGAGTGAGAGTCACACACTGAAAAAGAAAACACGTTCACTTCCTTTAAATTAAAAGTTCCGGAGTCATCTCAGTTCACTTCACGTGGTGGTGATTTGCATCTGTATTTTTCCGCGACTGGTGGAGTGAAGCGTGGGTCGTGTGGTAGCTCTTGTGCAGACCATCCTCCGCCTCCGTTGGACGGCTCGTCCAACTCGAATCCTCTTCGGGAAGGGGACAGATCTGAGTGATGGGTCTTCTGTACACTCCGGATGTCGTGCGGACTTCAACAACCCGCACGTGACCGTCTTGGCCAGGGAAGGTCTTCTGTATCCGGGCCAGGTTCCATCTCATTGGTGGCTGGTTGGGCTCCTTGAGAAGAACCAGCTGGCCAACCTTGATGTTAGGTTGAGCAGTTCTCCACTTGGCTTTGGTCTGAAGTTCGTTGAGGTAGTTAGCGCTCCAGTGTTGCCAAAACTGTAGATTAAGAGCTTGGATTAGCTGCCACCTAGTAACGAGAGACATAAGAGTTTGAGAATTAGGGTTGGGCAAAGAAAGGAGTGGTCCACCGACTAGAAAATGTCCTGGTGTCAAAGGTTCTAGATCTGTTGGATCAGAAGAAAGTGGTGTCAAGGGTCTTGAGTTTAGACAGGCCTCGATTTGCGTGATCAAAGTGTAGAGCTCTTCAAAGGTTAAAATGGCTGCTTTGGTAATCTTGAGCAGATGGGTTTTGGCTGATTTTATGTTGGACTCCCATAGTCCTCCGTGGTGAGGTCCACGTGGGGGAATAAAATTCCACTTGATACCTTCTTCTGCAGAATAGTTTTGGATAGGGTCCGATTTGTAGATCGAAAGTTGTTCGTCAAGAAGAGTTTTACAGCCCTTGAAGTTAGTGGCGTTATCGCAAAAAATATTACTGGGTCTTGACCTACGCGCAATAAATCTTCTTAAGCATGCCAAAAAAGCTTGAGTACTTAAGTCGGAAACGACTTCCAAGTGAACTGCTTTTGTGGAGAAGCATATGAAGATTGCGAGGTAAGATTTTAAGATTACTTTAGAGCGTTTCATGTTAGGTTTGGTGAGTATGGGTCCGGCGAAATCTAGACCTACATTTTGAAATGGTCTCGATGGGTTAACTCGTTCTTTAGGTAAATTTCCCATGATTTGAGAGGGGTTTCGAACTTTGGTACGAAAGCAAACCATGCAAGAAAAAATGATTTTTCTTACCTTATCTCTTCCCGATTTAAACCAATACCTTTGTCGAATAAGGGATAAAGTTGCTTGAGTTCCTGCATGAAGAGCCTTCTCATGATAGTACTTGATAAGGAGATGGGTGAAGTGGTGATTGTTGGGCAGCAAAATCTGGTGCTTTTGCTCTTCTGATAGCGTTGAGTGTTCAAGACGACCACCTACTTTAATGAAACCATCACCATCTAAAAAGATACTTAGAGAAATGTAAGGGTTAGATGCAGGAAGTTGTTGTTTAGACCTCAAGTGTTTCAGTTCCGTTTGAAAACTCTCTTCCTGGACTAATTTGATCAAACGCGAGGTAGAAACTTGGAGTTCAGAAGCACTTAATTGGTCTTTTAAACGCTCTGAAGATTTGATTTTGCAATTGAAGATAAATCTTAGGCACCATGCAGTAATTCTGATGAGCTTTCTGAAAGTGGAATACCTAGAGATTAGAGAGTCAGCGGGAAATTGAGATTGAGTGAAAATTGAAGCACTGAGACTTGTTGTACGAATTTCCAACTCTGTTGGAGTAGTTTGTGGTTCAATTGGCCAATCTTCCTTTGGCTCGGCGATAAACTTCGGACCGTGCCACCACATCTCGTTGTGGATAAGGTCATTTGGTGAAAGTCCACGAGTGCCTAAATCACTGGGATTGGAAGTAGAAGGAACATACCTCCAATTGGCACTTGGCAACTTGTCGTGGATATCAGCAACTCTGTTTGCCACGAAAGGCTTCCAGCGACTAGGTGGAGCTCTGAGCCAGGCCAGTACTATTGTAGAGTCTGTCCAGGCGTAGATGCTGTTGGGTGATATTTTTAAATCTGTAAGAACTTGACAAGTTAGTTTAGCACCTAAAACTGCAGCACAAAGTTCGAGGCGCGCAATCGAAACTGGTTTCAAAGGAGCAATCCTTGTCTTTGAAATTAAGAGATGTGTAGAACGGGTGTTACCATTTTGTACACTTATGTAGACTGTAGCGGCGTAAGCTTGAGTAGAACTGTCACAAAATACATGAATTTCAATAGGGGAATTTTTGTCTTGAAAATATCCTACCCAACGTGGGATTTTTAGAGCCTCTAGTTCATGTAGGGTTAGTGCAAAATGAGTCCAACTACCTTTGATCTCTTCCGAAACTTCTGCGTCCCAATCATGGCCGGTTAGCCAAATTGATTGCATCAACATTTTTCCGATGACGGTAACTGGCGTGATCCAGCCTAAGGGGTCGTATAACTTGCTAATATCGGAAAGTATGGAACGTTTGGTTGGAGAGTCAATCTTGGGTGTAAACTTAAATTTAAAATGGAAAGAATCTTCTATAGGGTGCCAATGCAAACCTAAAGTTTTGATTGTAGTGCCACACTGCATTGATTTGCTTTTGTTTATTTCTCGTTCACTTAGGGGGACGTCGTTAAGGACGTCGTTTTCATTACTTGCCCACTTTTTCAAGACAAAACCGCCTTCATTTAAAACGTCTATGATTTCCGACCTTTTCTTTGTGGCATCGTGAAGGTTATCTGCCCCCGACATTAGGTTATCAACGTAAAAATCGTTAGCTAAAACATTTGAGCCAATAGGAAAGCTTACTTTTTGATCTTCTGCAAGCTTCTTGAGAACTCGTATTGCGAGATACGCAGAACAGTCCATTCCAAATGTTACTCTCAGCAGTTTGAAGTCTTTTGGTGGGTCAGACGGATGGGGTCTCCAGATCAGTCTTTGGAAGTCCGTGTGATTTTCAGAAACTAGGACCTGCAAGTACATCTTCTCGATGTCGGCTGTAAAAACAATTCTGAAAAGTCGCCATCGTAGTAAAATTGCAGACATATTTTCCTGAATATTGGGACCGGTCATAAGCTTGTCGTTAAGAGAGATGCCACTTGTAGTTTTTGGGGAGGCGTTGTACACAATACGAAACTTTGTCGAGGAGCTGTCTTCCTTATGGACCGAATGATAAGGAAGGTAGTAACCTTGAAACCCAGAGTCGTCTACTTTGAGATCGATCTTGGAAGGTTCCACTTCAACCATGTAGTTAAGTTGCAAGTATTCGTTAAAGCACTTCGAATATTCCGTTTGAAGGGACAAATTTGTGTCAAATTTACGTTCCAAATTTAAAAGTCTAGAAGTTGCGAGACGTTTAGATTCTCCTAAGGGGCCCGAATTTTCTCTAAAGGGTAGATCAACTTTATAGTGATTATTTACTTTTACGCAACTAGATTTAAATATCTCTTCACATTTTAGGTCTTCTTTAGAAAATGGTTTTTCTTTAGAAACCTCTTCTAATTCCCAGAAAGCCTGAAGCTGTTTGTGTAGATTCAAGTTCGTATGCAAGTTGGTAACTTCGATAGTATTGTCCCCAGATGCGCTAATTGGCCCTGTTAGTACCCATCCTAATTTAGTGTTCTGAGCTAAGGGTGAAAGTTGTGGGCCTTTAACTAGTCCATCTGATAGAATTTCGGGGTAAAGGTCAGCACCGATGATCATGTCAATTCTACCGGGGTAAGAGTAATAAGGGTCGGCTAAAGTTAAACCTTTAAGATGATTCCAGTCTCCCTTGTTCACCCGCAAGTTTTGACCGTAGTTAGTAAGAGCTTTTAGTACTAAGGCTTCCCCTTTGGAAGTGATGAGCTTGTCAGACATAGATTTTATGCCGAAACTGACTATCTTGTTACATTTTTCAGAACTGGATTTTCCTATACCTGATATGCGAGCCGAAATTTGTCTGCTCCTTAACTGTAAGATTTGGGATAGGCGTTCAGTTAGAAAGGTAGATTGGGAACCTTGGTCTAGTAATGCACGTATTACAATTTCTGATCCTTCCGAATTGAAGATCTTGACTAGAGCAGTACTTAAAAGAACCTGTTTACCTTGATGGTTTTCTTTTAAAAAATGAGCAGAGATGTTAGCTGTTTCTGTTGACACTTCAGGTGGAAGGTTTTGGACATGAGGCTCTTTGTTGTTCTGGATTCCAGGATCGTGTATCTGGGTGTGGTGCCGCTTCTTGCAAATGGAACAAGAAAACTTACTAGGACACTGCCGGACGTTGTGTCTAGAAGAAAAACAGTTGTAACAAAGCTTTTTGTTAGTTATGAAGGATAACTTGTCTTGTCTAGGCAAATTGGTAAACTTTTGACAATGTGCAATTCTGTGCTCACCGTCACACAACGGACAGTTTTCGTTCTTAAATGTATGATGAGAACTTGTGCGAGTTAGTTTGTTGTAAGGGTTGTGGTCAGCTTTAACGCTTGTAGGCCCTTTAGTCGAAATCGCCTCAAGAGTGCGGAAACGACCAACTAGGAATTTCTTTAGTTCGTCAAAGGTTGGAATGTCGGTCTTTGAAACTAAACTTTGTTCCCAAAGCTGCAGGGTTTCGTGTGCAAGTTTTTGGGACAAGATGTACACCAAAATAGCATCCCATTTGTCAACTGGTACACCTAAATTTGAGAGTGATTGTACACAGCGCTCGGATGTATCTACTAAACATTTAACGTTTTGCGAGTTGTCGTTAGTAATTTTGGGTTGGGATAACAAGATTCTCAACTCCGAATTAATCTGAATCCGCTTATTTTCGAATCTCTGTTGTAACACGTCCCAAGCCGACGCGTAGTTGGAATCGGTAACTTGATAATGCTTGATCAAATACTCTGCCTCTCCAGCTACGTGAGCCTTTAAGTAGTAAAGTCGCTGTACGTTACTTAAGGACTCATTATTATCAATTAAACACGAGAATAAATCTCGAAATGATGCCCAATCTTCATATTTACCCGAAAAAATAGGAAGTTTGATAGTGGGTAGTTTTTCCTCGGACCTACGCTCTGACTGAGAACTAGATTGCTGGGTGTTTCTAGACTGCGTTACGGGGTTTTCGGGGTAAGTTAGAGAAAATGACTCTTTAATTTCTGCTAGATTTTCTATGTAGTATTCTTCAACTTCGTCATAAAGGTCACCTTTGAAGTAAGGTTCTTCGCCAGTCAAACTTTCCTCCGATAGGATTTGATCGTGATTTGCGGTAAATTTGTACCATAAATCAGTAAGAAGTTGTATTCGCGTTTCAAAATAAGATTTAGTCTTGCGCGAGACGGAATCTTTCTTGTAGTTACGAATAGATTTTTTCATGCGCTCGTAAATATTCGACTGTTCTTTAAGTAAGGCTGCCATAGTTCAAAAGCAAAGATATTCTTACCACTGGTTCTTTTATACTTATCTTGTGATCCGGCTCGACGGACCAACTGGTTGGGGGCGAAGTGTAAGATGTGCTTCGGTAGAACTTATGGCAAAGAAACAAAGTGCTACGTTCACTATTACTTTAATTAATTTCTAAAACAATACAAAATGGTTGAACAAAAAGAACTCGAACATATAGTGAGGTAGCAACTTGCTGGTTTACAAAATTTCGTTAATTCGAACAGTTCAGTTCAGTTCAGTTGGGTAATTTTCTGGTTTTTTGCTGCCAGACTTGGGCCCGGCGCTTCTACCAGAACTTTAGGATTATGTACTTGATTTAATTGGGTAGAGGGCTAGAATCTGTTGGTTGTTATTATGAATTCCACTAGGGCTTTTATCTTCTTAGCGTTAAGGTCTTTATAGTAACACAGCCATCCGAAGGAGAGGGGTGTTGGGCCGACTTTGTTGCGTAGGATTTCTCTTTGGGCTTCAAAGCGAGAGCACGTGAGGAGGTAGTGGTCGCATGTCTCATGGGTATTGCATGATGAACAGATGGGCGAGTCATCCAAGCCGCATTTGTAGAGTTGGGCCTTCGTAGGGAGTGATCTAGAAGCGAGCCTTAGAAGAAGGATTTCTTGGCTCCTATGCAGATGGAGGGGAGTGAGGTTGACCGCTGATATGTGACGGAAGTTGTCGTAGTATTTACTTTGGGTCCATTCCAGTAGTTGGTTGTTTTTGAAATGCTTGTCAATTGCCTTAACTGCGTCCTCCGGAGAGATAAGGTCAATCGCCATGGGGCTACCTAACGCGTGCTTAGCCATTTTATCGGCGAGCTCGTTTTCTTCTAACCCTATGTGTGCTGGGATATAGATCAGCCTGAGACTTTCGAATGTAGTGGCTTTTATCCTGATTTCATTTGCGATCTTGAGGGATATTTTAGGGGACTTGAAGTTGATATTTTTGAGGGCTTGGAGGTTTGACATGCTGTCGGAGAAGATGATGTAATCCTTTGCTTCTGTTACAAATTTTTTTACCCCAAGCCAGATGGCGAGGCCTTCTCCTGTGAAGACAGAATTAATGGGGGGTATGCTTCCTGAATAAGTGATTTTTGACCTGCAGTTAACAGCTGCAACAGCTAAGAGGTTATTTGCTTTTGATGCGTCGGTTGCGAGTATAACAGTATTCGTGGGAATCGAAGCTCTAAAGTCGTTAAACCAGTTTACTGTGCACTGGGTATTAGGGGCTCTGCCTTGGAAGTTGTAAGACGAAGTGTGGATTTCCACGCGGGGGGCTTGGTTCAAGGCGAACGGGAACTCTGTTGGGATAATCTTGTTGGGCTGGATGTTAAGCATTTCGGTAATATTGGTGAGGGTGTCACCGCATGATACCTTAGATAAGATTGCCGGGGATGCTTTCTTCTTGAGATCTGATATGGTATTCGTCACGCCCGTTTGGTGAGTGAGGGAGAATTGCTTAATGAAATAAGAGGCGTTAAGCTTGCTGTTTCTGTTAAACATGGAGCTTTCTCCCGAGATAGCCAGGACGATTGGGTTTGGGGTCCATTTCGGGAGTCCAAGAGCGAGCCGGATAATTGAGTTTTGTGCTGTTTGGCTAATCTTTTTTGTGGATATGGCGGCAAATTCTGTGACTTGTGATCCATATTCAAGGGAGGACCTGATGGTTGCATTGCCGATTCTAAGAAGATCAGCAGTCTGTGCCCCCCATCTACTCTGTCCCAAGATCTTTAGAAGGCTAATTTTTTTTAAGGCTTTCTTGCCTAGACTGTTGAAGTGAGCCTTGAACGTATAGCTTTTGGAGAACGTAATGCCCAGGAATTTGATTTCTTGCAGCCAAGGGAGTGGTTGGCCGCTGATTGCAGGGCTGAACTGGGGCTGGTTTTTCTTCGAGGATAAGTTGATGGCTGCACATTTAGGGATAGATAGAGGGAGGAACCATTCATCACACCATTTCTCGATGCGTTTCATTGTACTGTCTAGGGTAGCTTTTATTTCTGCTAGTGATGGAGCTTCGATTAGGAGAAAGATGTCGTCAATGTAGGCAAAGCATTTTACATTGTTGGGGATTACATCGTAAATGTCACTCATGTACAGCGAGAATAACAGGGGTGACAGGACGCTACCTTGCGGTAGGCCTCTGTTGTACTTCAGGGGGGTGGACGAGGCACCACGCCACTGGACTTGAATATTCCTGTTGCAAAGGAAGTTAGATATCCATTGGGCTGCTTTGCCCCGGACGCCTGAGCTGAGTACTTTGTAACGAAGCCCATCGTGCCAAATATTGTCATATGCGGCATTGATGTCAAGAGAAACCCCTATGACATAGTTCTTCTTGGCTCTAGCTGTGAGGATAAGGTGGTGGAGGGAGGAAATGAGGTTTTCGCATCCTCTGTAAGGGAGGAATCCGGATTGGTAGGGATCAAAGAAGTGTTTTCCTTGGTAGAAGCGAATGAGCCTGCGCAAGATCATCCGTTCCATGACCTTACACGGTATGGATGTCAGGGAAATTGGACGGTAAGAGCTTGTGAGAGATGATGGTTTGCCAGGTTTTACGATGGGTATGACTTTAGAAAGCTTCCATTGTTCTGGAACCTGTCCTGAATGCCATATTGCATTGTAGGCCTTTAAGAGTTTTTCCTTATTGTCATGGTTTAAAAGTTTGATCATCTGAGCACTGACCCTGTCGGGGCCTGGAGATTTGTTACCCGTTTTTCTGAGGGCTTCTTCTAGCTCTGCATAGGTGAATTCTTCATCAAGGCTCGTGGGTGGTCCAGAGAAGTCTAGAGGGATGTAGTTGTTGATCCGTGGCTTCACCAAGGTCAGTGCTAGTGCGTTCGCTTGAGCCATAGGGGAGACTAGTTGGATGCCTGCCACAATGATATTGGTGGACGTGTCTACCGGCTTATTCTTCTGCACCACTGCCTTGATGATATTGTATGCTGACTTACTCTTGGCAGCCTTCGCACAAGTGCTGTCCCAGAACTTACGACGGGTTGACGCCACCAGTTTTCGTAGCTTGGCTGCTATTTTCTTGTAAGTACTCCAGTTGGCGTCCGTAATAATGGCTTTCGCTACTCTGAGTGCCTTACGTTTTTTTGCTCGCAGGAAACTACATTCGGCATTCCACCAAGGTGGGTTTTTACCTTTTGGCATCCGTTGGACGACTGACACCTTCTCCGCCGTGCTGGACAGCTCGGACGAGATCTCTTCCATGGTGTTGCACGCAGAGAGGTTAATGTTAATTCTCGAGGTGAACTGGTGCCAGTTAACTCTGACTCTGTGCGGCTGTAGGTTTGCGCTAGTGTTAGATAGCGTTATTTTGATGGGACAGTGATCGCTGTCGTACAAGTCGCTGAGTATCTCCAGGTGCAGGAGATCATAGATATCCGGGGAGCAGATGGAGAGGTCTAAAAGAGAGGGTCGGCATCTGGGCTTGTAGTAAGTGGGAGTAGCTAAGTTCAGAAGGCACAGTTCATTGTCGCTGATCCACTCGATAAGTGTGTTGGCGCTGGTTGATGTATGCGTGCCCCCGAGAGCTGGATGATGGATGTTAAAGTCGCCAAGTATAAGAAAAGGAGGTTTCAGTTGGCGGAGTAACTTCTCCAACCACTGGGTACTGAAGTGACCATGGGGTGCGTACAGGTTTACTATTGTCATCATCATGGAAAGGGGTCGGTTTAAAAAGAGGTTGGTTGCCTGGATTTCCGTACTGGAGCTAGGGAGGGTGAGGCGCTGAGACGAGGAAGGGAGCCTAGCCGGGGTGGCCGTGACCAGGCCCCCGCCGACCCCGGTGCCTTTGTCTAGTCTATAGATTGTCTTGCCAGTTATTGAAAAAAGGTTGGATGGCTTTAGAAAGGATTCTTGTATGGCGAGAACGGCGGCTTCTGAGAACACCGCATCTTTCAATGCGTTGTTCTTGTTTCTAATGCTGCGTGCATTCCATTGGATAAAGTAAAAAGGGCTGTTATTCATAAAATTAAGAAAAATTATTGGTCAACGTACGAGAGAAAAAGATTGCTAGCCGCCGGTGTTGAATTCTACTTTGAAGGTTTAGGTGGGGTTAAGAGGTGATTTGGTGGCCCGTCGCTTCGACAGTGGGATGGCTGAGTGGGTTACTGGTATCCATGGCGTTGTTTTCTGCGTGAGCTTTATTGGGTGGAGGGATGGGATGGGGACTAGTATCTTCAACATTGGGAGCGGCAGCCGATGTGATCTTCTTGCCATGTGATGAGGAAGTAGAGTCCTTCCCCTTGTTGCCGGAACTGAGGGAGTCCTTGCTGGTGGAGGTCTTTTTACTCCCACCAGCGCTGCGATCACCTATGTCGCTTTGAGGAGACATAATTTCGAAAGTACGTTTCCTCTCTACAGATTTCTCACGTGTAAGTGATTCAATGATCTTTTGTTGTTGAGTTGTTAGTTTGGCGAGCGCTTCTACTTTATTTATTAGCACGGTTAGGTTTTTGGTTGTAGGTTGTTGCACGGCAGCTTGCGTGGCAAGTGATCCCATCTGTTGCGAGAGGACCGACAGGCACTCGAAAGTTTTTCGTTGAGTTTCGGCTAGTGTTTCAATGGTCTTATCGAGCCTAAGGATTATGGGTTCGATAACTTTGTCGATAGCTTTATGTATCTCCCCTTGGATGTCGATTCCTTTTTGGGTTTCTCCGGTTATTAGAGTCTTAGCGAAAGTTGGTTTATCTTCTACTAGTTTTTTGTATCGGATTCTGGCTTCCGGGTACGACAGGTTGTTTCTTTCTTTAAATTCTAGTATTTTTATTTCTTTGGCTCTGGCTTCGCAACCGGGAAAGTTTGAGGGGTGACTTTTTTTGCAGTTAACGCACTCGGTGGGATTTTGACAATTAGGGTGGGAGCCTTCTCTTCCGCAAGTGATGCATATGTCTTTGCTGCAGTTCCTTGTAAGGTGGTTATAACTAAAACAGCGGCCGCATTGTCGCGGTCTGTCAATAAATGGGTAAATTTTGTGGTTTTCGTACCACGTCTTGATTTCTGGAGGCAAGTTTGATCCTGCGATGGTAAAAAGGACTAGTTCGATGGGTTGAACAATCTCTCCGGTTTTTTTTGTGAAGCGTCGTGCCTCGAGAATCGTAACAGGATTAGAGCTTTCGATTTCTTCGACAATCTCAGGTAAGGGGATTTCAGTTGGGATATTTCTAAGTAGGAATTTTTTGGTGACGCATTCGCGTTGGAGGGTACACTCAACTGGGACATTTAAGATGTTTGTTATTGCGCAGGTTTGGGAGGCGCACTCATGATTTGATGTTTCGATTACGATCTTGTTGGTTCGAGTGTATTTTAAGCTATCGATTTTGTTATGAGCGGGGATTTTTGAATCAAGTTCCACTTTAAGCCTCTTAGGATTATTCTTGGGGATACCCCCGGATTTATTTTCTAAGAAAATTGTGAAGTTTTTTGATCCGTTAGCATTCGCCTTGGCAATGATTTCTTGCGGGCTTAGCTCCGCGACAAAGTTGAGCAGAGCCATTGCACTTATGCCGTCATTTCTGACTATATGTAGGATTGGTGGCCGGAGCAGGTCCTGCGCCAGCGTGGCAGCGGTCTGTTACTTCCAGACGACGAAAATAGGAGGAAAAAAAAAAGGTCACAGTACCTTTTGGCCCGGCTCGGGCCGCTATGAGGGCGAGGACCAGTGGTCCGCCTGACTCCGGCAGACACGACTTTAAAAGAAAAATTAATAATGGGCTCGTGCGTTGTGGCACGTGTCTCACTGCCCTCCTTCTTTATCTTGAAGAAATATCCGGTAACAAAAGAATAGGGGAAATAGCGCAGCCAGTAAAGTGAGTTTATAATTAATTGATTGAGGATAAACAACACCGCTCGAATAGCCACTCACTTATGACAGGGAAATAGATAACTGTTTGGAGCGCAACCAACAGAAAACAAAGCTTAATTCGAACAGTACGAGCTGTCTCTTCTCGAGAGAGCGAGTGAGAGTCACACACTGAAAAAGAAAACACGTTCACTTCCTTTAAATTAAAAGTTCCGGAGTCATCTCAGTTCACTTCACGTGGTGGTGATTTGCATCTGTATTTTTCCGCGACTGGTGGAGTGAAGCGTGGGTCGTGTGGTAGCTCTTGTGCAGACCAATATTTATAAATTTCGTGAGCAGAATGAGGTTTGAGCGCAGCAGCAATCGTCTTGAGTCACGAGCATGCGCAGTAACACAAATAGCGCATTTGAAAGGCAGCCATTTCTGTGTAGGGGACGAAATTTTGTCTCTGCTAAGACTATTTTTTATTTGAAAAATATTGAATTACTGATGATACTTTTCAAGAATAATCGCAAATTTTAGGTACTCCATATCTATTAAACGTGTTTAGATGAATGAAAGGAGCAGATGGAATGTATAGCTTTTCCTGTAAAGTGATTGAGATTCGGTAAGTAGAAATCGTGAAACATGGCGTCTGCGCAGACTTTGTTAAATTCGAATGCGTAAATCTGTCTCATAGCACGTGATGTGTTTCATCAGCCTCTGAGTACCGGCAACTTAATTATTCTAAGTTTTTGGTTTTATTCAATTTTTATATACAATGTCATTCAAAAACATTTTAGGATTTGAATCTAAATGAATATTTTCATTAATTACACACATTAGCAAAACTAATAACATTTATTTACAATTTTGGCGCGCACTTCTGATACCACCTCAACAAACCTGTCAAATGTGTAAACAAATGTCAATCATTGATTTCAGTACAGATTTTGACACTTTAATATTAACTATAATTTTTCAATATTTTTCATCATTCAAATTTTTTTCTGTTTATTTTTATTCAAGAAGTGTATGTCCATTAAGCTTTCTTTTTTGAATTGTATATTATCAACAGTTTAATTTTTAAAAACAAGTTATTAACTAAGATTAACTAGTAACTTTTGATCCATCATTCAGAATCAAATTGATAATTTGTATGTTTATAGAAACTTAAAATATGTGTTTAGAAGTGCACCAGGCGCACAGTCAACTTGGAATATTTATGGTATATTATTGTTGTTGGGAAGACTGTTAAACTTTGAAGAAAATATTTAAAATTAATAATATGGTAAGGTATGTTTTATAAATTCTGTTAAAAAACTATCTACTGGGCCATAAAGTGTTTTTTTTTTATTTAAGTAGGATTGTACAGTTAATTGCTTAGCTAAATCATTTTAAAACTTGGATGTGGGTGATATTTCTTGCAAATCTGCCAGTCACCTTAGCATTAAAAAGTTAGTCCCTGGCCCCATCTTCGTTTTCTCTAAATTACAGCTCTCGAAAATAGTTATTTTTATTTACATTGAGAGGTCGCCAAGTTTTGCCATCTGTTTTAAGTAGCAATCTACACTTAATTTTTTTTTACATTCCCTTAATTTTGTGCACAATTTGTAAACAGTTTAACAGCTTTCTTGCTGGATTTTTATGTTTGTTGATGGTTGATGTCAAGTTCCAGTTTTTGGCTCGGCTCATGTGTTTTCAAGCTCTGTTATGGTCCCTCACTCTTTGATAGATGACATAAGTTTTAATTCATAAATATTTTTTAGAAAACCTATCAAATATGAAACAAATAAGGGTAGAAATTTACTGTACGGTAACTATTGGCGAACTTTCCGAAATCACACCAAAAGTCCGTATTTTGGCAACTTTTGATGTCATGTTCTCTTCGCAACGCTGACGTTTTCTGGCAACCCTATCTGACCGTTATGGGTTTTGGTCGAAGTCAGACAGGTTGCAACAAAAATCTATTAATTGCCAAATCTGAAAATCTCGCCAATAGTTACTGTCAGTAAAGTTGATCCCAAATAAGCCTCGGGTGCACATGTAGGTTTTGAAAGGAATCTATATTAAACAAAAGTCAAAATTTTCTTGGCAGTATCAGTAGGTCTTTCACGATCCACAGACCTACAGACTTTCTTTTAATATTACAGACTAGCAAATAAATACCCGTTATTCACGCAGACTAAAAAATATGAGATCAATCCAAGTATATGTGCCATTTAATCTGATTATAGAATATTAAGATTGTCATTGTTCCCGTCTGTTATAAAGCATCTGAGGGTAGTATAAGTAGGTCTTTCAAGATCCACATACATACTCTTTCTTTTATCATTATAAAAGATTACCTCTTGAATTTACATTATGGCACTCCTGTTTCTATCTGCAGTAACCCGCCTGTGAAGGGTCATGCTCCAGGCTCGTAAAGATGGCAGCAGCAACCCTCCTAATGAACCGGTCAGCAGCAGCAGCAACCCACCGGTGGTGCAGCGCATCGCCGTCCAGCAGTCCAGTACCGACCCCCGGCGCACGTACGTCGCTCCTACCGCAGTCATACTGCAGGCAGCAGCGGAGGGGGCTGCACCCGAAGGCGGGACGGTGCAGTACCGGCGGGTGTCGATCGCGCCGCAGCTGCAGCATGTGGTCGCGCCGGTTCAAGTACAAGGTGAGGGTTTCTTCAACAATATTGACTTGTATCACTTCTGATAATATTGACAGGTTTCCAAGTTCCTTTCTCTCTGGAAAGTCGGTAAATTTCCTCTAAATCACAAAATAATCTCTGACATCTCCGATATACCAGTTTCAGGTACCAGTACATCCAGTTTCAGGATCACCTTCATTGTACGGTAACTATTGGCGCGATTTTCAGGTTTGGCGATATATAGTTTTTTGTGGCAACCTGTCTGACTTTGACCGAAACCCGTAACGGTCAGATAGGGTTGCCGGAAAACGTCATCGTTGTGAAGAGAGCATGACGTCAAAAGTCGCCAGAATACGGACTTTTGGCGCGATTTCGGTAAGTTCGCCAATAGTTACCGTACAGTAAATTTCTACCCAGTTTCAGTTTCTGTTATTTTTTTTACGCCGGTGGTTAAATACTCTTTCTGAAGCTGGGAAGTCCAGTTGGTAAGGCACTTCCCTTGCCTGCGATAGGTTCCCATGTTTGGGTACAGGAATTGCCAAAATTACTGCCGACCTACAAGCAGTTTGTGCAGCCGAACAAGGGTACCCTGTGTCGAGGGAGGGCATGTTGAATGTGTGTCAAATTCCCAACGCTGCATACAATGTCGATCTTAAGTTGCTTTGGGTGCCTAACGAACCGGTGTCAGCAGCAGACCACCGGCGCACGTATGTCGCGCCCACCGCAGTCATACTGCAGGCTGCGGCGGAGGGGGCTGCACCCGAGGGCGGGACGGTGCAGTACCGGCGGGTGTCGATCGCCCCGCAGCTGCAGCATGTGGTCGCGCCGGTTCAAGTACAAGGTGAGGTTTTTCTTTTCTTCTACAGGGCTGGGATTTAGTGGTTTATTAGTTGTCTTGCTAATTTTGTCTGATAATATTGACAGGTTTCCGCATTCCTTTCTCTTGTTGCTCTGAAAAGCCCTTAAAAATTTCCTATACTTACTCATACCTCTTTCACTCCAACATGGAGCATAGGGCCTCCTGCATGGTCCACCACCTCACCCTGTTGGCCTCAACAGTCTTAATCTCTCCCCATGACTTATTAAGTTATTTTACTTCCTTGTGGATTGTTCTACGCCACATTGTTTTTGGCTACCCTCTTTTGCCTTGCGGATTTTCTTTTCTCTTCGTAAAAAAAAATAGCAGAAACTGAACCTGGAACTTGAAGGGTTGTTTAGCATAGATGTCAGAGAATTTTTTAAAAAAAATTTCCTCTAAACCACAAAAAAAAATCTGACATCTACGAAAACCCTTAAAAGTTTCAGTTATTTTTTTTACAAGGGAGGTTATGCTCTTACTTTAGCTGGGAAGCCCAGTTGGTAAAGCACTTCCCTTGCATGCGATAGGTTCCCATGTGTGGTTACAAGAATGGTTAAAATCACTGCTGACCTTCAAACAGTCTGTGCAGCCAAAAAGTCTGGATAAGGGTTTCTTGTGTCGAGGGAGTGCTCGTTAAATGTGTGTCAAAGTACCAACGCTGCATACAAAGTCGCTCTTAAGTTGCGTCGGGCTGTTTACGAAACTGTTCTTTTAAGGTGTTCGCCTTCCATGTGAAAGGTCCCTTGTTTATGTCTTGGTTTTGCTGAAGTAACAGCCAACTTATAAATGGCCCATTCAGCCGAAAATGTCTGATGAATGTCCTGTGTAGAGAGTGTGGACATCAAATATGCTCCAAAGTCCCAATGCTAAGTACGATGTCCCCCTTGACGGTTGTGCTGGCTTTTTACTCAGATGCTGATTCGTCACCTGACTATGGTTCTAAATTACTTCCCCAATAGCCCTTGTGCAGCTCTGGTGTGATAATAATTGAAACCTACCTACGTTAAAAAAATTCCAGTATGTTTTCTTAATTGTTTATTGAGTGCTTGCAACAATAGTCCAAATCACTATGGAAGTTAGAGCAGTTTAATTGCCCAATAACAATGACAAAACTAATCTATAACCTCTCTCCCCCGCAGCTTCTTCCAGTTCCACTTCGGACGCAACCCCGCTGACGGTGAGCCGCACCATCACCTCCGCCCAGGACCTGGCGAACTTCCTGTCGTCGGCCACCACCGCCAGCCCCTCCTTCCACACGGTGGAGGTGCCCGCCACCTCGGCGGTGGTCACCACCACCGGCGGCGTGCAGAGGGTGGTCCAGCCCCAGAGGCTGCTGGTCAACAGCGGGAGCGACGTGTTCGCGCTCAGGCTGGCGCAGACGACCAGCGGCGGGACGCCCCAGCAGATCATGGTAGGGATTCAGTGATTTATTCATTGTTAAGTTCATTGTTTCTGGAAATATATTGAAGCCTGATCCAATATCACTCCTTCTTGAGCTAAACAAGCCTGTGCCATAATTCAGACTTGCCAAGTGCGGCTCTATTTCAACATGCCAACTCTTTGGATTTGACTGGCTAATAACCATTTTACGGATTACGAGCGCCGAGATAAAGTTGACACAGATATTCATAAGGTTGTTAAAAATTTAAAAGCTAGTTAACCAGCCTCCACCGCCGCTGGCACCTTTTCGACACTGTGGAGGTCACCACCAACGTGTGCAGAGGTTGCTAGTCGACAGAGGGAATTACTTGTTGGCGCTGAGGTGCAGACCAGCGGTGGTACGCTACAGCAAATATGGTAGGGATTGGTGGTTTGTTGGTTGTCATGAAAGCCTTATCTAAAACAATACCCTCTAGAGCTATAAACAAGCAATCCTATAATAGAAGAGTACAGGAGAAGAACTCCTTCATGGCCAGGGAATATATCTGCATCATTTTTGTTTGATGAAGATAATGCCTAAACTGGTTTGAAGAAACCAGTTTGGTCTCTGTTCTTATCACGTAGCACATCGAGTCTATGATACTGATAGAGATTCACGTCTTAAACTTGAACTGCTGAAGAACCAAAGAAGGAAGAAAGCAGTTTTTGATTACCATTACTTGCCAAGCAGACCTCAATACAGACAGATTCCCGGTTGATGAAGGGTTTTATCCAAATATCTTCAATTACCAACTGCCATCTGTGGCTCCAGTCCAACGTTAATTCGAGGATATGACCTACCTACAATCTCTGTTCAACTTTGATCGTTATAATCAATGTTTCACATTCTTACAAAACACTGATTTGGTGAATTCTTTAAACTTAATCTAAATTGTATTTTCCAACAGGTCCTCGACCCAACCTCGATCTCGGCCCCTACCGACGTCACCAAAGTCCACTCCTACAGCCTTGCCCCCTCCGCAGTCCAAAAGATCTCCATCGGTCAGCAAAAGGCGACCGCAGTCGCCCGGGTCGGGGTCAAGCGACAACTCGTGGCCACGACCCCTGTCCAACAATCCAAGACCCACCTCAACAACATTGTGCCCCACATGACGTTCTGGAACAGGATCGTCTTCTCGGATTTCAAGAATATTGTCGGAAGCATTCCACAGGGTTGGTAGAAATGCAATTTTATATTATTTTAATGATTTTTCCTTAAAATAATAGTTTTTATGTGCTTGTTTTTTTTTTAATTTATAGACAGTAAAATTTTGCCTTACAAAGGGTGTTAAGTATTTTTATCTTGTTAAAATTTGCTGAATGTTTTTTTTGCACGGGAGCAGAAATGTTCTTTGAAATGACAAATTTACCTAAATTTCTGATCTAAATCAGGGGATGTAGTTGTCCTGATTTTCCTGAAATTCCTGAAAAAAAAAATTGTGTAATGAAATGTCCTTACTTTTCACACACTGTCCTGAAATTTTTAAAAAGTGCTAACATACATAATTTCATACCTCCCAAAAACTGCGGATAAGCTTCCATATTTACAGCAAAATTTATTTTGCCAAAGATTTGTTTTTGAAAAAATCGGTTATTCAGCCTTGAAAAACAATTCAGTAGCCGCGTGATTGCAGTATGTTAGTGTTCCTTTTATAGTTCTATGTATGATCATATCAGATTTGTCAAGCAGCCTCAGTGCCTAGCCTAGCAATATTTGCTAGTTATAGCCAGTAGTGTCTCGGGATATTTTTCAATGGTTTTTTTTCTAAAAAAATTGATCATCCAAACCACAACTCCTCGTAATATTTACTATTTGATAGCGTAATCGTCGAAGGATCAGGTACCGTTTCTTTCTTTGTTTTAGTTCAGGACAGATCAGTCAACCAAATTTTAGCACTTTTAAAAATTACGATGGCCTCTCAAAGCCTGTTACTTAATTTTTTTGTTGCCACTAGAGACTGTTTAGCCTACTAAAGGGGTTATTTTGAATTGTAGGCGACTTTTTTTCCGGAAAATTTGAGTGTTAAAATCTACTATTTCGGTGTAAACATCTACTTTTTTTCAACCATTCTATTTGGGCAATTTGTTTTGGTTTTTATTCTGCCTGGGTCAAAAAACAGGAGCAACCCAAAAAAACATTCCTGCTCGGTATTTTCAAAATAGGATATCAAAATTTTCTCAACGTGATTGCCAATTTCAAGTGAAACCGCAAGTGATACCTATTCTTGGTTACATAATATAATGATATTATTAAATCTATACTTCTGAACATAGCATTTAAATTAGTGGTCGGCTTTTACACATACACTGAGACCCCAAATTTTATCCGACATTAATGCAAACCAAAAAAAACTTCTATTCTCGGTTTTTATCAATGAAAACTGCACTCAAGTTTCAATAATAAGCATGTTTAAATATTTAATTTTAATAATAAAGGTAAAAAATGTAATTAAAATTTGAAGATTAATTTAGATTATTATACTCTAAGCTTTTTTCAAATATCGGCCAACGGTAAGTGCAATCCTCCAGGTCATCTTCTGCTGACCAAAAGTCTAATAAATGCTTCTTGATCTACTTATTTTGCTGCCTAGTAATTTTCACGGAATCCACTATGACGTCGCATTACCTCGTAATGATTGACTCTGTGATCGGAAGAGTGTGCGTTATTTACATAGCTCCTGTTGAATCTAAGTTGGGCCAACCACAATATTTTCTTCTGATCAAGTATCCGTGCCTTATGAGTTTGTGATAACTAGACCTAGCTGGAATGTTATAAAATATTTTGGTTTATCTTTGAAATTTTTTTAAAGCATTTTTATTACTTTAGCTGTACTGGATTTGATTTATAATTTTTGACAGGTCTTAGTTTTTAAAAAATGGAGAGTCACGATTTTAGTATTCAGATATGATGCTGGTAGTAATTTGTAGGTATTTAATTTTTCTGATTTTTTTAAAATAGTACTTTAGTAAGGCTTGATTTCTTCCCCCCCCCCCTCCCATCAAGAGTATGAACCCTGTTTAGCAGTGTCAGTAAAGTCGTTTCTTGAAATTCTAGTATTTTATTGCTTAAATAGTCCTGAAAATGTCCTGATTTTTTCTTAAATGTTTGTCCTGAAATTTTGCATTGTCCCACTACGACCCCTGCTAAATGCTAAAGAAAAAGCTTGAAAAACTTAACTCGTATATAGATTTAATTTTCTGAGGAATCTACTGTTGATGGAAATATAAATTCTGATGTTTGTTTGTGTTAGGGGTGGGGGTTAAATTCTTTGAGAAATGTGTGATAATTTTTTTTATCACAGTTCTTTTGGGTATCTATAAAAATGTCCAAATATTTTTGCCTGCTTTAAGTATTATATTTTTAATTCAATTACGATTAGAGCCTCAGAAACCCAGTTTAAGTTAATGGATAATGAAACCACCCTTTGAATCACAAATCCTCATAGTTTCAATGTACAAAAACATATTTAAAACAATTAAAAAATGTAGCATCTCATTAAGTATCCTAATTTCCATTCCAGGCGTTGGCAACAGCAGCCCCAAAGCCAAGCGAATCAAACTGGAGAAGGGCGTCGTCCAACCCCCAAGAGACCCAGCAAAAAAAGCCCGGGCCATCCAGATGCTCATGCGGAAGTTCCTGCTGCTGAAGATCAAGTACTACCACCTCCAATTAGACACTTATTTCCTGAAGAACGGTGGAAATTTGGTGGATTACATCGTGTGGAGGAAGTCGCCGCAGCAACAGGTCTTGGAATACCTCAAGAGCAACAAACTGGAACCTTCCGATGATTTCAAGGTCATTCAGGACTGCCTGGCACCCACTATGTCCGGCCTCAGAGATCCACAGCTGCCTCAAAGTAAGGATGTTTATTTTAGGAGTAATATGAATTGAATAATGACGTAAGTAATAATAGAGTGCTGGTTTAGGATAAGCTTTGAAGAAAAGCTCTTAAATTTGCTTGTGAAAAACAGGAAGAAAATTTAGGTTTCCTAGTTTTGGTAAAAACCTTGGCTTTGACTTGAATTATTATGTGCTTAGCTATTTGATAGCTACTGTGAAATCGATTTTTTAAGCATAATTTAATGAAAAGGTTTTTATTCTGCCCTTTGCAGGCCTTTACACATTCTACACAAAATAATTTGGGCTTATACCAACCATTCAACGAAACTTTAAAAGTTAAATGATTCTTTAGGATCAAAGGCTCAACCAATGTAATTGATGGTTCTCTTTAAAAGTAGGGGAGAGTGTTGTACCTAGGGACAATTTTCGCATTTTAATTTTTTTCTTCGATAATTATTGTCAAAATAAAAATTTCAAAGCAGCATTTCAACACAGCAATATATTCCTCTATAATATATTTTTTTAAATTCTGGCAGCTTGAAATTAAAAAATTGCCACTCATTTAAAGTAGAGAGGATAAAGGTACAACATGGTGTTGTACCTTGGGACATGCCTTATAATTCAGTCAATAGTCATACACTTGAACTAATTTGGGTCAGGAAACAAACTTTATTTCAAAATACATCAGAAAATGTGCTCTTTAGAACATTTCGTCACACGGAAGGAAAAAGATTCATCAGGTGTTGCCAGAATTATATTTTCAAACTTCAATCATTATAAAATATATCCAAAACAAAGCTGAGTTGTATTTTACATGTTTTGTGGAATTGCTCTTAAAATAAATAATAAAGATATTTTTATTTATCCAAATTATTAAGAATTTAATCAAATTATTAATACTGTCCCAAGGTAAAACACACTACATGGTTTAAATAAAAGCAAGATAGTGGCCAATCCAAATGCATTATCATTATTTTCTCATAACCAAAATATTTTAAAATCTTCTCTTTTATGAAGAAAATAAAATGCAGTTGACTTTTTGTAAAAGTACTAAGGTAAAAAATTATATTAGAATGAGAAAAATATTTACTTTGGGGTAATGAAATATTATTTTTTGTCACCATTTCATCAATTCAATGATGCTAGTGTTAAATTTTGTTATGATGATGTCTGTTGGTTAAGGCTACTATAAGAAATAAACAATGTATGAATATTGCCAATAGATTCTTAGAAATTGTCAGTGTCCCAAGGTACAACACTCTCCCCTATTGCATATTATGCCAAGGCAGCATTGGTATCTAAAGTTTCCACTCGCGTTGAAAACCATTAAAAAGAAAACTTCAATTTGAAAATGGTTTTAGAGGTCTTTAAAATAATAAATTTTCTCTAATCTACCAAAAAGGTTTTAAAAAAAAAAATTTAAGTGTTCAATCTAAGTTTTTAGTTGTATTCGTTAAAAAAAAAGTAAGCATACCTCTATCTTTATCCTATTTAAAACTGTATTTTATGATGTAGTCAACCCGTGCTTTTAAAAACACTTCACAAATCATGTACTGGCCAAGTTTGTTCTTTAAATTATCTAAATTTCCTTTTCATAGTCCTAACTAACTCTAAATTTAGCTGAAAAGTTTTACATTGTAACTCAATTATCTCTGTTCTGAAACACCCTTCTCTTGTTCTCCCAGTTTCCGGGGGCGAGACCCCCACATCTTCCTCCAAGGCCCTCCCCTCTAGTCAAAGCTCCCAGCGGCTGTCTTCTTCTTCCGCCCCCCAGTCCCCCAAAGGTTCCAGGACCCCCGTGAAACAGCAGCACTCCAAGCACAACTCCATATCCTCGGTGTACGACTCCCAGATAGGGTCGCAGGAGGAAATCGTGGAGAGGGCGAAGCAGGTAAGATTCGGTCGCAGAAGAAAATGTGTTGGTTATTATTCCCTTTGGTGTGAGTTATACTCCTTTTGATTACAATGCAAGAGTTTACCAGGAAATGGTATCACAGGGTTCGTACGCTTCCTGAAATTCCAAAAAAACTCCTGGACTTCATTTTTATATTATGTGATACAAGGGATTTTGGTCGCTGATGCCCCATGTATCAAAGCCCACATGCCACGACTATCTGTTAGAAAAGATAGTGTGGTGTTTATTTTGAAATAAATTTAATATTTCTGTTTAGAAAGCAACTACACAATTTTGCCTATTTCTTTGCTACTCAGAAAGGTTAAAAAGGTTTCTTTAAAAATAATTTTTTTAAGTTTTGAAAAGTTTTGAATCTCAGAGTTATGTTTAACTCAGTGTCTCAGAACCTTTTCCTACACATATCTAATTTACAAAATAATAATTAAACTTTAAAATTAAATTTCCATGTAGCCAAAACAAGTTTGCCCTTCACCTAATTTTTCCATATTTCCGCAGCTTTAAAGCTAACTTTTTCACCCCTTTGTAGGAAGCCTATGTGATGCAGCGTGTCGGAGATTTGCGTCGCGAGGGCCTCTGGTCGCTGAAACGACTACCCAAAGTCGCTGATGCCCCCCGTATCAAAGCACACCACGACTATCTGTTGGAAGAGATGGTGTGGCTGGCAACGGACTTCGCTCAGGAAAGGAAATGGAAGAAAGCAGCTGCGAAAAAGGTGAGATTGCTATTTGTTTTGAATCTTGTTACAATAAGGGGATCCTGCTCTAGAAAGTGTTCAAAATTAGTGATCTGCACTAATAATTATTTATATAATATTTATTTAAATAACATGTGGTACAATATCTCAATTTTCTGCTCCATAAGTTTGCATCCTTGTAAGATAAATTCTCATCCCTGTCTTAGTCTAGAAACTTTTTTTAAAAAAAGGTCTTCTAGTTTAATTGACATTTCGGACAAAAACATAAGGTATTTTGGTATTGAATGATCTTTTATATCTAAACCTTTTATATGCTTTTGTTTGCTGTACCATAGTTTTTTGGACCGCAGTTTTCAGTAAGAACTGGAATTTTTTTAAATGGTGACTTAAGAATGATCAAACAATCACATAATCAATTATCAATCAGCAATTGGGGTCTTATTTTTAGATCGACTGTCTAATATAATTGTGTGTTAGACAAGAATAGCAAGATAGTAAATATTTTGTTTTGTGGTTGAAATGCAAAATTTGTCATTGGTAAAACTGATATAAGCTAATAAAGAACCTGTTAAAAGACAATAGTGCATATTTGAACATCATGTTCATAAAGGAGCATGTTTCATGGCTTAGGCTATATTAAATGTTAATTTAGTAGCTTTAGGTTAATTGAGTTGCTTGTTTCAGTGTGCCCGCATGATAACCAAGTACTTCCAAGAAAAAGAAATCAAGGCTGAGAAAGCAGAGAGAGAAGAACAGATGAGACTGCGGAAAATCGCCTCCACCATTTCCAGAGAAATCAAGCAGTTTTGGAACAACATCGAAAAGGTGGGATATTTTCGATTGGTTGAGTTGCTCAGAGTCGGTTGATTTAAGTTGGCTAGTAACTGGGTTTTAGTTCTACACAACATAAAAAGTATATAAATTACACATAATACAACACAAACAGGTAGCCAACTTATGCACTCAATTAGATCATATGTTTGTTCCCCTTTCATAGTTTTGTTTCGGCTTTGATGTTTGTTTAAATATGGTTAAATAGTAATGTGACAAGATGTCCTGTTTTTTGTTTCGTATTTCGCAGACCACATGTCCTGCCAATGGTCCTGCTTGTCTGTTACAACCTTTCAAATCTTGAAAAATGGGTGATATATGAATAAAATATAGATTTTACGATGATTTTCTGAATGCTTTTTGTTAAAAACATTAAAATAATTTTAAAGCTATTATTAGTCCTTTAAATTTAAATATACCATTGCTCAGAATTATAATAACTCAGCTAGTCATTTGCTTATTATTAGTTTTGTCTTAATTATTAATCCATTGTTTGCCACCAATTGCAAAAGCGAAAAGCAATGTCAAAATATAATTTGACAACTTTTTGCCTTGGTTTGGTACGGTTTTAATTCTATTTCTGTTTTAAATGCTATAAATCTAATTTCACATGCATTAAAAGGTTTATGCAACCTTATTTTTTTACAAGTATTTTCCCACTACTGCATAATTCCAACCAGAAATTCAGTGCTAGTTTTTCTGGATTTCAGTTATGCTACATTATATGTTGTCTTTATTACTTTTTAGCATGTTTCAAATCAGTTTTTAACATGCTGTAAAAGATAAGACATACAATTATTTTTTAAGATTTAATTCAGATATACACTCCTTGCAAACCTAAGTTGGGTAAATACAAATATGATATGGAGAAGATCCTTTCGCGAATGTAAAGAGTTCCATAAACTATTTGTGAATCCACCCAGAAAACATGTTGAAAACATTAATTTCATTTAAGGTCTCTAACAGATTTGAATATTATTTGAGAAAATTTCGCAATTTTATCAGAATGAAAAGTGAATTTTGGTTCAATTGTATTAAGTTAATTTTGTATGTAAATAAATATTACCTTACAAGAGTTTCCAACTAAGCTACCCAATCGCGCTTTCCCCCCTGCCTTTTTACTATTTGTTCTTACACATGTTAGGTTGGCACAGAGTGCAGACAAAAAGTAACTACAAGGGTTGCCACGGTCCTTGAAAATATTGAAAAGTGCTTGAAAAAAAAAGGACTTTTCAAGTGCTTAAAGGTGCTGGAAAAACATTATCAACCTTGAAAAGTCCTTCATTTTTTGATTTTAACACTTTCAATGTAAATCAGTTCCTATTTCATTTTTTGATTCATTGTTTATGTATAATTCAAGAAGGCAAAGTATGTGATTTTGATGGTATTTTAATAACTAAAAGGTTATTTTATTACACAAAGTTCATTTGAAAGTTAGAGAGCTCAGGGATCAACCTGGGTCAAAAAATGCTGTAGCAAAAATGCTAAAATGTAAAAAAAAGCTGTAGCAAAATGCTAAAGAAAAATTAATTGCTTATCAATCAACGTCACGGCAATTAAATCACTTGAATGTATACACAACTCAATATTTGTGTACAGGGTGGCTACAGGATCAGGGAATCATGGAAAAGTCAGGGAATTTAATCAATCTGGAAAAATCAGGGAAAAGTCAGGGAAATTGGTGATTTTTGTTAAAAATCAGGGAAAATTTCCAAAAGTGTCATTTCAATTGGTAAAAGAAAGGATAAAAAAAGTTTAATCCGGAAAAGGCTTTCACCTAAGTGGTTGAGTTGCTGCTTAAAGTCTTATCATAACTAAAAAAATATTATATGGGCTTTAACGCTTGCTTTTTTTATAGTATAATAAAAGCAAATTTGTCTTGCTTTTTTTATAATATAACTCATTGTATATTCATTAAAAAAAATTTTAAAAATCTTTTTTTAATGTTATATATACTAGAAGGTGGTTTTACAAATACCAGAAGGATAATATAGTTCATTGCCACTAATCAGGGAATTTTTTACATTCAGCCTGGAAAATCAGGGAAAAGTCAGGGAATTTGTTTTCACAGATTCTGTAGCCACCCTGGTGTAGCAGTTAATTTTGTTAAGCAGTATAATTTAACAATACATTGATAATTTTTTTTATGAATCACGACATGACAAATTTAAATAATTATATAAAACTGTACTACTAAAAGAACTTATAGCTTTTTTTATAAAGATTTTTAAATAAGTACAAGTAAGTGGGTATTTACTTTGATTTATAGTGTTGGACTATCTTCAAATTTGTCTATGAACATGTTTTTGCTGTTCATTTGGTGTATTAAATCATGTTTTGCTTGTTTGAAATCCCAAAATTTTGGTCTTATACATATCCTTATAAAAATGGTTCAATATTAGTTTGAAAAAAATCCAAGCACTTTTCCAGAAAAATTTAAGGACTAGAAATTAACTTGCAACATAAAATCTAAGTCCATTAAAAAAAAAACCTAGATATTGTTTAAAATCAGAAACCCCAGTACAGGCGGAAGTAGAATAAAAGGTTCAAACGTGAACAAAAAGTATTTTAAGATTCAAGGTGATCACGGCTCACGGACAGTTTGAATCGGACTCTTGATCAGAAAATATATTCTGGTTGTCAGAGTTTACCTGAACCGGAGCTACAAAAGTAACAAGATACTCTTCCGATGACAAAGAGCCAGATAACTGTCAATCATTCTCACGTAATGCGACATCATCGGTAGATTTCATTAAAATTACTAGGCTGTAATATGAGTAAATCAGGAAGCACAATTGGACTGATTTTAAAATGGTAGGTTGCACTGGCTGGCCGAGATTTGAAGACATCCTAGTGTAATCTAATCTGAATTCATCTTATAATTTTGATTAATTTTTTTTTCATTATTAGAATCGGTTATTTGAACTTGTTGTTTATTGAAATTTAAGTTTAGTTTCGCCGAATTACGTGTCGCATTTTCGCGACGGCCAATAATATTTTTTTCGCATTTTTGTGCAACTCGTCGCATTTTGCGACAAATGCGACTGCAGATTGATCCCTGAGAGAGCTCTTATTTGTATAATAAATGCATTTTAAAAACTATCGTGAAATTTAGTTGCTGCATTTTTCGAATATACAGTCCTTAATAATGGAAATATATCCTTGAAAACTCCTTAAATAGTCCTTGAATTTCTTTTACCAAAAAGTGTGGCAACCCTGAACTACGCAATTTTTTAAAGAAACATTTTTGTGTAAAAAAAATTCACTGCGAGTTTTAAGGGGGTTCAGTATGTTGTATATCGGTAATTTTAAATTGGCCAATCGCAATGTACCTTTTCTCAATAACTACTGATCAGATCATCTTAAAATTTTCTGTGTGTGTTATACCAACCTCATATATTAATCTGAGGTTAAAAGTTTTTTCTAAATAAGTGTTAGATTTTTTTTAAATAAAATAATTCAAAGTACCCAAAAAATCATGAAATTTTTCACTTTTTTGCCCCATAAATTTTTTTTCACTTTAGTTTTATTAAAATTTATAACCTCAGATTAATCTATACTGTGTATTACATCATATAAAAAAAAGTTTACGAGAAAACATAGCATAGTTTTTGAGAAAAGGTACATCGAAGTTAAAAAAATCAAGTTCTGAGAAAAACGCATTTAAAGTTTTTATTATTAACCCATTTCCTTACGAAGCCATGACATTAAAATGGCTTTTAATGTCAAAAATATTCTTCCAATCGTCTTGATACTTTGTGACATTTGTAATAGTATTTTAAGCCAATAATTTTTGTTTTGATTTTTTCACCGATTTTTGGGTATTGAACCTCCTTAATAGTGTGCTCCCCTGTTTCCACAGCTGGTGGAGTACAAGACCCAGACCACGCTGGACGAGAAGCGCAAGAAGATCATGGACACCCACCTCAATTTCATCGTGGACCAGACCGAGAAGTATTCTTCTTGGCTCACCCAGGGCATGAACCAACCCAACTCGACCCCTCAGAGCCCACAGCACTCGGAAGGTATTTATTAGACGTAACCCTCTAATGCATGCTGTTGCCATATGGCAACAAGCAACATAATCCACTTTATTTCATTAAAGTAGAGCTCTCTCAACATCTGTGTTTTTTTCATCTATTAAATTCCATTTTGAAGTTTTAGTTACTAATAATAAGCCTCGTAGATGACAGTAGTAAAAGTATTCAAAATTAAAGAGTGAAGTCATGAACTTTTGTGAAATTATGTCCTTAGCAGTACTCAAAGTATAATAATGTTAGTACTTAATATATACAGATACATTGTTTTGAAGAAATTATTTTAGTTCAAGAGGGTTATTTTAAAATATATTAAGTAGCACTTGGAAGGTATTATTGGTCTTATTTTCTGTAGATCAGGGGTTCCCAAGCGGTGGTACACTGGAATATTTCAGGTGGTACGCGTGAATGATGTGAGCAACATGATGCTATCAATACCTTTTGTACGCATGTTCTTAGATCACGCAAACATATTACTCATTATTTGAAAAAAATTACATTTTAAAGAGAAATCTTTAACTTCTGGATCGGATTTTGATGAGTTTGTACTATTTTTTATTTGTATGATTTCAGACCAATAGGTAATAAACAAACCTGTAAATTAATACAATAAAATATTTTATTTCTCCTTTAATGTAAGCATGTTATAAATAAACGAATAACTCGCATTTAAATTCGAAGTTTTCTTAAGAATATTACTCAAAAACCTTTAAACACTTTTAGAAGAGTAAATATTATACGTTATTAAAATTTTTAGGTTTGGTGGTGCCCAAAAATTTCTCAAAAAAAGTCAAGTGGTACGCAGTCACAAAAAGTTCAGGATTCCCCTGCTGTAGATTGAATCAACTTTTCTGTAACAGAGGCCTTGCTTTTTAACATTCACTCTTTTTTTTTCTCTAATGTTCCGATGTAGCCAATTAATAGTGCGAGTGGGAAAAACAATTTTGGCTCTTCTACTTTTGCATTACTATTTTTTACTTGCCTGGCACCTAGGTTTTAACATAACCACCAGATGTCTTTGTGATATTTATCAAAATGATAGAAATGTAAAAGATTATTAAAGTTTTTTCATGAATTTCTTCAAAAAAGTAAAATTCTTAACGTTCTGTGTGTTGGTAAAAATATGCTTTTATTATTTTTTGGGGACGTGCCGACTTTTCCTGGGTATCTATACTTGGTGTAGATTCATTCATCACTTAAATATTTTTAACTTGTTTGTGGTCAGTATTCCATTCCACTCCTCAGAGCCCACAACACTCAGAGAGCCCACAACACTCAGAAGTTTTTTTTTATCTTATGTTTTGTGGTTTATATCACCGTATTTAACCCCTCCCTTCTTGCTCCCATGAAAATGATATAAGATTTCCTCATCTATTTCTCGCACCGATATTTCCAGACTGGAGTGTTCAGTGCACATTGATAAGATTAAAATTAGTTCATTTCTTTTTCATACCTAAATTTGTATATAAAAAATTGCATTTTTTTCCTGCTTCTGCATAATTCCAACCAGAAAATCAGTTCTTGTTTTTCTGGATTTCAGTTATGCTAGATTATATGTTGTCTTTATTACTTTTTAGCATGTTTCCATATAGCTTTTTAACATGCTGTAAAATATACAACATGCACGTATATATTTTCATACCTTAATTTGTATATAAAAATTGCATTATTTTATTTTATTAGTATTGATGTTAAATATGTTTATAATTTTTTCCCCCATAATATTTTTTTAAAAATATTATCAAAAAATCTTCATAAATAACTTTTTTCTCATGGAGTAGTAAAAGTAATGAAACTTCATAAATTGCTTTTTAACATGACGTAAAAGATACAACATACCTAAATACCTAAATTAGTATATAAACAAGAAGTTCTATAAGAACTAAAATAGCCTACTTTCCTGTTACTTAAATACTTACTAAAATTCTTATCTTGAAAAACTAGGTTCGTTACAGTAAGTGACGTCAGCAATCGTTTCTACATTAAATTCACATACATTAGAATAAATTTCACTAAACACAGCATCCAGCTATAATTTCAACTTCTTAAAGCCAATTATTTTCCTTAATTTTCTATCGTCAATAAAATAAATATTATTTATCGTCCGCATGATGATTTGCAGTTATAAATAAATATTTAATTATTAGTAGAACAAAAACCATAAAACTACTCCAAAATGCACCTAACATGGGACATGTAAATTAACAAGTAGGTTTGTAACAGAATCTTTCACTTAACCCGCTTCAACACAACAGTGGTGTTGAACAGGTAAAAAGGCGCCAAACACAGCATTAATTCTGTATTAAACATTTATGCGCTAAATTCGGCAAGTTTCATTTATTTTATTTCGAAAATTAAATAATTATTTCTTAAATCGTTTGCAAAAATTTATATTTCAAGGAATAAATATGTAATAGTTCTCGCTTTTAAATATAATGAAAACATTGCATACCAACATACAGAATCTCAAAGTGAAATATATTTGACGTCATTTCAAACTGATCGATGTCGCAAAAATAAATTTATTTTAATTTATTGTCTAAAAGAATTAAAGTTTCTTGAGCGATTGTTGTGATGGCAATGGTGATTTAATTCTAATAAAAATGGCTTCCTATGCTTTTTTAAATGAGCATTTAACTTTGCAGTTTTTAAATAATTGAAGTACTTAGAATTCGAATTTTTTTCTGAAATTTTCAATGTATTCTCGTTTCGATGCGCTGAATTTTTTGACGTATCTCACTTGTCCGTAGCATTTCTAGTTAAATTCAGCGATTTAAATGACTCGAAATTGAATTTCAATGCTAGTTCAATGGGAAATTCGTCGACAAATAGTAGATTTATGTCCGTCCGATCATACAGACAGACGGACAAAAAGTATGAAAGTTGGGTCTCTGAGGTCATAGCTTTCCAACAAAAAAAGAATTTTTAAGATCGGATGGATAGAACCGATTTTGGAAGGGGGGTACGGACAGACGGACGGACGGACGGACATCGACCGCATGTCAATACCTACTTTTTTATTTTTTTAAATTCTTCGAATTAAAAAAAAAGAAAAGTAGGCTAAAAATGGCATTTTTTTCTGCTTAATGGCTTCTGCATAATTCCAACCAGAAATTCAGTTCTTGTTTTTCCGGATTTCAGTTATGCTAGATTATATGTTGTCTTTATTACTTTTTAGCATGTTTCCATGTTGCTTTTTAACATGCTGTAAAAGATACAACATAGACATTTTCATACCTTAATTTGTATATACAAAATTGCATTCCCCCCCCCCCCACTTCTGCATAATTCCAACCGCAAATTCAGTTCTTGTTTTTCCGTATTTCAGTTATGCTAGATTATATGTTGTCTTTATTACTTTTTGGCATGTTTCCATGTTGCTTTTTAACATGCTGTAAAAGATACAACATACACATTTTCATTCCTTAATTTGTATATAAAAATTGCATTTTCCCACTTCTGCATAATCTCGACCAGAAATTCAGTTCTTGTTTTTCCGGATTTCAGTTATGCTAGATTATATGTTGTCTTTATTACTTTTTAGCATGTTTCCATATCGCTTTTTAACATGCTGTAAAAGATACAACAAACACACATATATTTTCATACCTTACTTTGTATATAAAAAATTGCATTTATTTTCCACTTCTGCATAATTCCAACCAGAAATTCATTTGTTTTTCTGGATTTCAGTTATGCTAGATTACAAGCTATCTTTATTACTTTTAGCATGTTTCACATCAGTTTTTAACATGCTCTAAAAGATAGGACACATATAATTATTTTATTAAGATGGAATTAAGATATTTTTATAAATATTTATCTTGTTTAATCATTTTTTCCCTTAAGATTTACTAATAAAATTCTATGTATTTGCTTTGAATACAATACTGCTATCACCTATCTAAAAATCTAAATTCAAAAGGTTGTCATTTGAAAGCTGTCCAGTTTCATTACAAATTCGGATACAAAAAAGTAAAGCACATATCAAATAATAAATAAATTTTAACTCAACCATTTGTTGTACCACTAAGATAACTTGGTCTCCAATAGCTCCAGTACAGGGTTCGAAATTTACGGTCACTAGTCGCAAAATGTGACTAAATTCTGCAATTTTGCTACTTCAAAATTTAATCGCACTTATCTCGACTAGTTTTCTTAAATATCACTATCAATTTCTTAAAGTGGTTTCCAAAGATCTTACCAAAAATAATCATCTCAAAATTTCAATTTTCCAGCAATTTGTCAAAATTCTGTATACTGTGAGCCTTAAATTGCAAAACTCTGATGATGCATAAATTATTATATGCTATTGTAAAATGTAGGACCTTCGGCGATGTACATTTCTAAAATTTTGGTTATTGTACAACTAAGAAATTGTGAAACTATGTATATTCTATCTGCCCAACTCGTCTTAAAATCTGTTGATGTCCTGAGTTCGTGGAAGCACAAATTGCTCCTACTAAATTATTTCATCCAATTTCTAACACTGATGCACACAGAAATATTAAATTAAGACTTGTTAGAACTGGGCCAAAACAGTGTTAAGGTTGATGGGGCATTATTATTTTGAAAATAAAGTCCCCAAACAAGGAGTTTTAACCATTATTTTTCTAAAGAAGTGCTCCTTAATATGCATTTGCTCCTAGTTTTTTTTTTTTAACCCTTTCAATCCCAGTGATACCGTTTGGCATTATCATGTTTCTGATCATAATTAAGAAGAAATATTAGGGCAGATATAAGGCATTATAAAAAAATATTTTCCCAATGGAAATAGTTTGAAGAATCAAGTGATGTGCTTTTTGATGTCATAAATGGCTATAGACGATCAGATATGAAGAGTACACGGGAAAAACCGATTGATTTTTCAGAGAAGTTTCCTTAGCAGGCCACTTTGGCGATGATAGCGAGTGATCGCCTAAACTTGTGTAAGGAAGCCAGATCCTACCATAGATATCATAGTTAAAGTAATATAGTGGCAGATCACGTGACCTCCAATGCCAACAACGGGACGCCCAAGCAATGAAGTCAGTGTTGTAGGTCACATGATATGCCAATGTAGTACTTTAACTACTATATCTGTGGTTCCTAGCTACCAAGTTCAGGCGATTGGCGATCCCGACGCTTGGACCAAGCGTAGAAGCAAGAGAAACCGGTTTTATGCTGCCAAGCAGACAGTTGCGGGTGACCGCTTAATGAATCAATAGCTTCTTCCTGTGTACTCTTCATATACATTTCTAAAATGATGATGCCAAATTGTCATTGGAACTGAAAGGGTTAAAGTTTAGATTGCTCCTAAATCTTCAATCAATCAATTATTTCTAACTCTGTCTCTCTCCTATTCAGACTTCTCGCCCTGCTCGAGTGAAGACGATGAAGAAACCATAGAAAAAGCGGAAGAGGGTGTCGATGAGCAGGAGCAGAGCGAAGAAATCCGCATGCTGCAGCAAGAAAGCGAGATGCCCCTGGAAGATTTCCTGGAGTCCCTCCCCAAGGAGATGCTCACCCCTGCGCAGGAGACGGGATCAAAGGTGGGTAGATAATATTTTATCTGGAGATATCTGGGCTGACACATAGGTCATCTAAGGTACATTCACAGAGATAGAAAAACCATGTGCTATCACACTATCTAGAGGAGAAACGTAATGGTGAAAAATGAGGGAATTTTGTGCCGAATCATCACCTCAACATGGCGGCGATTGGCGTAGAAGAATCAGCACTAAAAACTGCTTATTTTAGAATCATGATATTGTCGAGTTGATTCTAGTTGATGACTGCAAATATTTCGAATTTCCTTTTGTAAGTGGCAAAAATAATATTAAGTAACAGAAAATTTGCATAGTTGTTTGTTGATAGTTTGTGTTGTGTGGAATTATTGATTTTATATTCATTGTTCTAACCTATCATAAAATTTCATTCAAAATTGAGTCCGAGATCAAAATTATTTCACTGAATAGAAAATAGAACTACCCAAAAAATTTTAATAAGCCACAAGCTCCAAGATAACAGCTTCTAAAAATGCACAGTTTTAGTACTGTCATTTTCTGCGCAACTGGCCGCCATGTTGAGGTGTTAAAAGGAAACAGATTTTGACCCTCCATTTCCTTAGTTATTACTATGCGATAGCGCAGTGTTTCGATCTTGGGTACATTCATCTAAGAAAGCCACATGATTAGTTTTTAGCCCTATTATCGGTTTTACCATTATTTCTTATCATGTACTCACTGAATAGAAATAGAACTACCCAAAAAATTTTAATAAGCCACAAGCTCCAAGATAACAGCTTCTAAAAATGCACAGTTTTAGTACTGTCATTTTCTGCGCAACTGGCCGCCATGTTGAGGTGTTAAAAGGAAACAGATTTTGACCCTCCATTTCCTTAGTTATTACTATGCGATAGCGCAGTGTTTCGATCTTGGGTACATTCATCTAAGAAAGCCACATGATTAGTTTTTAGCCCTATTATCGGTTTTACCATTATTTCTTATCATGTACTCACTGAATAGAAATAGAACTACCCAAAAAATTTTAATAAGCCACAAGCTCCAAGATAACAGCTTCTAAAAATGCACAGTTTTAGTACTGTCATTTTCTGCGCAACTGGCCGCCATGTTGAGGTGTTAAAAGGAAACAGATTTTGACCCTCCATTTCCTTAGTTATTACTATGCGATAGCGCAGTGTTTCGATCTTGGGTACATTCATCTAAGAAAGCCACATGATTAGTTTTTAGCCCTATTATCGGTTTTACCATTATTTCTTATCATGTACTCACTGAATAGAAATAGAACTACCCAAAAAATTTTAATAAGCCACAAGCTCCAAGATAACAGCTTCTAAAAATGCACAGTTTTAGTACTGTCATTTTCTGCGCAACTGGCCGCCATGTTGAGGTGTTAAAAGGAAACAGATTTTGACCCTCCATTTCCTTAGTTATTACTATGCGATAGCGCAGTGTTTCGATCTTGGGTACATTCATCTAAGAAAGCCACATGATTAGTTTTTAGCCCTATTATCGGTTTTACCATTATTTCTTATCATGTACTCACTGAATAGAAATAGAACTAACCAAAAAATTTTAATAAGCCACAAGCTCCAAGATAACAGCTTCTAAAAATGCACAGTTTTAGTACTGTCATTTTCTGCGCAACTGGCCGCCATGTTGAGGTGTTAAAAGGAAACAGATTTTGACCCTCCATTTCCTTAGTTATTACTATGCGATAGCGCAGTGTTTCGATCTTGGGTACATTCATCTAAGAAAGCCACATGATTAGTTTTTAGCCCTATTATCGGTTTTACCATTATTTCTTATCATGTACTCACTGAATAGAAATAGAACTAACCAAAAAATTTTAATAAGCCACAAGCTCCAAGATAACAGCTTCTAAAAATGCACAGTTTTAGTACTGTCATTTTCTGCGCAACTGGCCGCCATGTTGAGGTGTTAAAAGGAAACAGATTTTGACCCTCCATTTCCTTAGTTATTACTATGCGATAGCGCAGTGTTTCGATCTTGGGTACATTCATCTAAGAAAGCCACATGATTAGTTTTTAGCCCTATTATCGGTTTTACCATTATTTCTTATCATGTAGGTCTCATGCCACGGAATTAACCTTCACAGTTTCTATCTTAACTATAAGCTAATTATGCAGGAGAAAAAACTTTCTGTCAATAAACATTTCCATGACCCATAAATTCTTGTGGTCCTATGTTCTGATGCCACGTTTCATGTTGCTATTTGGTTGCATGGCCTGTCTCTGTTCTAACTGCCTGATTGTGGTTTTAAATTACCATAGCTTTTGCCAATAGCCCTTGTACAGCTCTTCTGCGATGTTATTTGAACCAAAATCTAAAATTAAAACACTGAAGAAATCAGTGCTTGTACAATTGCTAGGCTTCCAATCTACCATTTTAAACTTATAAATTATTAACCAAACTGTGTATAACAAAAATATAAATTCCAACCGCAACAAATTGTAATATAACCTAATTCATTCACACATATTATATAAAATGCCCTTTTAGAGTGACTTGCAAAGAGTAACGATGACAGCCAAATTAAATTTTTTAACTGAACTATAGTTCTAACATATTATAAAATTATATTTCTGTAGTACTTGGTTATAAATTGCTCCCCCATTTTTAAAATTTAATAAACTTATTAAATTTATTTTTAAAAATTATGTGTGTTGAAAAGAAATCTGACTGTAAGGTGATGACAGAGGGTTAAAATGCACTTTTGGGGTGTCTTTTCAGGCCGATTCGGAAGAGAAAAGCGACGACGACGAATTCCAGGTTTCCGAATCGGAAGAGGATGACGAACAAACGATTCTGGAACAGGAAGAAGGGGAAGGGAACGTCGACCATCAGGAAGAGATCCAGGAACTCCAGGCAGAAAGTGAGTGTCCCAAAGTTGTCCTGTTGATCTATCTGTTACCGTTACGACCCGGAATCAGCTAAAACTAGAATTAACTAGTGAGAACTAGTTTTAAATGAAGCCACTGGTGAAAACTAGTTTCCCCATCTAAAACTAGATCTCACTAGTTAAAAACTGGTTTTGACCAATTGCATTGGTTAAAACTGGTTGTCATTAGCCAAAAATATAATTATCTAACATGTTTTAGATAAAACTAGAATTATCTGCGAATGCTTGACTTTTTACTGATTATGAACGCTAATTTTATAATTCTATTACGACAATGGAGTCGTAAAAAACTCGATGTACGGTTCTTAATGGAGTGTCTTCCAATATCCAAACGCTTTCATTGCATTTCAGCCCAATAATTAACTAAACTAGTCCAAACTTCAATTCTAAATCGTGCTATTTTCCGTTAATTCTAGTTTCATTTAATATAAGTGTGTTATAGTTAAAACTAGATTAAACCATCTATTTCGCCAACAACTAGTATTTACCGGCAATAACTGGTTTTGGCTAGTGGAAACTAGTTTTAACTAATGGCATCAGTTAAAAATAGTTTTCACTAGTTAATTCTAGTTCTAGCTAATTTCGGGTTTTAACGGTAACATATCTATTCTTTTTGGTCAATAATCAGGCGTTTAATTTGATTCAAAATTTACTTAGATCACTGTTTTCCTTTAATCAGTGACTACTGTAGTTCTGCTTAAGGCATACATGTATTAGTTGTAACTTGTTACTTAGTTGTAACAAGGGCTAAAGCACACCTTGTCAACTAAAACCGGATTTTATAATGTTGCCAACATTAAGGATTTTCAAACCTATCATAAATCAGAATAATCTCTGATCTTAGAACAGTAAAAAAAAACCATGAGCCATAAAGTTCATCTTCAAGTAACCAGGATATGACAGAAATTTAGTAGATTGTTATTTTGTTGAAAATATATAAATTTTGCTTAAGTTATTATAATTTTTTCTTAATTTTTGTATATTTTTATTGCAATTGAATGCGTATTTTAACGTATCCAATTGTATAAATTTGTTTTCATAACACAAATAACATTCTATTCTAACATTTTATTCTTAAAAGTGTTTATTTCTGAAAACCCCGTCTTTTTTTAATTTGTTTCTAGATGAAATGTCTATAGAAGAATTAAGGCAGAAGTACTCTGCTGCTTTCACTGGTGAAACTGATATGGACACTCCTGAACAGCGAAGTTTTGAAAATGGTATGTTATTGCAGTTCATGTCTTTTTTACTCCCATATAGTGAAATTATAACTTTTTGTTTGATTGATATAGTTTTTATAAGCTGTGGCAGTCAAGCGCAAATCTTAGTGTATGTTTAGTGATGCTTTAAATGAATCATTAAATCTTGGTGTAGTTGGCCCATTTTGAAGCATTATCTAAAATTACAAGAAAAAGGTGTCACTTGTCTGAATAAGAATGTTTTGCTTATTTGGTCCAAAAATTAAGCAGATTAAATGTATTCTTTGCAACTTATCAATAGTATAGATATTTATTTGTGTGGTTTACTTATACATTTGATATTTCTCTATAGAGTCCGGAAGTAGTGACGAATCTTCAGACGAGGAAGAACCAGATGACAAAGATAATTCTCTGCTGAAAGAACTTTCTTCTGATGCCACTGATGTAAGTGTAAAACTCATTTTAAACTATTTGTTTGTGTTTGTAATAAGGGCTTTTCTTCTGAACAATTTGTTGTATCTCAGGAGGTAAACATTTCTTTTAAAATGCATATTATAGATGAGTTTTATAACATTTTTAATCAAAGTTATGATAATTCTAAAATTACTTTTTGTTTTCAAGTTGATTTTACAATAAAAAAAATTCAAATTTCTAAAATCTTTATGAAGCATTTTTTTATGCTGTCTTTTTCAAATGTGCATTATGTGATAGATAGTGATTCTCTATCTTTTTCAAATTCTATATTAAAAAAATGTATATTTTTAAAGATCCTCAGCATTTACAAGTGATTCATGTACCTAAATTTACTTTCCTTTGTAGCCAAGTGGTAACCCTTCAAAAGAAATTAGTGATATAGCAGCCACGGCAGAGAGTTTTCAGCCGAAGGGAAATACCTTGTCCACCACACAGGTAGATTTCTTTTATATATCCTAAAAAAATTCTTAGATATTTTAAATTGTTTTATCATCCTTTGAAAGGCCTTTAATTTAAAATTAAGTCCTGCCAAAGCCATAATTTTTTTTCTGCATAACTTTTTTATTAGTTATCTCTATGTTAATTATAAATGTTACCATATATTTTTTAATTGGATAATGCTTCGTTATCATTGTTTAATGTCCAACCTAGCTTGTTCCTCATTTTATCAATCAGGGCTGTGGAGTCCAGCCAGTTAGGTGCTTCTCTTGTATGCGAAATGTCCCAGGTTTCAGCACGGCATTGTATAAGTTTCTTTTCATCAAAAAAAGGTCTGTGCAGACAAAAAGTTTGACCAATATGGCTTTGTGTAAAGGGAAGTGTACTTTAAATCATACATCTAAGTCCTGACACCATTTATGGTATCACCCTTAAAGGTTGTGTTGGGTGCCAGGTCAAGTGTTGGATCGTCACTTGACTGGTTCTAAATAATGACTGCTGCGGTCGATAGCCCTCTAGTGCAAAGTTAATTCAACTCCACCTAGAGCAGAAGCAAACAATTGCAATGATTTATTTGACTAATATTTTTATATTAAACTATTAATTTAATTAAAAAAATATGGTTTTGCGTCGCAGGTGTGCACCAAGGTCCCTTTCCTGCTGAAGCACCAGCTTCGCGAGTACCAGCACATTGGCCTGGACTGGCTCAATGCCATGTACGAGAAGAAGCTGAACGGAATCCTGGCCGACGAGATGGGCCTGGGCAAGACCATTCAGACCATATCTGTGCTGGCTCATCTGGCGTGTGAGAAGGGTAGGTCCTACAGAAATATTGCTTTTGATAGCACTACTCTTTGAGATTGCACATATGAAGGAAATTAATGAGGTTTTATTTTATTTAGTCCAAGCAAAGTTGTTGGAAAATGTGTTATGGTGCCATTGGTTCTGTTTATAGACTGCAAACTATTAATTTTGTTTAAAAGAAATTCAATTATTAAAATGCATCTTTAATTCCTGGTTGTGGTTTTGGCCCCTCCGTCGAGTTCTTCCATCGCACTTTCTTCTCCTATACAGGTTCATTAAACAGCGTGAGTGCTACTGTTTTTCCCCCATCTTATTTGTGTTTGGAAAGCAGTTGCAATTAATTTTGCAGCAGAGCAATCAAACAAGGTAGATTTTAAAAAGTGAAGCTCACTCTGTTTTCTTTTAAAAACTACACAAGGGTATGCAAGAAGAAAGTGTTTTCAAAGGTTCCATTGTGATGAGAAGGACTATAGTCCAGGAGATTAAAATTTCACACAAATATCCCTTGCTTCTGGGTAATGAATTGTTTAGTTGTCTTATTAAGGTTTAAAAGGACAATAACTTTTTAGGTAGTTTTTGGATGTTTTTTTTTTATCTGGGCTTCCAATCCTGATATTCTATCTACTTTTATCTACCTATTTTATTTCAATCATTGAGAAATGTGTGTAACAAATGGTTATTTATTTTGTGTGTAACTTGTGGAGTATTGTGCTTGCAGGTGTGTGGGGTCCCCACCTAATTGTAGTTCCCACCAGTGTGATGCTGAATTGGGAAATGGAGCTTAAAAAGTGGTGCCCTGCCTTCAAAATTCTCACCTACTACGGAACGCCCAAGGAGAGGAAGCAGAAGAGAGTGGTGAGCTGTCTATTCCTTTTTTTTTTTAATGTTCTATTTTTTTTAATATTCTATTAATATATAATACAATTATTAAATATATATTACAATAGTTATTTTTCAAAAGTTATATGGATTGCCAGTAAACTAAGTTTAATCGTTTGATCCCATCGGATTGTTTATAAAGATGGTAGTATGCTATTTCTTTACTACTTCATGCAAACAGCTAATTGTTTATTTTTTTAAAATCATGTTTATCTCGTAAACTAATTTGAAACCTCGTTAATTTTCTATTTGTTTCCTTGTTGTAGGGTTGGACCAAACCGAATGCCTTCCATGTGTGTATAACCTCCTATAAATTAGTAGTCCAAGATCACCAATCTTTCAGGAGAAAAAGGTGGAAATACATGATTCTAGATGAGGTAAGTTTCTTTTGGCATTTCCCCCCTCTACTTTAAAAGATAGCAGGTGGAATTAATTTCAGTAGTATATTAGCAAAAATAAATGAACTAAGAAGATTATAATTTAAACATAATAAGCTAAATGAATAGGTAAACAGTTTTGGGTATTACAATTTAGCTGTACATATCTTAATATTCTTATATGTAAGTTTGATTAATTTAGTACATCTCTTATTTACCTAATTTGGCAATTGGAGAGCTTAGTGGAAGAACGTGCTAAGTGACATTTAAAGAAAATTTAGATTTTTGTGTTGATGAACATGTACTTCCATCCTTTAAAGAGAACAAATTCCTCTATTTTTCTAAACTTAAAATTTAGTATGCTTTTTTACGTTTTGCGAGTACTCTTTTCAACAGATCTGATTGCAAACTGAAAACTTTAAAGCTCATTTTCTCGTTTTCACTTTTTATTTTTTGTCACTTAGCATGTTCTTTCAATATTCAATTATGTTTGTTTCCTTTAGAGATGTACAGGAATGAGATTAATTCCCAATAGGCCCTCCTTTTTTTACTTTCCTACACACAACAATTGAAAGTCCCAATTTTTAATTTCAGAGTATGCTCCAAATAGGCCAACAATCTTTATGGTTCACTTTTGCTTAATACATTTGTTCAACAAAAAGAGTGTTTTAATTTTTTTATTGCTGTTTTAAATGGTACAAATCTGATTTTGTGTGCTTTAAAAGATTTGCTGCAACATTATTTTATCAACCAAAAAAAAATTGCATTTATTTTCCCACTACTGCATAATTCCAACCAGAAATTTAGTACTTGTTTTTCTGGATTTCAGTTATGCTACATTATATGCTGTCTTTATTACTTTTAGCATGTTTCAAATCGTTTTTTAACATGCTGTAAAAGATAAGACATACAATTGCATTTTAATTCAATAAAAAGGTTGTTCATTTGTGATCAACTTTTTTTTAAAAATTTATTTCACTGTACAAAAAACTTCCATCCCCCAGTTTTTAGTTCCCAATCATGCTTGGTACCCATTTTTTCGCCCCCTCAAGGTATGAAAGGATGGGTTAACCTCGCCCAATCCAGGATTTTAACCCTGGACCTGTGGTGTGGCAAAGCGATCTCTAGATCAGCCTATCTAGAAATACAACAATGCTTTAAAATGTTCTTTAACTTGCCTTGACCTCAATTTCATATTTAAGTAATCCCTTTAATCTCAACTAAATTGGCAGTAGGTTTTGAACCAGATTTAGGAAATGTTTAAAGATTAATGTTAGAAAAATTTTAAGACATGGCTTTAATGCAGTGTTTTTGTTTTCCTTTGTTGGTTGAAAATTAGAACTTTCAGTAAAGAGTCCATCCTCAATTGCTGAATTTGTGCTGCAAGTTTTTATTTTCAACTTTGGCCCTGGATTTCTCTTAGTTTCTTCAGGGATGCCAGTCTTCCGCTTTTTAGCGGAATTCCGCTTTTTCATTTTTATTTTCCACCGAAAATTCCGCTTTTTGTTTTCCTTCTCCAAAAACAATTTCCGCTTTTTAAAAAAATTCCGTTTTTTTTAATGTTCCGAAAATAATCGGTGTTTATTTGATTTTTTTTAAATTCTAACAAACTAAAATAGCTTACTGCTTTTGTCCCCTAAATTCAGCATGCCATCGGGCGTTGATTGCATTCCTGCGTCTTTTCCCCCTTACAGCAAATACTTTAGCCATCGTCGGCTACTGTAGAGAGGGTCGAAACCAGGATTCGGTTTAAGCGGTATCGCATTTGTGGTGCATTTTTTAAGACGATTGTTTACTGTTTCTTTGCACCATACTTGACTGTGGTTCTAAAATATGACACGCGTTCCCAATAGCCCGTGTAGCTCTAGTGCGACGATAATTTAAACCTAACATTTGCACCGTAATTCGGTCAAACTAAACCTAAATTTCAATAAACTGCTAGTTAAAACAGCAGTTTTTAATAAGAAATATAACATTTTCTATCAAAATAGCAAGATGAATTAAGATTAGATTACGCAAGATGTCTTCAAACCTCGGCCAGACAGTGCAATCTATTAATAGAAGAAACTCTATAATGATGAAAACTAAGCTTAAATATTGATAAATAACTAGTTTAAATAATAGATTTTAATAATAACGAAAAAAATTCTATAAAAAATGGGAAGATGAATTAAGATTAGATTATACTAAGATCTCTTCAAATCTCGGCCAGCCAGTGCAATCGCCCATTAGAAGAAGCTCTTTATTGATGAAAACTAAGCTTAAATTTTGATAAATAACTAGTTTAAATAATGGATTTTAACAATAGAGATAAAAAAATTATTAATATTTGAGGATGGATTAAGATTAGATTACATTAAGTTGTCTTCAAATATTGATCAACGACCAGTGCAATCCCCATTAGAAGACGATCATTTACCGTGACCAAGAATGTGTAGTCCAATAATGCTTTCTGATTTGCTTTTTTGGCCGCCTAGTAATTTTCACGAAATCTGCCAGTGACTTCACGTTGCATCAGAATGATTGACAGTTCTGTGGCTCTGCGTAATCGGTATCTTTTGTAGCTTCGGTTCAGGCCAGTCGGACAACCACAATATTTTTTCTGATCAAGTGTCCGTGAGTCGTGATCACAAGTACAGCTTGAAAGTTAAAATTCTTTTTGTTTACGTTTGAACCTTTTTTCTACTTCAGCCTATACTGGGGTTACTGATTGTAGACAATTTTTTTTTTAATGGAGTGTCTGCTTATGTACTCTTTATATATGTAGATTTTATGTTGCTAATATATTTCTAGTCCTTGAATTTTTCTGGAAAAGTGTTTGAATTTTTTTTAAACAAATGTATGAACTATGTTAATGAGGGTGCGCATTGAAACACCAAATGTTGGGGATTTCAATCCCAAAGAGGCAGTCCTAAAATTTTAACCTTATGGAACTGCCAAACTACCAAAACTTGATGGTAATACACCAAATAAACAGTAAATCATGTTCACACACAGACAAAACTGATAAATATGATGAACCCCCTTCCCCCTAAATAACATAAATTAAAGTAAATTTACTTATTTTAAAGTGTTTATAAGTAAATTAAAAGTATATTTTGTAGTATAGTATCATATAATTATTACATTAACATTTGTCGTGTCGTGATAATTGCTAAAATTCCAATTTTTCGTTACGCTTAGTTCAGCTTTTTTGGTTATCCAAACCAAGCATTTGGTTTGGATTTCAGCTTTTTTGTTCAAGGAGAACTAACATCCCTGGTTTCTTAAATATGCGAGTTTTGTATTTGCTACAAGTAGCATTGACCTTTTTAAACAGCAAGTTTTATTTTAACTCGTTAGTTTAGAAACTGACTCTGTTGATTAGCTTGCCCTTTCTTGCCTGTCCGATCAATAATACCCCGTGTAAGGGAGTGCATGTTAAAATATCCTTCTAAGTCCTAACGCTGTGTACGATGTCGTCCTTAACGGTTGCGTTGGGTGCTTATTCAGGTGTCGGCTTGTCACTTGACTGTGGTTCTAAAATACGTCGCCAATAGCCCTCTAGTGCGACGATAATTTTAACCTAACCTTTCTTGCCTGTACATGTTATGAGTCCTTCCCCTTTTGCAGGCCCAGCACATCAAGAACTTCAAGTCCCAGCGGTGGCAGATGCTGCTCAACTTCCAGTCTTCGCACCGGCTGCTTCTGACCGGCACCCCCTTACAGAACAACCTGATGGAGCTGTGGTCGCTGATGCACTTCCTCATGCCCCACGTCTTCCAGTCGCACCGGGAGTTCCGCGAGTGGTTCTGCAACCCCCTCACCGGCATGATCGAGGGATCCTCCGACTACAACGACTCCCTCGTCAAGAGGCTCCACAAGGTATGAAACATTGTTTTGGAAAGTAACTTGTTACAGTTACTTTCTATGAAAAGTAACTTGTTACAGTTATTTTCAGACACTTCTTGTTTAAGGAACTTTTTCCCCAAAGAGGCTGCTTTTTGGTCGTCAAGCCTTTGAAGAATCCTTTTCCCCGAACTGAGAGCCATTTTTAATTTTTTGGCATCATCATCTAAGTAACTAGCGTTACCAGTTTTGACTCTCCTCTCTGATTACAATAAATCTTAAATAATAATAAGTTATTTTACAAATTTAACCTTTCAAATAGCCTGTAAATGAGATAATAGGAATGGTTGTTTTCATTGCAAAATTTTTTAATTAAATTTTATTTAAAATAACATTTTGTTTAAATAAATACAGAATTAGGTTTATTTTTGAAAATGATCGAAGAAACATTTCCAAATGAAAAAAGTTCATTGTGAATAAAAATTTATAGTATGAAAGCCTGAGCTCAAATTACAGGAAACCCCAGGTCTAACGATCAGAGGATTACATAGAAAGGGAACATACATAACAAATATTTCACATGTTTTCTACATGTAATATTCAACCTCCTTTGCAACCTTACTCGACTCGTTCATAACATCATAGCCATCACAGTCCCTCTTGATGATGCTATAACTGAGTTATACTCTATTAATAATGTTTCCTTTTTCCCCCATATATAGGTGCTGAGGCCGTTCCTGTTGAGGAGGCTGAAGTGCGAGGTGGAGAAGCAGCTCCCGAAGAAGTACGAGCACATTGTGATCTGCAGGCTGTCCAACAGGCAGCGCTACCTCTACGACGACTTCATGTCCCAGACCAAGTGAGCCTTTCCTTTCTTTGCACACATACTCTTTAATTTCAGAAGCTATTGATGAGTATCTTGGGATTAAAGGGTTGTTAAAACAGTTAACAAATATCTTTTTACTTTTTATTAGCAAAGCACTGAAATATTTTTAATATACTTTTTTTTTTAATAATGTTAAAGGTATAATTTTAAAGAACAAAGTTTTTTTTTTATGAAAAACACAAATGGATAACTTTTTTCCCTTTGTGTTTGATTTCTAACAACATAAGTTCATATAAAAGTGACCTACTTTTATATATTTTTAAAATTTAGTTAAAAAAATTCTTAAATTATTTTCTTAAAAAGAATAAATTGACATTATTTAGTTCTTGTTATGTTAAATGTCGTATTGGGTACTTAGAGTGGAAAGTTTTTTCCCCATTAGTGCTAAGCAGACTTTGTTCTGATGCTAACAAATTAACCCTCTAATGCATGAATTTTTATTTGAATTCCCAAAAAATATATATGTATCTCTAATACTCACACATTATGGGAAAAATACTAAAAAAATTTAACTGCATTACAATTTAAATAATTTCAATTTTTAAAAAATTTTCCATTTGACAAAAACCAACTGCAAAATTCCAATTTTGATAACAATGACTAGAAAACTTCTAAAAATATTTCAAAATAACCCTTTTTAACTATGATTAATTTTTCAAAACAATTTATTAGTATTTAGTACTAGTATTATTATTCTTTGAATACTGCCAAAGACGTAATTTCACAACAGTTAATAACCTCACTCTTTAATTTTTAATACACTTTTACTACTCTCATCTATGATGATTATTAGTTACTAAAACTTTAAAATGAAATGTAATAGATGAAAAAAACACATATTTGTCTTGGAGGAGCTCTAATTTAGTAGAACAAAGTGGATTATGTAACTTGTTACCAAACGGTAACAGTATGCATTAGAGCAGTGGTTCTCAACCTTTTGTAGGTGACGACCCCCTAATCCCCTAATGCCACAAAATAATTTCGCGACCCCCCCCCCCCTGACCTACACATGCAATACTCTTTATTAACTATTATATTTGGGTACTTTTTTTTGTTTTACGATGGCTGTCCCGTGGGAAGGTTTTGAACAATTTATTTGAGCTGCGATCTGAATTGCAGAATTGGCCAGATTTGTTTAGCTCCCCAACTTGGTTGTTTCAATTTAGCAGACATATTTATGCACCTAAACGAGCTAAATACCGAGCTACAAGGTAGAAATATAACAATAATCAAAACCAAAAACAAAAATTAATGGACTTTTAAAGAAACTGAATGTTTATGCTGCTAAAGTTAAGAAATCTAATTTTGAAAACTTCCATTTATGTTACAAATTTAAAAGGGTTCTGAAAGTTCCGACAAGCACAAGTTTCTCAATAGCTTGTTGCAACGTAACCCCTGAACTAGAATTAAATTTTTGTAACAATAATAGCATTAAAAAGTTGAAATGTAAATTAACCAAGATATAAAGTAAAATAATGTATGGTGATTTTTTCCTTAAATTCTATTTGTAAAATTATTGTATAAAACGTTTCTTAAATATATATTTAAAATAATATTTATTTATAATAATATTTTTGTTATATTTATTAATAATATTTTTGTTTCTTAAATATATATTTAAAAAAAAAAAAAACTTTTTGCGACCTAGGATCCTTTCGCGACCCCCCAGGGGGTCGCGACCCACAGGTTGAGAACCACTGCATTAGAGGGTTAAAACAATTAACTAACAACTTGGTAAGATGCATGTGCAATTACCTTTAGTTGATCTTAATTTCAAGCTAGCATTAAGAAGGTTCAATTGTATTTAAATACCTGATTAAGTTATAAACAAAGCCTATTTAAAAAATAATGCAGACATGAAATCTTGTGTTTTTTTCTAACACCATGTCCTACTAGTCTAATTTTTGTATTTTGCCCTTTCTTTTAAAACCCTTTCAGTCCCAATGAGCAATTTGGCATTATTTTAGAAATTTATTTTTTTGATCGTCTACAGCCATTTATGATATCAAAAAACACAACATACGATTCTTCAAGCTTTTTTTTCTATTGTTATTATTTTATTCATTTTATTTAATTTATTCTATTTTTGTTAATCCCAATAGATGTCAGATCTATTTTTTTTTTAATTATCAGAAAAACCATGATGACAAATGGTATATCAGTGGGACTGAAAGGGTTTAAAAAAAATCTTTTAAATTAAATAATTGCATTCCTAAAAATATATTTTGCTAATTTAATAACCTTCCCTAGAACCAAAGAAACCCTGGCCACTGGCAACTTCATGAGCGTGATCAACATCCTGATGCAGCTGCGTAAAGTGTGCAACCACCCCAACATGTTCGAAGAGCGACCCACAGTGTCGCCATTCATGATGGAGGGGATTCGTTACAACACTGCATCTCTCGCCTACAAAGCTCTGGACTACGACCCCTTCAAGGTACCCTTAAGAAAACACCTTAATGGTTTTTGATGATGATATCGAAATTGCTTATTTTCTAAAATAAATTGTATTTTAATATTTCCTTTATCGCTCCCGTGAAAATGACGGGATGAGGGCGAGATTGATCACCAAGAGTTTTAGTTCAACAAAACAAAAAAATAAGTTTAACTATCAAATATATCCATAATTGGCAGTTCGCTATTTAAAATTAAATTTATTAAAAGTACAAGTGTGCTGTATCTGTTTTTTTGCTTAATTATTATTGAAATTAGACCTTCAAATTTCACAAGGTGAAATGTTAAAAGCTTTTTGTAATTTTTGTTACAAGTGTATTTTCAATACACTTGTTTATATCATCTTGGCTGTTTTCTATCTTTGTGTTGACTTTACTTTTATAAAAAAAATAATTACAAATTATTAGTTTAATTTGTGCTTGGGCCTCATGACACACTTTTAAGTCCATGTTATCCCAATCTGCATAAACACAATCAAATATAAATACATTGATTTTTTAAAAAAAATATTTGACACTTAAGTTAATTCTGCCAGATCCTTACATTTCATTTGAAGATATACTAACTAATACTATTTGAAAATATTCCAACTATATCATTGCTTAATCTCTTTTCCAGCAAGTGAGCCTGCTGTCCCTCAATCTCCTTCTGGCTGACCTTGAGCTGGCCCTGACTGCATTTGCCGCCCATCGAGTCAAGAAGTTCCAAGTTCCGAGGAAGCTGATAGAAGAGATCGACAGCCTACCAGAACCCCCGCCCCCTTGCCCACCTTACAAGATGAAAATCAATTTTTGCAACACTCCTACTTCGCCTGTGAGTAGATAGCTCTAGTACAATGTTAATTCCACTCAACTCCTGAAAGCAAAATAATATAATAAATCAACTAGGCACTTGTGAACAATTTTATATATATTTTTTAGATTTTCTCAGAATAAGTGTAATCTATATTCTAAATAATTATCCTATTTGGTTGGAAATATCCTCCTTATGTGAGGGTGTAGTTCCTTTTAAAATATAGCAACAAAACCCAACAAACTAATTGTATGAGTGTTTTTTTTTTTTTTGTTTACTTAACTTTGTTTTACTTATTTATAGTATTAAATACATGTATCTTTACCATTACAAAATTAGTGGGATTAAGTGGGCTAAAGCTATTTTTACTGATTGCAAAATATTAAGAACAAATTCTCTATTATCTTCCAAAATTCATTCTCTTTTCTAGTCAGACCATAAGTCATGATGAATGCATTTTGTAATATATCAAGCTCCAAATCCTGATTTGAATCGTGAAGTATTTTTCCCTTTGTAACAGAAATGGGGGACAGCTCAGGTGTCTGCCTATGTGTCTGTCTTATTTGGAGGCCAAGGCATGAGCTTATCAAATAATTTTACCTACGTTACACGTGTGTATTGAAGTAACCTTTTTGGTCCAGTAATGCTATTTTTTGGCATCATCATGTTTCTGATCATAATTTAAAGAAAATAATAGGGCTGACATTGTGATTAATAAAAAGTATTAAGTTTGAAAAATCGAATGATTTGATTTTTAAAATCGTAAATGGCTATAAACGATCAGGAAAAGAAATCAAAAACGACGCCTAATTGTCATGGGGACTGAAATTTTTACATAGAATCTTATGCACAGGCTATTACAAAAAAAAAAAAATTTCTTTAACAACCCCCTTCAACAAATTCTTTAACAATCTCCCTTCTGCAGGCTCCCAGTGGCAGTAGCCCCGCAGCTGCGACCCCCCGCCCAGCCGCCCCCACCACGCCACGGCCCCCGGCGGTGGTGCCACCGCGCGCCGCCGTGGTGGGCCCCCAGCGCTTCATGGTGTTCCCGGGGCAGCAGGTGCGGAACGCCAGCCCGGCGGCTGCGACCGTCACGCCGCAGCCGGCGGCGGCGGCTGAACCGCAGCAGCAGTACACATTCCAGTTGTTGCAGCCTGGCGCAGGTAAGGAGAATGGATGGTTTTCAAAATGCCTATTACACTGGACAACAAAATTTGAAAATTTTTCTGAGAATCGGATGAAAGTACCCAATTCTGAATGATTTTGACGTGCTAAATTCGAATATCACCTTAAAAAATGAAAGTTAGCTCTTTTTTTTTTTGAGTTACGGTCGTTTTTTTTTTTCATTGCATAGGATACGGCGAAAAGCATGGGAGCACCAAACACAAAATTAAAGTCAATTTTGTTTGCAGACACCCTCCTAATTTGTGCTCCGTACAGGTTTTATTTTATATTATCAACATGGGGGTGATAAGGAATGATAATTTACAAGATTTTTCACCCACATTCGCAGCTTAATACCCCACTAACAATAAGTGTTCTCACTTTAAGAGGTGCAGGAAAAAAAAAGATCAATAAACTCCTCACATTTCTCCATGGTTGTTTTTAGAAGCTGTAGCATATTTAGCAGACGCATGGCTATCATCCTCATTAAAACTATAAAAAAAATAGTGGAGACTTTTAGTAAATAATTGGACCGGACGTCGAGTTGAAGGAATGTTAGGCTATTTAACTTTTATATTTTTCTAAAAAAACACCTGATTTAACTGAGATGATGCAGAAATAAGTCATTAATCAGATTTATTGGTTCCCTCTTAATCTTAAAATGACATTTCGTTTTGTTCCATTAAATGGCATTCGTTTTTCTTCCCAGCATACGGCACTATATGTTGTCCCAGATGAAATTTGCCCAGTTACAAATTTGCTACACAAGTTTAACTACATACGTGGAAAGCCCATAAATTAACCCTAGTCTCCTATCTTGTAACCAAAATACAAATGATAAGCTTTCTTTACTTTTGCAGTGATGCTCTCTTTTTTGCAAAAAAAAAAAAATCATTTTGCCTCAAATGTTACATAAGTTATTAGCTCTATTAATGCATTTAAAAGGCATTACAGTTATAGATTTATTACTAACACTAATTTTTGATATTCTGCTTCTAAAACAGCCAAGAATAAATACAAAGAATTTATTGCTTTTTATTCTGCACCTCTTGAGATGAGAACAATTGCATTGCTTAGAAAGGTTATTTAGCTGCTAATATGGTTACAAAAACCTTGAAAGTTATTTCCTACCACCCCAAGTGTTGATAATATGAAATAAAATTTTTATGAGCCTCAAATTAGGTGGTTTTCTGTAAGCAAAATTTACTTTAATTAATTTTGCGTTTGGTACGCTCCTGCATTTCGCTGTATCTTATGCAATGAAGAAACGACCGTAACTCAAAAACAAGAGCTAACTTTCATTTTTTAAGGTGATATTCGTGTTTAGCACGTCAAAATTATTCAGAATTGGGTACTTTCATCTCATTCGCATTTTCACTGTTGACCAGTGTTATTAAGTTAAGTATGTTTCATGGTACCACTGCATTAGGTCATCCTTAAAAGTTGAGTTTGGTTTGGTGCCTACTTGGGTGTTGGCTCATCACTTGACAGGTTCTAAATTGGGGAGGGTGCTAAGTGACAAAAATTGGAAAATGAGTTTTACAGTGTTTAGTTTGCATTTGAGTCTGTTGAAAACTGTACTTTCAAAATGGAAAAAGACGAACTAAACTTTAAAAGTTTATGAAATGGTGAAACATTTTATCATTATATATATTAAAAAAAGTTTAATAAAATGTTCATTGACACACAAATTTAACTTTTTCCCCTCAAAAATGTGACCTAGTATGTTCTTCCACTAATCTCTTTATTTGACCAACCTTTGTACTGAAACATCAATACACCACATGACTTTTTGTCTCTAATAATTGGATAATAAAAAAGAAAATGTTGAAAGAGGATTTTGATTTTAGGCATACAATATTTATTTTAAATCATTCAATCATTGCTGTAGAATGGCAGAATGCAGTATTTTTTCCCCCATACTTGTCTTTGGAGATCAATGCTTGCTTAAATCGTAACAATATCTTGTTAGTAATAGATCAGCTTTAAAAAAAAGTAAATGTTCAGCAGCAATTACTGTAAATAAAGTTAAATTTTTATTTATCCTGCATAAGAATGAAAGGTATTGGTTCTCATTCCAAGGTAAATAAAACTTGCATGTTCTGTCTGGGAGATTGGTAAACCAACAATTCTTATTTCAGTGTATTACTATGCTTTGCTTCTGTTGCCTTCTTGCTTTAATAATGCCTTAATGAAACTGTGGCTTGAACTGATGCATTAATTTTCTATTTTTGTTAAAATGTTTTACATTAATTTCATGCTGTTCTCTCAATCACCTTACCAAATAGAAAATAATTCTTCGTATTATATTTTAAGTTTCATGATATTGTTCAGTGTTTTTCAAATTTCAAAATCTATCCATGTTTAAATGTGCCTGTTAGAAATGGTTGTAATATGGCAGTCAGTTTTATTAAGTGCTTTAAAGGTGTTCATAATCCTATGCAGTAAAATACTTAAGCAAATTAAATTTTATATGCGGATTGTTTGGAATACAAGTGAGCCAAGTCCACCTTTTGTCATTTTCAAGTTAGCAGCACAATTGCAATGCACTAACTATGTAGAATTTCAGTGCCACAATGAAAAAATTCCTAGTTCAGATAATATCCTCTGGGCTGCAGCAATTGAATTTTTTTGTCAAGTACATAAAAAGCTTCTTAGATTAAGCAGAGGTCTGCTTAATCTAAGAAGCTTTTTATGTACTTGGTTTACTTGTATTCTATAGCCAAAAGCAGTGTTACAGTGTTAACTTGCAACCTAAAAAGTTAAAATTGTTGCACTTATGTGCGAAGGTATTGAGAGTAAAACAGCCCTCGTGTGACGTCTACCTTTTTTTCTCTTCCCCTCTACCACGCTGCAGCCATTGCTCCTCTGAGCGGCGGCGTCACCCTGCAGCTGCAGCCGGCGGCGTCAACCACCGGCCCCAACACAGCCAACCGCGTCCAGTGCATCCAGTCCCTGATCGGTGGGATCGGCGTCGGGCGCGTGGTGCAGACCGCCACAGGCGCGTTTGTCATAACATCGGTCGCCAACTCTGTGGCTGACGGCAGCGCGACGACGCAACCGACCACGACGACCTCGCTGGTCATCGGGACCAATCTCGCCACCGGTAGGGTCTTTTAATCAACTTTTCGAATAGAACTTGGTTTAGTTGTTCATTATTTTCTTGGTTTCTGGCAAAAATTTATTCCCCAGTTGTACCTTTATCGTGACTTTGGAGTGGAAAGTTAGATTAGAAAATTCAATTACTAAAATTCCAATAAGGGGGGAAATGGTAGGAAATCTATGCTGCTGACTCCTCTAGGACGATTGTTGATTTGGAATCTTAACTTGTTGTAAAGTAGCATAGCTTATTGTAATAACAGCACAGTGGTGGTGCAGACCGCCACCATCGCGTTTGTCATAACGTCGGTCGCCAACTCTGTGGCCGACGGCAGCGCGACACAACCGGCCACCACGACGACCTCGCTGGTCATCGGGACCAATCTCGCCACCGGTAGGGTCGCAGATTTGTGATTTCTTTTATCAAACCAACTTTGTGAGCTGAACTTGTATAGCTTAAGCTTAAAGTAGTATAACTTAGTGTTATAATCAATATCAGCACAGTGTCGGTACAGACTACCACCGGCGTGTTTGTCATAATGTTGGTCAACAACTCAGTGGCATACAACAACACGATGTAAGCGATGCAACTGACCATGCTGTACTTGGTCATTTCTTTAAAAAATTAATAAAATAATTTTAACCCATTAAAGCTTCTAGACATCCCTGTTATCAAGGCCAATCTTGCCACTGATAGGGTCACAGATTTGTGTTACAGTTATATATTTAATTTTTTAGTAAATGTTGTGTTGCCTTTCGAAACTTGACTGTGGATCTTTTTCTTGACTTCCAAATTTGAAGTTAGCTGTAGGTTTTTTTAAAAAAAATTTCCTTAGTCTGTTGAGATTATACTGAAATTCTTAAAATCCTATCAGAAATGTTACCAATTTTCAGATTTACTAGTCTTTAGTGTATAATTTCATTGACCATAAGTAGCACTAAAGTTAAGATAATGATTTTTTTGTATAGCTTAAGCTTAAAGTAGTATTACTTAGTGTAATAATCAATATCAGCACAGTGTTGGTTCAGACTACCACCGGTGCGTTTGTCATAACGTCGGTCGCCAACTCTGTGGCCGACAGCGGCGCGACGCAACCGGCAACCACGACGACCTCGCTGGTCATCGGGACCAATCTTGCCACCGGTAGGGTCTTTTAATCAACTTTTCGAATAGAACTTGTTCAGTTCATTATTTTCTTGGTTTCTACTTTCTGGCAAGAATTTATTCATCGTGATTTCCAAGTGGAAAGCTAGATTTAGAAAGTTAGAACCATGATATTGTATCCATTTTTCATTGAAACTCCTAAGTCTTCTTAAACTAGTTGATGTAACCTTGTTATTAAATCTTCTCTTTTTCCTAATTTTGATGTTCTATGTGTGATGCTTTATGCAACATTCTTTTTATGCTTCTTGCAACCCTGCATTTAGCTACTAACTTTTTAACTAAAATAAAAATAAATCCTATTCTTATGTATTATGCAAAGTATGTTAAATTTAAAAAAAAGGCTTGTTAACAATAGTTCATAAAAAAGATGGAGATCTATTTGAAGGTGTAAATTTATAATATTCAGGTTAAGGTACATTTATTTGAACTTGAGTTAACTTTCTGCTTAAATTTTGTTGCAGTTGTGTCGCAGAGTCAGCGCATGGCAAACCCGGCTGTGGCACCCCCGTTCCTATCCACTTTCAACAGGACCCCGGGCCCGCCCAATAACAGGCCCGTGGGTCGAGTGGCCCCTTTCAATGGACACCCCACACCAGCTACTACCTCAGAAAGTAAGCCTTCTACACCAAAACACACCTTAAGTTTGCAGCATTGAAATGTTCTAGGCAGAGCAGACGGAGTAAACAACGCTGCTGGTGCCGAAATTTTGCCTGCTCTGATTGGTCGCACCTTTGCAATGCGCTCACCCTGATATTCGTGCCCCCTGTTACATCAAAATCAAAGGGGAAAATAATTAATATTTCAACTTAACTGAAGCAAAAACTAATAAAAAAATAGCAAAAATATATCTTGAAAAATTGAATGTATTGGTTAATTGAACGTGAAATACATTTTTTTATTCAATTCACTCACTCAAAAATGAAAACTATTTAATTTTTTTCTCGTAGAACATTTCTATACTGCAAACTTAATATGAGTTTTACTCTAACCAAAATATATTTTAAATTTTTGCAAAACAACTTTATTTGTGAAAATAGTTTTGTTTAGAAATGTGCAATAGGTGGTAGTACTTTGCTATGTATCTTTTGTAATTTGTTGTTATCCTACTCACTGCATAATTCAGTTAATTTAAGTGTTCTCGGTATTCCCTTTTGAAATACCTTGTATTATTTAGTAGAAAATACAGTTAACCTATAGGTTAACTGCATTTTCAACTAAATTTACTAGGAATTTTACTTGTTCTGAAGCATTCATTCTTTATTTTAATTTCTTAAAGGTTTTGATGTTGGATTATTTTAAACTCATAATAAATCTGTCGTGACCTTTGCCTTAATTTTATAACTCTTTAAGTGAAACTTTTAATTCCCTATGTTAGGTTCTAATAAAAGCAACACTCTACTTTTGAAAACACAAATGCCTACTTTCTGCACATTTTCTTTCTCAAATTACATAGTGTGGTCTTTAAAAAGTCCAGCTTATTTTTCAAAATACTTCCTAAATGTATCACTTTTAATTTGAAAGAATTGTTACTTAGTTAAATTGCGATTTCTGAAAAAGAATATCAAATTAAAAGCTAATTTTCTAACTTAACCAGATAATTTGCTTTAGTTTTTATTTTCAAGAAATCTTAATCCTAAGTCGCTTTTACTTATGTTTCAGCTGCTGTTACTCAAAACCACGTTCAGACCCCAACCAAAAGTCCAATGGTGCATTCCTTGTCCAAACCGAATCCTAAACTGGAAGTGCCAACGGAAAAGAAAGATTCCATATTTTATTTGGTGAGTTCTAATTCGTAACAAGCTTGATTGTGAAATTAAAATTTAAACCCAATTATTAGGTGCTAAAATTTTGATTTTTTTTTACGCTAACTGTATGAAGATTATGAATAATATTGAAGAAGTACTTAACCTGCCAATTTTCTTTCAACATTTTAGTAGTAGTGAGGACATATTCCTACAGAAATTATGTAATTCGCAACTGTTCCAAGGAACTTTTTTATTTTCATTAAATTTAGAGTATTGTGGGGCTTTTATGAAACCATTAACTCTCCATTGCTGTTAACTTACGCTGTTCCGTCTTTTTATCTGATAGATACTTAATTTAAATTTCATATCTGCTTAATATAACATATTTGAGAAAATTGGTGAATAGGTAGAAAAAAAAAGTTTTTTTTTTTTGTTTATTTATTAACTAAGAACTTAAAAAAAATAAGTATTATCTACAAAGAAAATATTGCAAGTACTTGCAACGAGAAAGGAAAGACCATCCCAAATACAGCAATTGAGTGTTAACTACATAAAGTATGAAAACTAAAATAAATAATGAGTCTTCAGTTAGAATATAAACGTAATGCAGGGATAACAAATATACACTTGAGCCAAAAAGCTTAATCATCCTTCATGGGGTTTAAGACAGTAATTCAGTTGCAATAATCGGATACTTTGCTTAACTACAAGCTCATTTCACAGGACTCCCTATCGCGTCAGAAGAAGCAGCAGAGGCGGGACGCCCTCTCCACCCTGGCCCGCATCAACTCCCTCCGGTGCTCCGGGTGCCCCATCTACGGGCTCGACCTCATCGAGACGGTCGCTCTAGTCCACAGCCTGAAGCACCCGCGAATGGGCAGCCCGTGGGCCGGTAAAGGCTACGTCAACTGCCTGAACGCGGTGGCCTGCAGGGACGACCCGCGTCGCTACTGGGAGCACACGTCTGTGCTCTCGCAGATTGTGAGGACCCCAGAGGACAGGGTGGAAGAACTGCGGGATGTTATCAACAGGTGAGCACATTTAGTTGTGTTAGTTTTGTTGAGGCTTGCTTGGGAACTAAACACTGGGGGTTCCGTGTGTGGCTAATCACCTCGAGTCAAATAAGTCTAGTAATCAATAGAGCCCTAGGGGGAGAACACTGGGGGAGACGGTGGCTCTAGTCCACAGCCTGAGGCACCCGCGCATGGGCAGCCCGTGGGCCGGTAAAGGCTACGTCAACTGCCTGAACGCGGTGTCCTGCAGGGACGACCCGCGTCGCTACTGGGAGCACACGTCTGTGCTCTCGCAGATTGTGAGGACCCCAGAGGACCGGGTGGAGGAGCTGCGTGATGTTATCAACAGGTGAGCGTATTTAGTTTTGTTGGCTTTGTTGAGGCTTGCTTGGGAACTAAACACTGGGGGGTTCCGTGTGAGGCTGGCCTCCTTACCGGGACAGCGCCCCAGAGCCCTAGGTCAGGAAAGCTGAAATGAGCACGGCAGGTCTTGGCCAGTAATGGGTGAGCATATTTAGTTGTATTGTGGTGTTGATAATATTGTGGCAAAATGTGTCACTGAAAGATATACTTCAAGGTGATGAAAGTTGAACCAGCTTATATACAACAGTATTTGTGATAGTGCTGCTAATTCCAAACATGTACTATACTATCTCAGATGAATCTCTGTATCTCTATTCTCAGATGAAACTTGATTAAAGTTTGGATGCTGAATATTGAAAGATCCTAATTTTATTTATTCTTACTAAAACCAGTGTACTGTAACTGTATGGAAGGGGCTAGAGGTGATATACTTTGTGTTAAATCAGACTTTCAGCTGCTAAAACAGTTTTTCCACCAATGTTAATATATCGCCAAAATAATTTTTTCCTAGAAAAAAAACCCTGAAAGCTTTTTACTATATTTGATGAAAAATTAATTAATTGATAATTTCCGGTTGAATGGAAGTTGGGTAAAAAGAAAAAGGGTTTTACTGCATATCCTTTTATTCCTGTAAGCTATTATTTTGAATCGGGGGGCTGTACTTTCTGTTCAATGTTCTAATTATCTTCCCTTTTATTGTTACAGGTTTGTCTTTAGTGTTCCAGCAGTGACTGCCCCACCTCTAGAAATGCATGTTTCTCACCCCCCTCCTTGGAAGTTACAAGAGGAAAGATCCCGCAATGAACTTTTAAGTGCTGAACTTACTCCTAAGTCTGCGTTCCTGCACCCTATAACGAGCAACATGAACACTCAGTTTCCGGAACTGAGGCTCATACAGTACGATTGTGGTAAGGCTTCTTTTTTTTGTGCATATACATGTAAAATAAGCTGACAGTCAAACATAGTTAAAAGTTAATCTTCTTTATTACATGTTAAGCATTTAAGCGGGAATTTTGGTCGTCTTCAGTAGACGATGGCTGGAGATGGAATATAACAAAACAAAGATGGTGAAGCATCGACGAGACTCACCCAGACTGACCAATCAGAGACAGGAGTTTGTTATGAGAAAGTTGTTAAATTGTCAACGCGTGGGTAGATGAATCATGAAAGTCCGTGGAAAAATGACTGTTTGTCGGGACAGGGTGTGTTTGGGATGTTATAGTGCTAAGTGATATTAAGAGTATTTGAAAAGTAATTAAGTTATGAATTTTAATTGAGGGTAGCAAAAATAAGGTTTGAAGGGGTTTAAATCAGGATATGTCGAACATATACATAAAGAAACTTATTGTTATATGTTTTGTGTTTGAAAATTGTGAAAGCTGTTCATGGAATTGTGCTGATTATATCAGGTTGCAGCCTTCCACAAAAAGAGAAGTCTGCTTATTAAATAATTTTAATTGCTTTATCACACAAATAAGGATGTTGATGTGATCTAGAAGAATGTGCTATGTGACAAAAAGGTGAAAAAGGAGCTTGAAGCTTTTATTTTCCTCTTTAAAACGGTTACTTGCAAACAAGGACAAATCTACTTAAAATTTTACGAAAGGGGAAATTAGAGGAAGAGCTAGTCTATAAACACAAAATTCTTTCGAAAATATTACCTAACACAGGGTGGTAACAGAACCTGGAAATCGGGGAATTCTCAGAGAACTTTTTTTTAAATTCTGGAAATATCAGGGAATTCTCATGGAATTTTTCGAATTTTGCAAAATATCAGGGAATTTTTCCATTTTGAATTATTTAAACAGTAGGTTTAGGTTATTTTTGTGATCACTATACTAGTAGACACTTCTTGATCAAAAGAAAACTCGATTATCTTCCCATCACGCAGAGGTAAAAAAAAACCTGTCAATAATTATCAAACGACTGATATGTTCCAAAGTCTCAAAGCTGCGTACGATGTTGCCCTTAACGGTTGCGTTGGGTGCCTACTCGGGTGTTGGCTCGTCACTTGACTGATTATAAATTACTACGACCGTCACCAATAGCCCTCGTGTAGCTCTAGTATGACTATAATTCAAACTAAACAGTAATTGTAAAGTCATGGAATTTTTTATGAAAGTGTCAGGGGAAATATCAGGGAACTTTTTATCAAGAATTTTGTTTCCACCCTGGGTCTTTCATTTTCTTCAATCCTTCATCAAGTGACACATAATTAAAGAGGTGTTTTCTTTCCTCCAGGCAAGCTCCAGCGGCTGGCCCACCTGCTGTACGACCTGAAAGACGGCCAGCACAGGGTCCTGATCTTCACCCAGATGACCAGGATGCTGGATATCCTGGAGCAGTTCCTCAACTACCACGGACACACTTACCTAAGGCTGGACGGAAACACCAAGGTGGAACAGAGACAGGTAGAGACTTATATTGATTTTAACTCTAATTTCATAACATTATGACCTGGTTATAGGGTCATTTCAGTGTTGCTGATGTTATTAATGAGTAATGTTATAAACAAGTTTTTATTAAGAGTTGTAAATCATTTAAAATACATATATTTCTAATATTAAATTTCTAAAATGAAGTAAATTAAATATAAATTTTTTTAGGCTGGAAATTAATTTCAAAGTGGTTACTTTTTGCATCATTGGGTGAAAAAAAATTTAAGAAGTGGAGATGAATTTTTGTTAAAACTTAAAAAAAAAAAAAACATTCTTGATTGTTGCTGTATATTCAATGTCTTCCTTCTTAATTTTTTTAGATTTTGTAATTTGTATTTCTTTAATATTCAGTGATCTGCCAATTTTTGAAGTTTTGTTTTTGAATTTATATGAACTACGAAAAGTTTTGAAGGTTTTAGAGCTTATAAAAATTATAGTTGCATTTTTTTAAAACTCATAAACTGTTATTGAGGCTTTTGCTACCTTTTAATGATTTTTTAATCACTGTCAAATAATTATATTATTTAGACTAGCATGCATTTATTTGAAATTACTCTATCTATAATAATAACAGAAAGAGTCTGTCTGTGTGTATGTCTGTGGATCGCAAAATACCTACTTAGACTGCTCTAAAAAATTCGAAATTTTTAATATAGGTTCCTTTTAATACCTACGTGTGCACCTGTGGCTTAGTTTTTTCATATATGACATATGTTGATGCCATCCTCTATTTGATTGAGTTTGGTTGAGATATGCGCTCGCCCAAAGGCTGCTTCATCCTCTATTAGTGTTTGCTTTTTTAAGTGTGCATGCGCCAACACGAATTTAATTTTGTTTTGATTTTGAGTGTATTTTCACAAGTAGGCATGCCTCTAAAGGGAAGCAATGCGAAGTTAACGGGTTCCCAGTAAGGCGGGACCATACTGCTAGTATTCAAATAAAAAATTTCATAAAAATCAACCTTGACAATTAATCAACTATCGACCCCTTATGGATCTCTATCTTCTCCCCAAGTGCCTCATGGAACGCTTCAACGCAGACAAGCGCATCTTCTGTTTCATCCTCTCCACACGATCGGGCGGCATCGGTGTCAACCTCACGGGAGCCGACACGGTCATCTTCTACGACTCGGACTGGAACCCGACGATGGATGCCCAAGCACAGGACAGGTGCCATCGTATCGGACAGACCAGAGATGTACATATTTATAGGTGAGTGGAAATGGCCCTGACTCTTCTTGGAATCCCATTTGGCTATTTCATTCATTTTAAACTTGCCGTGGTTTCTTGTTTATTATATAAATATAATATACACTAGTGCATAGAAAGAAGCCCAGTGGCTTAGTGGTAGTGCTTCGCATTGCCATGCCGCGGGGCTGGGGAGCCCAGTCGGTTAAGCACTCGCTTAGAATGCGGAAGGTCCCAGGTTCGGGTCCGGGCATCGCCAAAATTGCTGCCGACCTATAAACGGCCCGTGCAGCCAAAAATGTCCGACGAATAATACCCCGTGTAAGGGAGTGCACGTTAAATATCCTTCAAAGTCCTAACGCTGCGTACGATGTCGCCCTTAACGGTTGCGTTGGGTGCCTATTCAGGTGTGGCTCGTCACCTGACTGTGGTTCTAAAATACGACGCCCATCGCCAATAGCCCTCATGTAGCTCTAGTGCGACGATAAACCAAACCATTGCCATGCCGCAGGTCGGGGAGATCGAATCCCGGATTGGGGGAGGTTGGCCTATCCTTTCATCCCTTAAGTGGGTCGATAAAATGGGTACCAAGCATGATTTCGAACTAAACACTGGGTGTTCCACGTGAGACTGACCACCTTAAAGGGATATATTCCTAGCACCCCAGAGTCCTAGGGCACGGAAGCTGAAATTGGCACAGCAGGCCTTGGCCCACAAATAGGCTGTTGCACTGAGGGGTTTAGTGCATAGAAAAGTGTGGTAGTGGATCGACTGGACTGAACCTTAAATGTTTTTCCACAAAATCCTATATATTCTTAACTGCACCCTTTTACCTCTGACTTAGTTATCCCCCCCCCCCCCCCCCCCCAATTTCATCACTTTCAATTTTTTTTTTAAATGTTTAGGTCCTGATACGACATCCAAACAGACATTATTCGATTCTTCACACTTTGTTCTATCAGCCCAATAGAAGTCAGAACTGCTATTTTTTTTATTTAGGAAATAGCTAACAAGCGTTTCACCTGAATTTTGGCAAGTTCACTTCAGTTTCACATACTTAAAACACAATTTAAACTATTTCGGTTAAAATAATTACTAAATTTTTTTAATAATATGGTCAGATACCTTAAAATATCTGACTCGCAGTGTTTTTAGGTAATACATATATTTTTATCTTGTTTTCCACAGTTAAAAAATTTTGGCCTTATTTCAAAAACCATATAAAAAATTAAAAATTTTTTTTTTTCTAATGGAACTCTTATTTTTGACCGAAAATAAGCTTATTTTGTGAATATTGGATGTTTGTGTAGAGTAGTAAATTTTTGGGACTGAAAGGGTTAATATTTGTATTATTTTATGTAGCTTACATATTTGTATCGGCTTATATGTTTTAATTTGTTGCAGGTTAATAAGTGAACGAACTATAGAAGAAAATATATTAAAGAAAGCTAATCAAAAAAGAATATTAGGTGACCTAGCCATCGAAGGAGGAAACTTCACTACAGCCTTTTTCAAAAAGGTTTGTATATTACAGCATTTAAACTTTCTTCAATGTTTTCAATCCATAAAAATATTTGAATGAGCAATGATTCTGATCTTTGTAGAAGGTAGTAGCATTAAATGTGTGTTCTTGTTTCGGTAGAATACCATTCACGATCTCTTTGGGCTCGAGATGCAAGGAGATCTCAAGAAGGTCATGGCTGAAGAGGAGAGGCTACAAGAAGAGAAAGAAAAACTGTCACAAAAAGAATTTGAACAGGTACTTTAGAGAAACGTTCTTGCCATTATTTGACTTAATCTTGAATTTCTGAAGCTGTATTACAAGTGATTCCCATATCCCTTAATTTTATCGAAATTTTAGAATCTTGAATCAAATACGGGGTGTTTGCTGTTGCATTCAAATCGAAAGCCAATATTGAAAATTTAAATTGACTCTAAAAGAACATTTAAAGATTACATCCTGAAATCTTTTGAACATGATAATTTAGGCCTTATGAAGTACATTTGGATTTAGTAGTGGTATTTTATTAGATAAAAATGTATGTAATTAAATTACAAAAAAAAATTACTTAAAATTACAATTCATTAAATTGTTATGTTAGTACCAATGAATAATTCAATTTAGACTTTTATTTTGTTTGCATTTCAAATAATTCACTGAAATAATTTTTTAAAAAAGTAAATTGATGCATGCTGATAGTTTAAATTAATGAGTATTTTGGTAGCACTACAATCTAATAACTGCTCCAAATTAGTAACAAAAAATTGTATATTTAGTATCTTAAATGATAAGCTTTTCTTGTTTTTTTAGTATTATGAGGCAGCTTAATTGTTATTTTTAAATTCAGTTATCAACATTTACATGTGAAAATTACAATTTTGATGAGTTTTAACCAAAATTCCTTGATAAATTTGATTCATTAAAAAACATTACATTTCTAAAAACAACATAGCTCTGTAAAAAAACCCATTTAAATTTTTCCCTTAATTCTCTTTTCCACAGGGGTGCCAGACTTCCGCCGAACGGCGGAATTCCTCTTTTTTCCGATTTTTCAAAAAAAATTCCGCTTTTTCCGAATTTTTCAGAAAAATCCGCTGAATCAAGATTTTCAAAAAATTACGAAAATCTTTTAGATTTTCTAAGTTTTCAAAAAGAAAATCGTATTAACAGGGTTTCCGCGCATATGAAAAGTCAAGAGTTTGGACATTGGGTTTAATTTTGTCATAAGTATTGAATTTGAGCAAAAAAACGACCAAAAGTCATATATTTCAGCAAAGAAACGTCCGAAAGTAATAAAAATCAATAGATATTTATTCGCGTCTTTCGGATCGCCGGACCTTCGCGACTTTCGGATCGCTGGACCTTCGCATCGCTGGAGTTTCGGAAATTTCGGATCACTGGAGTTTCTTGACTTTCGGATCGCTTTAGTTTCTTGTCTTTCGGATAGCCGGAGTTTCATGTCTTTTGCAAAGTTGGAGTTTCGTGACTTCCGGATCCGCCGGACTTTAGCGACCTTTTGAACGCTGGAGTTCCGCGACTTACGGATCGCTCATGTTTTGCGACTTACGGATCGCTCGTGTTCCGCGACTTTCGGATCACTGGAGTTTCGGATCGTCGGACTTTCAGAACGCTGGACTTCCGCTACTTACGGATCGCTAGAGTTCCGCGACTTTCGTGTTACGTGTCTTCCGGACTTTCGGAACGCTAGAGTTCCGCGATTTTCAGAACGCCAGAGTTTAGTGTCTTTCGGATTGCTGGAGTATCAAGAATTCCGGATTGCCGGAGTTTCAAGAATTCCGGATCGTCGGAGTTTCAAGAATTCCGGATCGCCGGAGTTTCAAGAATTACGGATCGCCGGAGTTCCGCGACATACGGAACGGCGAAGTTTATTGTTTTTCGGATCCCCGGAATTTCTTAAATTTCGGATCACTGGAATTCCGCGACTTTCTCGATTTTCGGAATGCCAAAGCTTAGTGTCTTTTGGAAAATCCGGAGTTTCGTGAATTTCGAATCGCCGGATTTCCGCTACTTTCGGAACGCCGGAGTTTTTTTTTTCTTTCAATTTTCAGATGGCCGGAGTTTTTAGATGTTCTGATAGGCAAAGTTTGCGAGATTTTCAGATCGCCTCAATTATTAATATTAGAAAAAAGTCATTGATTTTAAATTCGATGAAAATTCCGGTGGTAGAGAGTAAGAGATGTATCCTAAGTTTAAACTATTATTTAAAAAATACAATTATGCCAATAGTTTTGCCTGTAGGCTTTTCTGTAATTTTGATTTAACTGGTGATTTATAAAGTGTTTTTTTAATGCAAGCGCAACCCTTATTAGAAGGAGGAATGCAATTGCACTATACGGCACACTTATAAGAGAACAAAGAAATTCCTGAAATAATTAATCAAAGAAAAATTTAATACATATAAAGCATTACTTCTCCAATAAGTTCACATTAAAGAAAAAAGATTTTGTTCACTTTATTAATCTAATTACATTTTGAAATCATTTTATGGTGCAATAATTTATTTCTAAAATAAATTTGTGCACTTGCCCATTAAATATGAAAATTGTCTACACAAACACTATAAATTGTTTACTATGTTTGTGTTGTCAACTTTCGAGTTGTTTCAATTTGAATTTTTTATTTTTTTTAATTTGAGATGCTATATATATAGTCATGAAAAACTGTTAACTTAGACACGGAAAGTCATGAATTTGGGACTGTCCGTTTTGGCAGAAACCCTATATTGTTACTCGTGTGATTTCCTCTTTTTTGATTTTGGCCACTTTCACCCCTGTTTCCAGGCCCTGGGTATGGCCGAAGAAGATTCCGACCAGAAAGCAGCCCAGACCGCCAGTGCAGAAGCGGTGGCTGAACTGGCAGAGTTCGACGAGTCCATTCCACTGGACCAGGACAGCCGAGACAACGAAGAGAAGACGCCGGCGGAAGAGGAACTGGAGAAACTCATGGACCAAGTGAGAATTTTGGAATATTTCAATAATTATACACAAAGCTACACCTTGGCAACCTTACAACCAACAGCGCCTTAATAATTTAGAATTTGCATCCTACAAATGGTGTAGAAAATATATAATCTGCCTTTCGGATTTTGAACTACATCGCAATGTTTTTAATGCCTTACATCAGGGCTTGAAAAACTGCCTGTCCTCGGTGGTCAAAAATTCCCCGAGGACAACACATTTCTCGCATCTGATGTCCTTGATGACAGTTATTTCCCCCTTTATGTTAGGGATAATTGTTTTTATTTACTATCTTAATCTTGCAAGAGTAGCACCTCGCTTCTAAAATGACCTTCTAATCTAAAAATCCTGTTAATTTTTTAATTAGACAAAATGCACATGCTCATGTTACTGGTAAACAAGAAAAGTCATTGTGCATTCGGATTTCTAAAGAAGGAATTAGCATTTATGTACAAAATTCATTCCACACTGGTCTTAAACAAGAAGAGTTTATGCAAATATGAACATATTCTTAAATGGAAGAGCCATTTTATATTTCTGCAGAAACCTCTAAATTTTTGGCTTGATTATAGAACACTCAAACGTCATATTCATTTCAAAAACCTAGTTTCCTCTGTTAAATTGACACAAAATGCCAGCAATTTTCATATTCATTTAGGGGAATTTCAATGAATCAAAATTGTTTTATCCAGACATTTGGGAATATTTAGTAGCTCTTCTTCTAAATTTAAAATTTCATTCTTGTGTATTCCTTAAATCCTAGAAAATTTGATCTTTTATGTGTATAAGTTACCAATACTTGTTTGCTTACCTATGATGATTTGTTTCAGCTTTCACCAATAGAAACCTATGCTTTGAAATTCCTGGAGTCCCTGCAAGAACCTGCAGGTCTCGAACAACTCAAACAGGCAGAGGTAATATTTCTGATTAGAACAAAGCTGTATTTAAGTCATAAGTTAATGGTAATTGGTACAGGTAAAATGTTTGGCTTAATTGTTTTCTATTTTTTGGCTGATTACAAATTTTTAATTTCAAAATGTTTAACTTAAGTTTACTGTTAATAACTTGAATTTAATCAACCTAGTAGTTACTGTGCTGAATTAAGCTGTGTTGAGCCATAATCACTGTTTTACCATCAAAAATAGTTTAAATAAAGTTGTGTACTATTTGTTTTTAAACAGTGCATGAAGTTTTTAAATATTATGTTGAAATTACAAAACAACCACAAAATTGTCATTGGTTGGTTACTCATTTTTAACTCAGTCTTATTCCTTAGAAATTCCTTATTTATCAATAGTAAGTTTAAAGAACCATAACATTGGCATTCACCAGCTCATTACGTTGATTTCTTGATAATAAATGGTCACATCAGGACTTGTTCCATAAGTTTGAATTATTTGGTATAATATGCAGGATAAAAATGTACTATATAGCAGTATATATACTAGTAAATAATCACTGTTATATTTTTGTACTGCTTTTTACATAACATGCTATCCTTCCAGGAGGAAATTGAGGCCCAGAAAAAGGACTGGGAGCTCGGCCACCTCAAGGCCCTGAAGCAAGAAGAGGAGCGATTGGGCGACGAGGACAACCCCTTGTTCTGCAGCAGAGAAGCATCCAATCAGGTCTCTTCCTCCTCTAAATCCAGGCGCAGTCGCTCCTCCCTCCCTAGCAAAAGTCCCGCCCCCTCCAGGCGGAGCAGGCGAATCACGACCAAGAAGGAGGCGGGCATGGGGGACAGCGATGACGACTGTGGGACGCCCCCCAACGGCCCGGCCAATGGCGACATTCGGCCCCCTAAAAAAACTGTCCAAACTCCTCCCGTAATCAAACCCTTCTCCAATCCCAACCTGGTAATAAGGACTAGGCGGGCCTCTGCGTTCGAGGCGGATCCCAAAGCCACGCCCCCTCACAGCTAAGACTTAGTCACTGTCCTCTGTCGTTATTTTTATTGCCCCTTTTGTATATATTTATTGTTAGATTTGTTTTACCGATCGCACCTTGTTAGGTTTATATTTTTTTTTAATCACTCGCCAAATATTTTGTGTAAATAACTAGATGAGGGTCCTAATTGGACGATTCCAATTTAGATTTTTCTTTTTCTAAAGAATCAACTTAAACAAAAAACAAGACATGGCCTGACCAAATGTATTGTAAAGGAACTTTTTCCTTTCTTGCATATTATGAATTATTTGAAATGAATTTTTGTGTGGTGCCGTATCGTGATCGGTCTCCTTCCCAGTAATTAATATTTTTTTGTTGTACAAATGGATTGGATGACGTGAGAAATGTTTGTTGAATGAGTTGTGTAAATTTTTGATGCTGTCTAGGACTAATAAATTTATTGAATTGCTACTTGTGTCTCATTTTTCTTGTGTGGTCAATCAGCGGACAACACGGTCAAGTTTTGGTGTCAATACTGTTGAGCACTGTTCACCCTCTGACATCTTCACGAACAAAACTCAAAAGCTAAATTTGCCACCTTTAAAATCTTGCATCATTGATTCAATTCGGCTGCAAGCTTTTAAGCGGGAGTGTCACCCATTTTTGTAATGGTGTTGTAGGGAAGTATGACAAGTTGACGCCATCTTGTGCCTTTGTCAGAGGGCCGCAGTGCCTTGTTCTTGCTCGGAAATGCCGTTTCTGTGGTAGACCCACATTCTGCGCGTCCGGTCTGTCCCCCCTTCTCTCTCTCTCTGTTATTGGCACCAAAACATGCCCTCTGTGTCCTAGCTGATGTGGCTCTACCAAGAGAAATGACACGCATTTGCGAGCAAGATTTGGCGGGTGTAGCAACGCATCTCTAGTGTCTGAAGAAGGTTCAGAGCAGGGCCGGATTTAAAGATTTGCCGCCTGTAGGCTTCGATCGTTTTGCCGCCAGATATAGTTTTCATAGCCATTTTTTCCTTTCTACACATTAGATTAGAATTATCTATGTACACTCTAAATCGAAAGCAAAGTCATATACAAATTTTTTAAAACTTCTATTTTTCTTTCAACTTCCAAATCCGGGGGGAGAGGGTGCAATTGACCTCGTAGCTACCACGTTTACTACTAAATATTAGTAGTATATATACGTTTAGGATTTAAGCATTAGTTTAAATTACTTGTTTTCTTAAAAATATTAGTATCTTTAAAAAAAATTGACAAATGCCGCTTTAATTGTTTGTAAAATTCGCCGTTCCCAAAAATTTTCAGCTAGGCTGCTGCCTACTTTGCCTATTTAGAAATCCGCCCCTAGTGCAGAGAGATATGACAAGCATCTCTGGAACTAGAGATCTATCTGCGACTACAGGAGAAGTCCTTTCGATTTTTCAGCACAAGCTTCGAAAGCTTCCCCCTACCTACTTCAATCGAAACGACAGGAACAGTGTTAGAAATAAGATGGAAAATTTTAGTAGCATTTCTTTTTACTAACTGAAAAACTACTGAAAACTAACGACCTAGGGTTACTTTTTAAAAAAAAGTAACACATCACAGTTTCTTCTTGAAATTTCAATATACAAGAAAAATTGAAATTTAGCTATCTTACCATTTTTCAATGAGAACTTGGATAAACAAAACATAAGATCAAACAAAACACTGAAATTATAATTAACATTTCTATATATTTAATTTTAAACCTTTACCCTGATAATCAGCCGACAAGTCCATCTGTAAACACTCTGGTAGGTACTGACAGAAATAGGGGTATCTCAAAAATGAACGCCAAATCTGTCTCCTCTCACCAACCATCTTCGAGGGGAAGAACTTTGTTGTTGGTCATTGTTGTCGAACCCATTCAGGCAAAACACAAAAGGGTTTGGACTGGATATTTATCAATATATAAAGTAATTTTTTTAAAAAATATTTTATTTAAGTTAATGTGTTACTTAAAAAAATCATCATCAAAAACAATCACAAAATTACCCATTTTTTTCTCCTACAAATTTTGAGAAATGCTCATTTCAGTTTGCAAAACACACCTTGAAACGGTTTTCCTGTAAAAACTTTTGGTTTACACATATAGTTTTTAAGGAAAAGGTACATAAACCTGAAAAAACGCCGTTCTGAGAAAAATGAGTTTTAAAGTTGAAAACTTACATTATGAAAATACTGCTAATCCATTTCCAAAATAAAATTGAACTATGTTAAACTTGTCTGAATGACATACAAAGGGCATCATTTTAAAGCCCTTGAAACATTTTATATAAATACTAAAATAAAAAAAAATCGATTTTTTGAAAATTCCATGGTACTTACTGATCTGCCTTAAATAAGTGCATTAGTTTAACTAATAATCACTAGGAAAGTAATGCTATTTTTTTTTACTTGGGTCTGAGTTTATTCTTAAAAAATAACCCCTCAAAAATCTATTTTGTCTTCTCTAAATTGTTTCCTCTCTTTACTGTGGGATTTCTCAAACTTGTTACAAGTTGTGTAACTTAAGTATTCCTATATAAATTAAATTATTCTCATGCTATGCTCTTCATTGGTCTTATATTTTGTTTACTTAGTTAAACCTAAGCAGAAAATTCATTTTCCTCTGTCAAATTTTCGTGCCAACCGTCATTGATAAGTTAAATATCTATAAAATTTAAGAAAATATATAGCATACCCTTTTTTTTTTGCCTAAAATTCATTAAGAAAAACTTCATGAATACCAAAAAATAATCTTTGAATAATGCAAGCAAAAAAACCAAGTTGTTTTAGTAGTAATCTTAATAATAACTTAATATTAAAAGTTGTGATTGTTGAGAAGGGTTAAACATAGCGATTTGAATATTTCTTAAAAGTTGCTTATTAAAGGTGTTCTAGAATCTTACTTTTTTCTTTTTATTAGCAGTTAACCCTCGGTAATATATATATAAAAAAAGGGAAGCATGGCAAAATGTGCACAAAATAGTATTATACAAGGAATAAAATGCCTCAAAAAGACGTTTTCAAAATGCTTTTTATCTTGGAAAATAACAGGGGTGCTAAATTCCCTCTGAATGTTTTTTTTTTTTTTTTTTACAGTAGTCTCCTTCTCCCATGTCGTCAATAACCCCTGTTCTACATAAATAGTAATCCTGTCTATTAGTTTCGTCCACACAAAGCCCTGTTTATCATCAGTTTAATTATGGCCATTTTGTACTTCAAATTACTTGACACTAGAGAAAAATTGAAAATATTTAAGAATAGGAAATTTGCACTTTCTAGTTTCTTTGCAAGGATCTCGGGTTCATTTGCCTTCTAGTCAGGTCGCCAAACCCCGATTTTTGGCCGAACCCTGCACTGAGAGGTTAAGTTTTTTTTATTGATGATTCTTATAGATTCGAGGGTGTAGATTACGAATCTGGAAGGTACTTTTTTGGTACCCTTGAGCATTTTTAGTTATTCAAGATGGCGTCTCCGCCATCTTGAATTTTGTAATCTTAATATTTGACGATCTATTCGACGAAAGTGAATAGTTTTTGTCTTTATAGATGCATTTAGTAATAAAGATTCACAATTAGCAAGAAAATTTTAAAAATAAAAAATTCAAAATGGCGGAATCCGCCATATTGGATTTTTTCACTTTTAATATTTTTGTTTTATATTTAACCCAACAAAATATTTATATTTTAACTATATTTTTTATACCTAGTTACTATAGAACATTATTTTGAAGAAAATATAAAAAATCAAGATGGCGGCATCCGCCATATTGGATTTTTTCACCGTTTATATAAAGCGATCCATAGGTCCTAAATTAAAAATTCTTTTTATTTTTGTTATATCTTAATTTTAGTTTCTATTTCAGTTTTAATGTATAGATTATGAATCTAGAAGATATTTTTTCGCTAGCTTTAAAAATTTTTTATATTAAAGATGGCGTCTTCCGCCATATTGGATTTTTCTTCCTAATTCAAATTTTCGGGTTCTTTTTGGCCAAAATTAATAATTTTTTCTTTTATAGGTGCATTTTGTAGTAAATAATTACTTAAAAATTCAAAAAATCCAAAATCAAGATGGCGGCTTCCGCCATCTTGGATTTTTCACCTTCTAATATTACGTGATTCACAGGCTCGAAGTTAAAAATTCTTTTGGTTTTACTTGTATATTTTATTATAAAATGCTTTAAAATCATCATAAAGTTTTATTTAAGCACTTAAAAAACCAAATTCAAGATGGCGGCTTTCGCCATCTTGGATTTTTTTACTTTCTAATATAACGTGATCCATTGGTGCGAAATTAAAAATTCTTTCAATTTTTTTCATATTGTGTTTGAAAGACTTTAAAACCATGAATGTTGGAGGGAAAATATTAAAGATGTTTTCCACCATAAGGTAATTATTTTAATTATTTTGTTATTCATCAGGCAAAATTTCTACTAATTTTTTCTTAAGAGCCCTACTCGTATAAAATGCTTTCTCTTTTCAAACAAGATTACTCTTACACTCCGAAACACAAGATTTGGGTAAGCTTGTATCCTCTCAATACTAGAGACCCTCACCATTAGGGATGGAGGGCTCTACTCAATACCCCTCACCCTCACATCTTGTGGGTAAGGAATTCATAAATCGAAGTAACAGCAGGGAGGAGTTCATTAATCGGCTCTTATCTAATCGGCCTAATGGCTTTGGACTTGCTGAGATATTTGTTTAGCGGTACAATTCTAAGAATATGGAATCAAAAGTTTATAAATATTCAGAAAACTCTGCAAGAAAGACTGTATTCAACCAGAAGAAGAGGTAACCTATTTATTAGCAAACTAGAGAGAGATACAATTTCAAGAATAAAAAAAGAAGAAATGTCTAAAGCCCTACCTTACAACCTAAAGATCGTTCAAGTAATCTTGAAAATAAACCGCCGACTCTCAAATGTTCTTTAATAACAGAGTTACTGCTTAGGCTGTTATGTGATGAAAAAGTTTCTCTTTACAATACTATAGAGATAAAGATTTCAAATTCTTCAAAGACATTCTCAGAACGTTATCCAGAGTTGAATAAATACTTAAATTGGCCGAAAATATGAATTTCAGATTCAACCAGAAACTACTGTAAAGTACTACCTCTGCTAGACATGATACCTTATTCTTATCTAGAATCCAAATACAACCATGACATCTTTAGCAGAAGCCCAAGGACTCACTAAATAAGCTGGTCAAGAGTTTGCCATTTACTTGGGATCATCAGTTTTGTAGGGTGGCTTTGCAAATCATCATGTTGATAAGTTTTATACGTTGTGTTTGGTTAATATTGGGTAGTGGTCTATCCAAAGTTATGCCTGGTGTGTTTGTTGGAGTCCCACAGATGCAGAAAGGGAAGAAGTTTCAAAAACTTCAGAACTTCAAGAATGTTTGCAAAATAAGTCATGCGAGATTTATATGAGGAATCTCAGCCAAACTGCAGCGGAGATCTTTGGTCAGTTTTAAAAATAAAGAGTGCGAATCGCAACACTAGTAGAGTATCAGTGAACTGTTTATTGAAAATAGTTTTCTTCAAGATGGTTATATGTGGGAGCCAGAAGGGCAGGATATTGGTCCCTTCATATTGAAGTTGTTCGCCAATTCTACCCTATTTATTTGCATCTGGTTATCAAAACTATGAACGATGTACATTATTTTATTTATCAGAACGGAAAAAATGCCCGAAAATGTGTTAAAGAACTTTTAAAAATTGGATCACGTTATACGACACATGCCGGAGTTTGGAATGAATTAATAGCGGATTGAAACTACATAAAAGCATAGGCCAAAAAGGATTGTCGGAATAACTTTAAAGCCAGCAACTCTAAGGGACTTGGCAACTCTAAGCAACTTGGGCCTTGGAGTTACATACTTGTACACAGTTAGATGAAGACATAGCGATAATTATGTAGCAAAAATATACCTAACCTAGAAAGAATTTTTAATTTCGAGCTAATAGATCGCCTAATACTAACGGTAAAGAATCTAATAATGAGAAAGATTCCATCTTGAATGGACATAAATTCAGATATGTTGCAATTGTGTTCCCTATTTATGTAGTTTAAGCCATTTGTTACTAAAAATACAACTAAAATAGAAAGAATTTTTAATTTCGCACCAATGGATCACGTAATAGTGGATGTTAAAAAATCCAAGATGGCGGTCTCCGCCATCTTGAATTTGGTGTTCTAAGTGTTTAAATAAAACTTTGATGATTTTAAAGCATTTTATAATAAAATATACAAGTAAAACTGAAAGAATTTTTAACTTCGAGCCAGTGGATCACGTAATATTAGATGGTGAAAAATCCAAGATGGTGGAAGCCGCCATCTTGATTCTGGATTTTTTGAATTTTTAAGTAAATATTTACAACAAAATGCATACATAAAAGAAAAAATTATTAAATTTGGCCAAAAAGAACCCGAAAGTTTGAATTAGGAAGAAAAATCCAATATGGCGGAAGACGCCATCTTTAATATAAAAAAAATATTAAAGCTAGCGAAAAAATATCTTCTGGATTCATAATCTATATATTAAAACTGAAATAGAAACTAAAATTATGATATAACTAAAATAAAAAGAATTTTTAATTTAGGACCTGTGGATCGCTTTATATAAACGGTGAAAAAATCCAATATGGCGGATGCCGCCATCTTGATTTTTTATATTTTCTTCAAAGTAATGTTCTATTGTAACTAGGTATAAAAAATATAGTTAAAATATAAATATTTTGTTGGGTTAAATATAAAACAAAAATATTAAAAGTGAAAAATCCAATATGGCGGATTCCGCCATTTTGAATTTTTTATTTTTAAAATTTTCTTGCTAATTGTGAATCTTTATTACTAAATGCATCTATAAAGACAAAAACTATTCACTTTCGTCGAATAGATCGTCAAATATTAAGATTACAAAATTCAAGATGGCGGAGACGCCATCTTGAATAATTAAAAATGCTTAAGGGTACCAAAAAAGTACCTTCCAGATTCGTAATCTACACCCTCGAATCCATAAGAATCATCAATAAAAAAAACTTAACCTCTCAGTGCAGGGTTCCCCCCCTTGGCCACCTGACTATTCTGAAATTCATGAAAAATTCCTGAATTTCATTTTTATTTTTTAAGGGCCCTTATAACTCCTGAAATTTGTATAATCTCCTCACGCCCCCCCCCCCCCCCCCCCTGAAATTGTGTCGTTAATAATATTTCTCCTTTCTCAGTTGGTTTTCTTCCGTACTTTATCAGGATGTCTTTCAGTCAAAAAGTCATTAAATTAGAACAAAGGTCTCGAAAATTAAAAAGCTGCTAAAAGGGAGATTTTTTCCCACAACAATGTAAATGTTCAACATTTACACCCCTTGTTTTCTTCATTCTCGATCTAAGTCTCTAGCCCAATACAATAATAAACATATTCAAATTTATTTTGTGATACCTTCTGAATTTACAATGCTGTGCACTCCTAGAAACTCCAGAAGTTCACTATCATAGATAGGGGTTACGAACCCTGGATCATTTCTATTAAACAGTGTTCCTTTTTACACCCTCCTTTAAGACCCCTAAATTTACTTTACAAACACCAATTGAACAAAATTTTCCCCCAAGAAATCTGAAAAATTCAACTTGTTCGAGTTAATTTGTAATGGAAAAGATTTCTTTCGAACGATGTCTACAATATAGCACATAAAAGTGGTCCTAAAGAGTACCTAAATTTTGTCTTTTTAAGGATTTGACTATTTGAGGAAATCTTACTTAAGTATTAGCACCAATTTTTGTATTGACTTTAGTAACTTTAGTATGAAAGTAAATTTGAAATTCTATAATTTAGTGTATAAAGGAATTGAAAATATTCATGTTTGAGATATATTTATGGTTAAACGATAGTTGTATATTTATTGTGAAAAGAACATTAAAAATCTATGCTAGGCGCCAGTTTTTTTTTTCAAAGATTCACCATGTCTCACTTCAAAATAGTTAGAAAATGGAAACTTCTACTGGGAATTGAACCACATGACTCTTATTCTATGAGTTCCTTCCTACGTATTTATATTTGACCCAACTGTAATTCTTTTTATGTAAAGTTACTGTATATGCAATTATTTGGTTACAGGAAAATCTGACTATGTAATGTACTTGTGTACTTGGTATGAGGCCAAATACAATTGATCTTTAAAACATTTCTTTAACTTCAAAAGTTATAGTAATAGAAATAACAAAAAAAGTTTTTTAAAAGAAGATCCTTTATTATTTTTAATAGAGGTTTTTTTTTTGAATAATTTATTTTGAATGTAAACATTCTCTAGAACTGCAATTTTATCTTTTCAGCTCTACTTTTCAATCAATGGACAAGAAGAAATGCCTGTAAGTCTATTCATTACTTCTACGGAAACTGTAATATTATTTAAAAATCTAGTTAAGATTTAAAAAAAAAAAATTCAATCTTTTGTTATATAAATATATATTTAAAACAAATAAAACAGTTGTGTTCTGAGGCTGGTATTTTTCTGTTAAAAAAATAGCAAGATTTTTTTTTACCCACTGCCCAAAATGTTTACCAATTTCTAGTCCTTCATGGAGACTAATTCATGGAGACATCTGTACAGATGGCCCAGCCACCTCCTGATTCGGGATGCTTTAATAGTTCTCACAATTTTGGTCCCGCCAAATGTGTAAAAAGTTTCTGTAAATTTCATGGTTGTCAAGTATTCTCCACTCATTGCTCTTCTGAATAGGTCTGAATATTTTCCTTAATAATTTCCTTTCAAACATCAACTTTTCTTCCATTGTCTAACATTAACTTCCATGGCAATAGGTCTGATTTAAGTTTTATAGATACTCAACTTGGTGTTTACAGAAATAAACTTTGACTTAAATTGGTTACTGAGGCCATAAAAACTTCTATTAGCCATGAAGCTTCTATTATTTACAATTATTATTGGTGGTCTTTTCATTTGGGAAATTATGGTGTTTAAATAGCCTTTTTTTTTTAATCACACTATATGACTCAAGAAATAAAAGATGAATTGTAAGCAAGAATTTTAATACGCAATATTCTCCCTCTGGGTACCCCACTTTGATTATGTTCTGTCGGAATGTGTTGGCATTTATTATAATTCTGTTAACAATTTTGCGGAGTTTCAATGCAAAAATTATAAAATTGGTAAACCTGTAAATTACACAACTTGTTGGTAACATGTGTAGTTTTGGATTTGGCACATTCTTTTTGTTTTTACTTGCCCATCATCTAAATTTTTTTTATAATTATAGAATTGGTTGGTTATTTTAACTATTTCATTTTGTCGTAGTTTATATTGTGTGCATTTATTGGTAGTTTTGGTTTCATGGCACTTTTTGCAGTTTTGGGTGAAATTGGTGTAGTTTTGGTTTTGATTTCCATCATGTGACTTCATTTCAAAAGTTCAAAAATTCAATTGTACTTCAGTTTGCTTTAGGCCTTATAACAAAAACCATGACAACTCTTGTGCCCGTATTTGCCATAATCTTGCACCAATGACCATTGTAACAACATTATTAAAAAAAAAATTAATGAATAATTGAACTGAACTGAGGTGAAGTCTTGGAGTCGCATGCTTGAACTGAACTTAAGATTTTGTGTGAGAGTTTGAAAAAAAGATGCACTTCTGCTTTGAATTGGTTATTTTGTGTCAACTCTCTTCTTACTCTAACTGCAAAGGATGCAGTCTAAACTTTTATTTTAATTCTTCGTATGGTTTTGACCCACTTTCCTTCTTTAAAAAAAAGAAAACTTTTTTTCTGTTAAGAAAGCTTCTACTTGACTTATAGGTAAGGGACTCAAATGTGATTGTGATTTTAACTGTGTGTATGACTCTTGAGTATTATACTTCTGGATATAATATCGTAATGTATAGTAATTAATTATTTATAGTATCGTAGTTTATAGTATTTATTTAGCTGTTCTTTGCAATTTGAAAAAATAATTGAATAATTCATAATTTTTTTTATTTTATTTCTTTTTTTTATGTTGGGGGGGGGGGGTATTTTAACATTCTTCTTTTAAAGCTTCAACATTTTGAAATGTGATTCGGAAAGCCACAATTTATATATCGTGTTATTTTGACAAATTTTTTATGTCAAGAAACAGATTTTAGTTTTTGAGGGACTGTCAATCCCATAGATTGGTTCATCATCATGTCATCCCATTTATGCATTAGTTTTGGAATCACAACTTCTGCAAACGTTTTTCCCCAGGTATGGGAATAAACAAAACATAAAATGAAACAAATTTGAAACAAAAAATTTTATCTAGTTTTTCGATTATGTATTTTCGAAGTTTTGAAATGCCAAAAATATACAACAGATGGCGACATTATTTTAAAACTTAATCCACTAATAATTAAATGACAGGATGTTATTTTCTCTTCAATTTTGTTTTAAATTGATGTTCTGATGATTCCCATACCTGGTGAAAATCGGATCACATGGCAAGACAATTTTTTTTGCCAAAGTTGTGATTTCAAAACTCAAGCACTAACTCTTGTGAGACTGACAATCCCTCTTAATTTATCCTTATTTCCTTGCTATTTTACATTGATTTTTTTTTAAGTGAGAAATTATGTGATATTTAATGTGATCCCCTTCTCCCCAAATGCATAATTTATGGATGCCCCTTTGAATGTAGAAGTAGAGGGTGAGGCAAAAAAAAATGGCCCCGGTCTAGAGATAGGAATACGTTGAAATGCTTGGCGAGAAAAACTCTTGAAGCTGCCTGAAACCTGTTTTTGCAATGGTTGGATCGGATTAGCTTCACATTAGAGCTACTCAAAGACTAGTGGCGAGTTCAGATCTTAGTTTGCATTGTATCAAGACGTCCCATAATGCAAATTACGTGACTTGCAATCAATTTCAACAAATTCAAAAAAACAAAAAGGTCGGATTCTCTATGTTAAATAATGATCGAAATAATCTCTAGTGGGAACTTTTCTTGATCAGCTCTACAAACCTTGTTTATATTTCATTTCAACTAGCTTCGCATAGTTGCCGAAGAATAAGTCGCCAAGCCTTTGTTTGGGCTTAATATTGAAGCAATCAATAGCTTCAGTTAGCAAACCTGTTTTTAGGGTGGTAACAGAACCTGGAAATCAGGGAATTCTCAGGGAACTTTTTAATTCTGGAAATATCAGGGAATTTTTCAAATTTTACAAAATGTCAGGGACTTTTTCCATTTTGGATTATTTAAAAAGTAGGTTCTGGTTACTCCGATTATCCTGAACCGGAGCTACAAAAGAAAACTCGACTCTCTTCCTATCACGCCGAGGCAAAAAAATACTGTCAATTATTATCAAATGACTAATATGTTCCAAAGCTGTGTATGATGTTGCCCTTAACAGTTGCGTTGGGTGCCTACTCAGGTGTGGGCTCGTCACTTGACTGATTCTAAACTACTACGCCTGTCACCAATAGCCCTTGATAGCTCTAGTAAGACAATAATTCAAACTAAACAGTAATTGTAAAATCAGGGAAATTTTTATGAAAGTATCAGGGAAATCATGGAAATATCAGGGAACTTTTTTTCACCCATTTTGTTACCACCCTGTGTTTTTGTATTGGATTCTGACTTGGCAGCATTTATGTCGTATTCTTATCTCCTCGTTGGGGCCACTTTTATTTGCCTCACCCTGTATAATGACACAAAATGTTTGATCCTGTTCCCACCTTGGCAGATCTGGGCTCCCCCCACCCCCCCGACGGACGAGAACGACATCTACATCGACCGCAGCGTGGCCTTCTGGTACGAGCCGTCGTTCATGCACGAGGCCACCCTGCCCCCCATCTACATCAAGAAGGAGGCCAAGAGGCAGAGGATGGACCCCGTGGTGTCAGGTAACCATAGGAAAAGACTTGTTTTAAGTTTTAATTTAAATTATTTGTCTTATAGAATTTTATTGTAAGCTATTGCAAATTGAAACAATTGTTGATACTGCATTAAAAAGACCCACTACCATTTATTTTTCCTCAAAGTCCTGGCCATTTTTCCTGCCTTTATGATAATACAATGATTTCCATTTGTAAAATATTCCTTAAAAATGATTTAATTAGGCACTTTTCATCTACTAGTTAAAATTGTAGTGGCAATCCGGAAATTTTTCAAAGCAAAATAAATGTGTATTTCATACAAGATCTAGTACAACTTTATTTCTTATACAAAATCAGATGCTTGAGTTAGTTCTACTCTTTCTGTATCCATTACAGAAGGAAACCTAACATCCAATATTTATTTACTTAGTAAAATCCATTTTTTAAACTAACCAAGTCTTCTTAATTCTATACCTTTTGTACAACCCCAATGCAACCCGGAAACGTCATTTTCTGTTCCAATAAATGTGTATCTCATTATTCTAATAAAAGAGCAGATGCTTGATCCAGTATCTATTACGAAAGGAAACCAAATTTCCATAATTTACTTGCTTTCATATTTATAATAGGAAAATCCTTTGTTTAAATTGATTCTTCTTAATTCATACAACATCCCCCCTGTTCATAAATTACAAAAAAAAAAATCCCTCCCCCGATAGCTGTGTCCACCGCCCGCAAGCAGAAGGTGAGGAAGGACGACATGGTGAACATCCCGCGGTCCCTCTTCGACCGTCCCTCGGCGGCCATCTTGAAGATGAGGCGGGAGGTCAAGCTCCAGAAGGTCAAGGGCCTGATGGTGGGGCCCCCCAAGATCCCGGGGCCCTCCGCCTTCCCCGGGGGGATCAAGCAGCCGAGCTTGTTGTTGGCTGGGAAATCACCCGCAGAGACGCATCACGTGGACAAGACGGAGTGGCTCATACCGGAGGATAAGGCTATTCTATCAGTATGTTTTGTATGGTGGTGGGGTTAAAAATGTGCAGAACTGCATATTTAAAAAGCTCTGTGCAAATCTTAAGGTCATTAAGATAAAATAATTTGGGTTTGCTGTGTTAAAAAAAAGGAAAATGAGTGCAGGCAGATTAAGAATTAATGCAGCATTAAAGTTTTTGACATAATTTATAAATTGATTCTTTTCCACGTATCCCCTAAATTTTGCTGGATGAAATTTTTTTTAAGGGATTATGTGATTTAAGTTACTTTGAACAAGATAGTTTTTTAAAAATAGACGGCTCATGTATTTAATAAAAAATAATTCAGACTAGGAATTTGTTGATGATGTAAGCTAAAAAAACACATTGTAAAAATATGTCCATAGGGGTTGCGTTTTTCTATAGTAATTCATCAAATTAAGTTGTCAAAAGTTTTTACTTCATATAAGATTTCTCCTTATTCATACTTTTAAATTCTCCTTTCTTCCTGCCAAAATTTGATCTAAAATATTATTATCAACACATGACTTTTCAATAGTTAAATTCTCTTATTAGCAAATGAAATACCAGTAAATTTAGCAGTATGTTTTTAAAAAATTCTTCTTTCTTCTTTATTGGCTCGACAGCCCTTTGTGGGCCTTCCTCAGAATCTTCTTCCATTCTGATCTTGTTTTGGAAGCCGACCTCCAGTTTTGCACTTAAATCGTTCTGAAATCTTCGTCTACACAGTAAAAAATTACTATATCCAAGAAGCTAAGCAATTTTGATTAAAATTTTGAATGGAGAGCTACAGTTTAAGTTAACTTTAACTCTTCGAGGGTGTTTGAAGTGTAATCTTGTTTTCACTGGTATGAAATTAAAATGTTAAATTTTAACTTATGTGGTTGCTGAGAAGACTGACAGTTTGGTGACTGGTCTATATGTCTGTATCCCCCCAGATAGTTATACTCTTTGTTCTTCTTTCCTCCTAACAGGTGATCCAGGACATGCAGAACATCCCCCTGAACCTGACCATCCTGAGCCCTGCCCACCACCCCAACTGGGACCTGGTTGCCCAACAGGTGTACTCCGCCCTGTTCCGCCGCTACCGGTCGCCCAAGGCATGCAAGGCCCGGTACGAGAACGTCATCGTTCCCAGGGAGGAGGGCAAGATACTCTACGACGCCAACCCTAAGAAGCAGAAGAAGACCAAAGGGGTCTACAAGGTGAGGACGCTTTCACTTGTATGATGAAACCAGTTGTGGTACTTTATATCCGGGTTGGGTTTTTACCATCCAAAACTGGTTTACTAAGGCATTGTAAACCATTAGATTTGGTATGTGCTTGAAAAAAGGGGCTAGGTGAAAAAGGCCACTAGGTTTGGGTTTTACCGGTTAATACTAGGTTGGGGCTTTACCGGTTAACACCAGGTTAAGATTATACCAGTTAATTGCTGGTACTGGTCCCCTAAAGCGTACCACACCTGGTACTAGATACCCACAAACCAATTGGGACCTAATGGCAAGTCTACTCGGCCCTGTTCCGCCGCTACCGGTCGCCCAAGGCGTGCAAGGCCCGGTACGAGAACGTCATCGTCCCCAGGGAGGAGGGGAAGATACTCTACGACGCCAACCCTAAGAAGCAGAAGAAGACCAAAGGGGTCTACAAGGTGAGGAAGCTTACACTTGTACACAGTGGTTCCGGTTGTGGTACTTTGTATCAAGGTTGGGTTTTACGAGACAGATTAAATTTATTAATGGAGAAAGGGTTTTCCCGACGTGCACCATCTGCAATGTAAATCAGGCTTCACCCGAACATCTTCTTGACTGCATGGGCGTGTCAAAGAAGGAACTGTTCTCTGCCAACCCGCTACAAGTTCTGGACTTTCTTAATGTTTTCAACTTGTTTGATATTGTGTAATTGTTGTGTTCCTGTTTTGTGTGTCCATGGATTTGTGTATATACACTTGGGATAATAAAAAAAAAAAAAAGGTTGGGTTTCATCATCAAAATCTGGTATTTACCAAGGCACTGCAAACAATTATTTTTGGTGTATGCTTGAAAGCAAATACAATTACCAGAGATCATTCTAGGCGTTTTTCACGGGGCGCGGCGCCCTGCCCGCCTTTTTTAAATATAAATCCCGCCCTAAATGCCCTTTTTTACGAAATAAATCCCGCCCTCGTTGCCGATTTTCTTTTAAAAATTTCCACTTTTTCCCGAGTTTTTCAAAAATTCCCCTTATCCAACTTTCTTTTTCAAAAATTTATTTAACCCAGTTTACGTTATATTATACTTTTAAACCCGTTATTCTAAACTTAATCATTAAAAAAATGCCAAAGATAATCGATTTTAGAATCAGATAGACGATCGAGAATTTTGAGCAAAAATCATGCCTTGAACAAGGGGGTCAGCTTTAACAAATGGCTTTACCCTAAGATTTAAAATTTTCCACAACACAACCTAAAAAGTTTTTTCCTTCATTCTCGGTCTATATCGATGAAAACTAAACTTAAATTTTGATAAATAACAACTTTAAATAATGGATTTTAATAGTAAAAGTAAAAATATTAATTAAAATTTTAAGGATGAATAAGGATTATATTACACTAAGATGTTTTCAAATATCGACCAACGGGTGCAATGCCTTTTTGAAAGAGGATCATTTTCATCAGGACCAAAAATGTGCAGTTCATGATTTGATTATTTTGCAGCCTAGTAATTTTTTAGAAATCTACCACTGACGGTCACATTGCCTACTCAATGATTGACAGTTCGCGGGCTTTGCGTTTGCGTGATCGGAAAGAGTATCTCAATACTTTTGTAGCTCCGGTTCAGGCCTTATTGGACCAACCAGAATATTTTCGTCTGATCTATCGTTTTGAGTCGTGACCTTGTGATCACAAGAGCAGCTTGAATGTTAAGATTTTTTTGTTTACATTTGAAACTTAGTTTTTTTTTTGTCCTATACCGGGGTTTCAGATTGGTTTTAGTTGTTTAAATGGAGTGCTTGCTTATACACGCTTAATATATATTCAAATTTTTGTTAGCTACTAGTTCTTGAATTTTTGTGGAAAAAATTCTTGAATAGTATACAGTAGAACTCCAATTATCTAAGCAATTGGCATTGGAACCTAACCACATTCATACAATTGGAAATTTGGATAATTGGAGAAAATATATATTTTAATCAATTACTCAATGTATTGTTGGGCTGTGAGATAATGAAGTTATTTCGGTTTAACCAAATCCAAATTATAAGATGTTGTTTGGGTTACAGCTTTTGTTTCAGTTTGAGTTATATCTTTTTAAAATAGTTTTTTTTCTTTCAACTTTTGTTAGAATCTTAGAAAAAGTGTACTATATTTTATATGCGATTTATAACTTATACTCGGCCTATTTTTTTCTGTGTCTCTGTTGGATGTCATGCCTATTGCCTAGTATTTTTTTTTGTGGGTACAAAAAAATTACTAGACATGACATTGAATAAAGAGGAACATTAACAGGTAGGCCAAGTTTAATTTTTCTGGCATTCTTATAATCAGCACCTCTTTGAATAATTGGAGTTTTACTAAACTTGGAAAAAGTGTATGAACCATGCTTTTAATTTAAAATGCTAGGTCTGAATGCAAACAAATCCATGTTTGTTTGATTAGTAGCATTAATGATTTCCACTACTTTGCTCGTGGAGATCTGTTTGTAGTTCTGAGTGTCTCATTATGTTCCTTCACATACTAAAAAAGATGTTTCATAAAATGATGGAGTAGCAAACTGATAAATATTTAATTTGGTATGTGAGTGTATTTTCTATTTTCTAAAAATCCGAAAAAATTATTTTATCGCATTTTAGATGCCCTAAACTTTTTGCAAGTGCCCTTAGACTATGTGCCCTAAACTTTTTGCAAGTGCCCTTTTTATGTTTAAAGCGCCCTGCCCTTTTTTAATTCTAGAATGAACTCTGCAATTACAATACATATAGCAGGGTTGGGATTTTACCGGTTAACACTAGGTTTAGGTTTTACCGGCTAATGCTAGGTTGGGACTTTACCGGTTAACACCAGGTTTGAATTGTACCAGTTAATCACTAGTACCGGTCCCCTAAAATGTACCACACCTGGTACTAGATACCCATCTGCCTCCCAGTTATTGGCAAGTCTCTGCCCTCTTCTGTTGCTACCGGTTGCCCAAAGCCTGCAAGGCCCGGTACGAGAACGTCATCGTGCCCAGGGAGGAGGGCAAGATACTTTACGACGCCAACCCTAAGAAGCAGAAGAAGACCAAAGAGGTATACAAGGTGAGGACGCTTTCACTTGTACACAGTGGTTCCGGTTGTGGTACTTCATATCAGGTTAGGGGCTGGAAAGCCCAGTAGGTTAGGCACTCGCCTAGCGAAAGGTCCCAGGTTCGGGTCTGGGCTTCGCCAAAATTACTGCCGACCTGTGCAGCCCAAAAATGTCCGACGAATAATAACGCGTGTAGGGGAGTGCACCTAAATAAAAATATGCTCCAAAGTCCTAACGCTGCGTACGTTGTCGCCCTTAACAGTTGCGTTGGGCTTATTCAGGTGTTGGCTCGTCACTTGACTGTGGTTCTAAAATACGTCCTCGTCGCCAATAGCCCTCGTGTAGCTCTAGTGCAACGATAATTCTAAACCTACCCTTCATATCAGGTTAACAGGCATTGTACAAACTGTGTATTACCATTACTTATTTCACTGGTACAAACCATTATATGTGGTGTATACTTCGAAGCAAGTGTAATTACATAATATATATAGGGATTTTACTGGTTAACACCGTATTGTGGTTGTATTAGTTAACAGCCGGTATCGGTTGCCCAAAGTGTGCCGCACCCGGTACGAGAATGTTATTGTGCCCATTAGGGCAAGATACTCTATGACGCCTACCTTAAGAAGCAGAAGATGACCAAAGGGATCTACAAGGTGAGGAGTCTTTCGCATGTACAGGGTTAGGTATTTCCCCATCATAGTGTTTAAACTGATAAATACCAGGAGAAATTGGGGGAAAACTGGTATATATCTTTTGCTCTGGAGCATATTTTTGAAAAATATTTTTGTGGGGAAAATGTTAGTTTTGTGTAATTCCTGGAAGAAACCTTAAGTAAATTGTCTTAAGTTTTATGACATTTTCATTTCATATGAGACTTTTCTTTATTTAAAATCTTAATAAAATTCATTTATGATTGTAAAAAAATTTACTTGGGAGAACTAGTAAGTCAATATCAGTAAAAGTTTATCTACTTTCAAATTGTTGAACAAAACATTTCAAACAGCTGATCTGTGCCCACCATAATAAAAGTTATGTATATTTAAAACTCTTCACTAAAATGTATTCCCCCTTCTCTAGACCAAAAACAACCGGCCGATGAAGACCAGCCAACTCTTTGTCCAAGACAACAACCAGACTTTTGAGAAACGCCTGAGGGAGTTTGTGCGCCTATTAATTGAACACGAATCCAAGCGAAGAGCCGCTGAGCGTGTGCCCATGCTCCAGCCCCCAAAAACCACCAAAGGTAGGGCCCTCCAAAACATATATCTGCGATATATTTGTGTGTAGTTCCCTATATATCATTGTTCAGAAATCATGTGTTTTTTTATATAATAAACTCTCAGTAGAACACACCTGGTAGCAGAAACCGCGCAGCACAGCACGGCAGCAATGCTGCGGCCCGATCGGGGGGCTGCAGCCAAATTTCCAACCCCCGAAGTTCCGAAAGTCACGAAATTACGGCGATCCGAAAGTCACGGAACACCGGCGATCTGAATATCACGAAATTAAGAGGTCCGGAAGTCGTGAAATTACGGGGATTCGAGGATCTCCGGGGATCCGAAAGGCACGGAACTACGGCGATCCGAAAATCGCGAAATGCTGGGAATCTGAAAGTCGCTGAACTCCGGGATCCGAAAGTCGCGAAATTACGGGGATTCAAAAGTCGGGGATCTAAAAATCGCAAAATTACGGCGATCCAAAAATATCAAAATTCCAGGGATCTGAAAGTGGCGGAACCCCGGGGATCCGAAAGTCGCGGAACCCCGGGGATCCGAAAGTCGTGTAAATCTGGGGTCCTTATTCCCTACATCCAAATTTTTTCCTCAAAAAGTCATGCTGCAGCCACATTCAGAAAGTTCTGCTACTGGGAGAACACCATTTCTTTCACAAAATTATAATTTTATTTGCATACTTCACATTTAAAAGTAATTTGGTGGCAGTTCTATTAAGCATATGTGTTCCTGAATAAAATTAGGGATTTTTTTTTTTAGAATTCCTGAACACGACATTAACGGCCCGTTTTTTCAAGGGGCCATCCCTGGGAAGTGCCCCGTTAATGTCCCCTGTAAATTAAGGCCCTGGGCATGTGTCCCGTTTGCAGCCACTTTACTTTTTATGTACAAATGAACAACTGACCCCGGAATACAAAGTTTAAACCCTGCATTCAATTTGGATTATTTCCCTCCAAAACAGGTTCTGCCGTGTTGGTGGAGAACGGGATCAACTTCGACAACCCCCTCACCCCGATGCAGATCGCCCAGAACAGGTCGGAGAGGATCGCCAGGGAGAAGCAGAAGAACCAGCCGGCAGCTGCCACCGCCCTGGTGAGACCACTTTAGATGGGTCAAACCATCACCCAATATGCATTAATAATATGTAACGTCTCTGGGAAAAGCTTATGGCCTAGCACGGTTTATTACTTTAACACCATGCTCCCAGGCGGAGTAAATATGGCAGAAAAGGTCACACACACAATTAAAACAGAAAAGCAATTTAAATAAATTAGGATATTTAATGAATACTTTAGGGAAAGAGGTACAGGGGGATGTTTAAAGCAAACAAAATAAACTAAGTAAGGATATTGCAGCTGACATCGGCGAGTAGACGAGCAGGGTCATGCACTAGATCTTAAGTTGTCAAAGAATGGCTGGCCGACGTTCTCGCATTCCCCAACTGGTCAAGAATATATCAGGAACTTTCACATTTCCAAAATATAAACGCTAAAAAACTCAGCTGCTATCTAAAAAAGACAAAAGACACTATTAAAAACACCGCTAAAAACAAATCATACTATTAAGACCAGCGGAGACGCCCCGCCACGAAGAATGTCAATATTTATACTGTTTTGATAATAATATTCATAAATTCTGTTAGAATCTTATGGCATGAAATTATATGTGCATGGTTGAAATGCTAAATTACACAAGAACTGTATTACTTCGTAGAACAACTAGGCAGGTCCGTCACAAATATCCGCAAGCCCATTCATTTATGTATATCTATCTCTGAAATCATGCCAATGGGCAATGGGTGACACATTTATAGCCTAATATTTTTGGCATGAGAAAACTCAATTTTTATTGCCTTTTTAAAATCAGAATCTGAATTTTGCCGTGTAATTAATAATTATAAAAAAAGTAATGTCTACCTGACCTTATATTTGAACCACAAAACTACAATTTTTGTAAATATTTTAGAGTTTTGTTAGCTAGTTACTAGTTATTTGATATAGCCTTTTTTTTTGCCTTTAAGCTCTTTTGCATTTGAATAAAAACTTTTTTTTCTTATGGGGTTTAGTTTTTGTTATTCATATGAGTCCCCATTTAGGTTTTTTTTTTGTCAATAATTTTCTCTTTTGTCCTATTAAATTATGGCTAGAAATCGTAGTTATAATAATTTAAATGTTTTTAAATATACATACTAAGTCAGGTACTCTTAGACTGAAAGGGTTAATAAAATCTTTTGATCAATAATTTTTTTAAATATGAATGTTTATTCTATTAAAAAGTACTATAACATCTCATAATTGGATAGTAAAATTCATTTTTAAAATAGCCTTTTCCAAAGAACATTTGCATACCTATCGAAATACACATCAGGTCAGCCAATTCTCTGCCACATCAAAATCCCTTACTCTTCTTTGATAAATTACGATCACACATCCTCAAAAGTTTTAGAATCAATTCAAGGAGCACTTAAATTTCCCCTTGATCTTTTATTTGAATGTACTGTTGTTCAGAAACATTAATGGTTAGTTTAGACCCGTGGCAAAGACTGTTAAGAGAATTAATGCATTAGTTTTATTAAATGTTTGCAAATTTTGCAACAAGAAAAGATTCTTTCATCTTTAAGTGTTCAATGTTAAGTGTCAAATGTTAAAATACATATTTTATTTTCCTCTCTAAGGTTTCTACTCTGTCGACTGTCACAAGCCCCCAGGTTGTCACAGCAACGGTGGTATCTCAGGTAGCACCCGAGCCACAACCCCAGCCTGCCACCGTAACCGTGGCAACAGGCACCATCCACCCGAGCCAGGCGGCTGTGCTGGCTAGTCTACAGGCACAGCAGCAGTTGCAGGTAATTTATTTCAGGCTGCTCAATAGAGGCTTAATGAAGAATTTATTTTTGAACCTAACAAAAAAATTACTAGGCACGTCATACAACAGAGATGACCAGAAACAAATGGGCCCAGTATGCATAAGCTATATGAGGAATACAGGGGAAGAACCGCTTGATTTACTAGGAGTTGCCCCGTAATTGTGTCTGCTTGGCGGACATTGGCGACAGAAAACCGTTTTCTCTCTTCTTTGTTTGGTCCAAGCGACGGAATCGTGCATCGAGTGAATCTTGGTAGGTAGAAACCGGTTTCCTTACACCAGTTTAGACGATTACTCACTATCATCACCAAAGTAGCCTGCTAAGGAAGGTTTTCTACCAAATCAAGCGGTTTTTCCCCTGTTCTCTTCATATCTCTAACTGTCATAACAGATCTTTGGTTTTGGTTGGGTTGAAGACAGCTGAAACTAGAACTACATGTTCTCGCATACTTAACAATAAATTAAGTAATTGATTGAATGTACTGATTTTCTCCCAATTATTCGAATGTGGTTATGTCCCAATTACTTCGAATAGTTATAGTTCTACTGTACCTTGTATTGTACGAGAGTTACACAATATGAAAATCCAATCTGTTAAGTACACATCGATCTGATCTGCACCTTTTCTTGTACAGCTGAAACAGGGCCAGCCCTCCGTGTCCCTTGCCAAGTCCCTGACCAGTGGCATCATGGTCAGTTCCTCTACAGCCAGCACTCTTGCCAGTCTCACCAAGGCACTGGGGCAGAATCAACAGGTGACCAGCTCGCAAGTAAGGATGCCTTGATTCTCTATTCCCCCCCCCCCCCTTAATGGGGCTACAACATTGGCGGTCAAGCCTTTGCAGACTCAGCACTTTCCCCAGAACTGAGAGCCATTTTTTGTGGCACCATCTAAGCACTCACTACCCATTTTTACGCGTAGATTACAATGAATCTGAGCTCTCTGTGGATGTGAAAGTACGCCGAGATTTAATTTTCCCAGAGATCCCAGGCTAAATAGGCCCTCCATGGATATTTTACATGCCACATAATCACATGACATGCATGCCCAAGATTTCCCCATCCGGAAAATCTGATGACTCAGCCAGGGCTCGAGCCTGCGATCTTGGGCTTACGAGGCAGACACGTTTAACCTCTCAGCCTCTCCTTGCTTCTCTGATTCCCATGGTTTCAATACTGTTGTCTTCAGGGTTCCCACGCCCAACTGAAAGTCCTTGAGAAGTCCTTGATTTTTGTTTTCAAGGACCCCTTTATACTCCTTGATTTTGACCAAAAATCATTGAAAAGTCCTTGATTTTTATTTTTGATTTCAAGGACACTCTAAATACCCCTTGATTTTCATCAACAATCATCGAGAGTCCTTGATTTTTTTTTCTTTCCGTGACGGTGCGCAACCGCTCGAAATACGGGAACTCATTTTCTAAAACACTGCCAACGCAGTGATAAATGGCGCGTCTAGCACTTCTGCAAACAAAACGTCATTAGACAGAGGAACGATGAGAGGAACCGGTAGTATTTTCGCCAAATCCTTTTTCCCTCTGATATGGTTGCTATAACATCTGGCGTTGGCGATATTTCGAACGATGTTTTGTTTTAATGTTACAACTGCTGACACGGGTTTATTTTACTTTTGTTATTCATATATCTTTGGAACATCTGAATAAAATTATGAGTACTTTTCCGTTAAGTAGAGTCTCTTTTCTTCTTCTTGGGCTTGGGGAGCCCAGTCGGTTAAGGCGTTCGCCTTGCATGTGGAAGGTCCCAGGTTCGGGCCGGGCATCACCAAAATGACTGCCGGCCTATACAGCCAAACGAATAATACCACGTGTAGAGGAAGTGCACATTAAATATGCTCCAAAGTCCCGAAGCTGCGTACAATTTCGCACTTAATGATTGCATTGGATGCCTATTCAGGTGTCGGCTCGTCACTTGACTGTGGTTCTAAATTATGACGCCTATCGCCAATAGCCCTAATATTTTTTTACAGTTGGTTATTCAATGCATAACTGCCAACTACTACTATGGATAGTCCGTAGTTTATACGGGCGTGGTTATCGAACTACATAGTTAGGAAAATGCATTCAAAATCTACGAATAAGCTTCAAATATATATTCTGAAATTTATTTATTCGATTTTAAATTTATTTATTTTAAATTTATGATTTGATTTGATTGTAAACTGAGTTCAAGCAGTAATTAGGTTTTTTTTATAAAATCAATGGTTGAGTGTTTTTTTTTTTTTTTTAATTATCTTGGTACAAAAATTGTATTCTCTAATTGTAACTCATATTATTGTAACTCTTTGGTTCCAACTAAGTAATAAAAATGTAAAAATGTTGTTTAAACAAAAATTTTAAAATATTGTATACAACTTTATAATAATAAATGTATGTTGTTTTTTAAAAAAAGTGTTTATATTTAGTTATTTTATAAATTTTGTTTTATTTGTTAACCCTCTAATGCATACTGTTACCGTTTGGTAACAAGTAACATAATCCACTTTATTCTATTAAATTCGAGCTCCTTCTAGACAAATCTGTGTTTTTTCATCTATATCATTTCATTTTAAAGTTTTAGTTACTAATAATCCTCATAGATGACAGTAGTAAAAGTGTATTCAAAATTAAAGACTGAGGTTATTAACTTTTGTGAAATTACGTTTTTGGCAGTATTCAAAGAATAATAATATTAGTAATAAATACTAATAAATTGTTTTGAAAAAATAATCATAGTTAAAAAGGGTTATTTTGAAATATTTTTAGCAGTTTTCTAGTCATTATGATCAAAATTGGAATTTTGCAGTTGGTTTTTGTCATATGGAAAAAATTTTAAAATTTGAAATTATTTAAATTCTAATGCAGTTAAATTTTTTTTTAGTATTTTTCCCATAATGTGTGAGTATTAAAGATACATATATATTTTTTTGGGATGAAAGTAAAAATTCATGCATTAGAGGGTTAAAATGGTGTCATTTGATTAAGGGTCCTTGAAATTTTTTGGGGGGTCCTTGAAAAGTCCTTAGAAAGTCCTTGATTTTTATTTTGAAAGAAGAGTGGGAACCCTGGTCTTGATATCAAATAAACCTATAAATTGACAATTCAAGGACTTTCCTGTGCCCTGAATTTTTTTTTAAATCAAGCTCTTAAAAGTTTCCCTGATTGAGTTCTTGATTTATTTTTGTGTTTCAAAGTCCTTAGTTTTTGGCTACCAATCCCTCTTTTTTCCAGTGTTCTTTAGCCTTTTCTAAGTTTCATACTTAAAAAAAATATTTTTAAGTATAATTGGAGAGCTTTGTCATGAGCTTTCTTTTCTCTTTTGCTCAAAAGAATGTGCTATGTGACAGTTTTGAAAATTTGGGTTTACTGAATCAAAGTGCATGTTGTCCCCTCTTAAGATAACAAGTTTCTCCTTTTCCATTTAATTTAGTTAAAGTTTTTTTTATTGTTTTAAAGTATCATTTTTAACAGATCTAGGTGCAAACTAAAAACTCATTTTTTCTTTCTCGCCTCTTTGTCACATAGCATGTTCTTTCTTTGCGCTTTTCAATTAATAATCAGTATCAGTGTTACACTTGCATGTGATTAAATAAATGAGGAAAATGGACTCGGCTTTTTTTTATTATTTTGCTTTTTTCTCCTGTAAAACAGTTAAAATACTCTGTCACGATGACAATCTAAAAATACTATGTACTCAAAATTGTCTAGATCCTCTTTTGATCTCAATTTTATCACTAGATTCACAGTGACATAATCTCTTATGTATATTTTTATTATATAATACATGATGCTTGCAAATCCCCTATTTCTGCTCACATACGAAACCCCTCTTCCCCCCAGAACGCAGCCATCGCAGCCGCACTGAACAACGCCACCCTCCGCAACCAGCGTGCCGCCGCCGCCCTGACCGCAGCTGGCGTCACGGCTGCGACCACCACCCTCAGCATGCAGGACATCATGGCGGTGGGGCAGCAGGTGCGGGCGGCCCCCACCACCGCTGCGGCTGCAGCCGCTTCTTCGGCTGCGGTGGTGTCGGTGGCGAATCTCGCGGCCGTGCAGCTGGCGACGTCGCAGAGACTGGCTGGGGCGACGCTGTCGCCGTTGACGACGGTGGCATCCGGTGAGTTGTGTTGGTATTTTCTAAAATCTCTGTAGTTAAATTGGTTTTGTTTGTGATAAGCTTTTAAATATGAAGTTTGGACACAACAAGTATGCTTCTAAGTACTACATTAAAAACTCAACTGTGTACACTCCTTGCCAACCTTACTTGGGTAAAAGCAAAGAGTGAAAAAACAGAGGGTAAAGTGCGGTTGGTTCGTTAGTTGGAAACTCTTTTAAGGTAATATTTACATACAAAATGATCTGAATACTACTTAACCAAAATACACTTTTCATTTGGATAAAATTGCCAAATTTTCTCAAATAATATTCAAATCTGTTAGATCTTAAATGAAATGAATGTTTTAAACATGTTTTCTGGATGGATTCACAAATAATTTATGGAACTCTTTACATCTGTATAAGGATCTTCTCCATAGCATATTTCTATTATTTACCCAAATTAGGTTGGCAAGGAGTGTAAATGTTTCACAAGGATATTTGGGAAACTTGCCTTTTCTCAATTACTCTGGAGACTTTGCAAATTTTATTAACATGTGCAAAGTCAGTGGTTAAGTTTTTGAAGTTGGCATTTTTTGTCAGTAGACATGGGCCATTATTTCAGTATTACTGGATCCTGTGGTTTTAAGGATTAGTTGAATATTGCAACTTCGGAATGGCCACAGTTAACATATTTTCAGATCAGCAGAGTTTTCACTTCAGATAGAGATAGATGCTCCTTGTCACTCCATTTTTCATCTGATAAATTCAGGGACAGCTAGCAGAAAGCACCATGTGTACTGTTATCATGACTTTTGTAACAAACCTTTAATTTTTTTTATTAAGGTTTAATTATTTTTCAGCCCAACTCAACCCTCAAGCGGCCACAACCCAGAGAAGCATTGCTCATATGGCCCAGATTCAACAGATGAAGCAGACTGCCCTCCTCAGGCAAAGGGTAAGGTTTGCTAAGAAATTTCGTTGCACTTAAGTTTGGACACATACAGTACTATCATTGAAACACATTCTAAACATAGTTAAAGTATTTGATTGGCAGATCATGTGATCTCCAAATGTTAACAACAGGACGCCCGTGGAGACTAAAATTGGTAGGAAATGGGGCCAGTGTTGCCACCACTTTTAGAAGAAAAGTGCCACGAAAAATAATATGTATTTCTAAAAATTACAAAAAATACCATAAAAAACTAGCTTCATTTTGGAATATTTTTAGTGACTATAAAAAACGTGACTTTCTTGAATCTTGATTGAGTTTGATTATATTTTAATTGGTTTTCAGAAAAAGTATTAAGGAAAATTTTGTACACTTGATTTAAATATTTTTAAATCGTTGCCCTGTCTTTGTTCAACTAATATATTAATTTATATAAACCAATTTAAAAAATAAAGATAGTTAAATACATACAGCTTTAAATAATATTCAAGAAAGATGCCTTAAAAAAATTTACAAAACATGACAAAAACGTGGAGTAGGGTAGACTGACCAGTGAGTGAACAGGCCCCAGTGAATGAACATTTGGTAAATATAATTTAAAAAAAATAAGGATTGAAAATCATTCCGCTATACGGATTGGCAACGCTGACTTCCTCCCATGTCTTAAACGTTCATTCACTGGTTAGTCTACCCCAGCTAAATCAATCTATTGACTCCAAATCCTGTTGCAGCAGGAGACTGCCCTGAAGCAGCAGCTGAAGCGGCTGCACAGCGTCCAGCAGCAGCAGCAGGCGGGGGCGGCCGGGGTCGCAGCTGCGAAGGGGGGCGCCCAGCCGCGGGTGGCGCAGCAGGTCACCATGAAGCAGGGGGCAGTGGGCAGGGCCATGACGGAGGCGGAGGTGGCGCAGCTCATGAAGAGGCAGAAGCAGCAGCAGATCAACGTGAGTGGGGCTTTTTGTTGGGGCTGTACACAAGGTTGCTACGTTCCTTGAAAACCTTGAGAAGTGATTGAAAAAACATTGGTTTTCAAGGTCTTGAAAGTGATTGAAAAACATCCACCTTGAAAGTCCTTAATTTTTTGTTGCTGACGAATTCATATTAAAGTGTTGCAAACTTTTTCAATGTGAATCAGTTCATATTATGTATTTGATTTATTGTTTGCATAATCCAAGAAGGCAGAGCAAGTGATTTTAAATGGATTTTGTAGTAACTAAATAGTTAATTTATAACACATATTTAATTTCATTTAAAAGTTATCTTTTAATTTTTTAAAAATTCATTTAAAATACAACTATCATGAAATTGCCTTGGCATGAACTGCATGGCTCTGCTTTTGTTGGGGTCGAACAGTTAATAGGCAGGGTTTGTACCCCTGCCTGAAATTTATGAAAAACTCCTGAATTTCATTTTGTTAAGGGCCTTTATAACTCTGGAAATTTGTGCCTGTAGCTCTTGATATATTTTCTCCTCTCCTGAAAAAAAATTATCAGCATGAATTGTTTTTCTCCTTTCTCTGTTGTTTTTCTCCCGTATTTTATTCCGATATTCGCCATGTGCAGTAAAAAAAGTAATGTTCGGACAATGTGATACTAGTTAATGTCTCAGAATGCACCGCACAACTCTTAAGAATATTTTTTCTTCAGTTTCATCATTTGAAGTTCAGTGAAGTCACTAGACGAATAGCTTTTGCTAAAAAGTAATTTTTTCCCTATCTGGGATCATTCACAACACGTTTCATAGTTTCAACATTTATATCATACAGAATATGGTAAGATGCCAGTGAACAAGAAAGCCAAGCTTGTGTTACCACGCTCCCCTTAAATATTAAATCTAAAATTAAGAGTATTATAAAATGTATCAAAATAATAATCAAACTTTCATTTTTAAAGAATTATAGCTTTAAGATAGCTAAATATTAAGCTAACTATTAAGATTAGTTATAGCTTTAAACTTGAGCCCTGTATCCCAAACATATGGACTTGTTGATTTTCAAAACTTTTTATTTTATTTTAATTGTTATGCTATGGTGTCACAGTTCTGACGTTTTCTCATTCTTGGTTTCCACTGTAATAATAATTTTTTTCCCAACCTGTGTTTTCCCCCCATTGCAGCTGACGGCTTCCCAGATCCTTGCTCAGGTCCAGCCTCAGCAGGTGGCCATCAGCAGCAGTGGCGCCACCTTGGTGAAGACCGTGTCCTCCCCCCTGGCCATCCCTGTTTCAGCCGTCACCATGGGAGGGGTCAACATCAATGTCAGTGTGCCGCAGGTAACACTATTCTTCAGTTCCTTTTTTTTTAAAGCAAATTGGCTGTGTATTAAAAGTTTTACTGAAAATTTAATTTCTTAATTTTTAAGAATGCAGTTAAACCTCGATAACTCGACTTCCTATAAGTCGAATAATCCGCTAACTCGAACTTTTAATTAGGTCCCGAAACATTTCTATACTTTTCTTTAAAAAACTGTCTCAATAACTCGAAGTTGACATCTTCTAAGTCAAAGTTTTTGTCATAGATTTCACATGTAAAAGACACATTTCAGTTAAAAATTAAATTTCAATTCAAATTAATTAGCTTGTTGAATCCATCAGTCTGTGAATGCCTAAAAATACAATTACAATCAACAAGTAATAAATGTTTTTTTTTTCCAAATGAAATTTACATGGCATGTACACTAATAAATATGTAATGAGGCCAAATTTTGTGAGTTTTAATAAACCTTTTGACCCCAATCTTCACTTGTTGTTTACATATGTGCAACAACACAAAAATGATAAGAAATGTGTATAACTCTAGTATTATGGCACATATCAAACCACTTAAACCAGGTCGACCCATCTTAAGTGAAAAGAGAGAAATAGAATATACCTTCTGTATGTAACTCGAACTTCGGATAAGCCGAATATTTTTTAGGGTTTCCTGGGACTTCGAATTATTGAGAATTGACTGTATTATATTTCTGAAGTATTAGTTGTATGTGACACCATCATGCTTTAAATTTTAAAAATTATTTTTTTTAAATCAAGTGTGTTGCTAAAAACTTACAGTCAGGAGATAGGTTCATATAACTGTATGCATCAACGGTTTATTTTAATATTTTTTTTTAATGGGAGAGAAATGGAATGCTAAGCTCTAATAAAATAAGTATTTTTGGGTGTTTAGTCTTGATGATTTAAACTGATTTGGATGAACAGATGGCATTATCTACCTGCTTGTTGATGGTATTTGGTAGAGTCATAAAAAATATATGTTAGCAGATAAATAATTACCTTCTATATTTATAGTTTACACCCAAGAAATTTTTTCAAGATGGCAGATATCTTTCATAACTAAAAAAAAATGCTCAAGGGTACCGCAAAATTAGCTTCCATATTCTTATCTACACCCGCAAATCTAAATCTCGCCCGACTAAAAATTCACTAATTACGTGCAAAAGATAATACTGATTGATTGAGAAAAAAATATTAAGTTTTTTAATCAAGATTTCCTTTCTTTTTCCTCCCCCCAGAGCAAGGCCAGCACGTTACAAGGTAAAGCCACCACCACCCTTACGAATCAGCAGATAAGAAACTTCCAGCTGCAACAACAGATTCTCAACCAGGCAAGGAAAGGAAAGATGGCCAACCTCACCCAGCTGGCTAAGGTAAATGCTCCTTTTGAGGTTTATTTAAACCTATTTATAGATTTGTTATGTATTTGTTTATTTTATACTTATGCTGGAATATACATTTATACAAGTTTTTTTTTTACTTTTCTTTCATTACATGAAAAAGAAAAACATGGTTAAAAATGACCCATTCTTTTTGACCTATTTTCACAGCATGGAAGAGTGTGCAATGAAATTCTAAAATCATTTTTTTACATAGAATTTTTAAATATTCTGAATGGTCTAAAGAATAATAGTTAAGGACAGTGAAACATTTTCTACATTCCTTGGGCATTCACTGCAATATTTTATATCTAAAATTAGAAAACGACTGTTATATTGTGTATATGTCCATGATAGTCAGTGGATTTCTAATGGATCTCAAGTTTGCAATTTTAATCTCAAATTAAATCAAAGGGCTGAGCCCTGCCTGTAACTTGTTTGTGTAGGAAATTCTTTACGTTCGGATCTGGGCATTTCCAAAATGACTGCCAAACTGTAATTGGCCTGTGCAGCCAAAAATTCCGATGAATGGATACTCTGTGTCGAGGTAGTACACACTAAACATGCGCCAAAGTCCTGCGGCTGTGTACAATGTTCTGTTGGGTGCCCATATCAGCTCATCACTTGTCTATGGTTATAAATTACATTTGCCTTTTACAGGTCCCTGGCAAGGCAGGGGGCACCTCAGTGCAAATTGTGCCCCAACAGATGAAGAACCTACAGACAGCCATGACAGTGGCACAGATACAGCAAGCCATGAAGCAGGCCATCCCGCAGAACATTCCTGTTGTGAGTGCATATAATATTATTTTTATATTAACCGGTACCATATTCAAATTGCAGGACTGTCTGGTGATGTCCAGGAGTTAACTCTGTACGATATTCAGCTATACAATTGAAGAGTACAGGGGAAGAAAACAATGTAAAGAAATGCAGAAATAAAACATGCTATTTTTAACGCCATGGTTTTATCAGTCTAATTTTTGTATTGCCTCTTATATGAAGATTACACAGGAAGAAACGATTGATTTATTAGGGCGGACGCCTGCATTGTTTGCTTGGTGGACATTGGCGGCAGAAAACCGGTTTCTCTCTTCTTCGCTTGGTCCAAGCTTTGGGATTGTCAATCGCCTGAAACGTGGTAGCTAGGAACCACAGAGATAGAAGTTAGGGCGTATTAGAGTGGCAGATCGCATGACCTACAACACTGGCCTCATTGGGGCTTTTCTGGGAGCTCCTTGTGCGTCCCGTGGTTACCATTGGAGGTCACATGATCTGCCACTCTATTACTTTAACTTCTATCTCTGTGGTAGGAACTGGTTTCCTTACACAATTTTAGGCAATCACTCGCTATCATCGCCAAAGTTACCTGCTAAGGAAACTTTTCTACACAATCAATCGGGTTTTTCCCCTGTACTCTTCAATTGTGCAGGCATAAAGGGTCACAAAAGGTTATAATAGATATTTTGACTGAAGATCAAGAGACAATCATTTTCTTTCCTTCACTAAAACCAAATTAAAGCAGGTTTAGGATGTTTTTGTATTATGCTAGATACTATGATGTTATAAATTAGTTGTCATTGTAAGCACTGTGCAGCCGCTTAAGTTGTTGTTTCAGGGCAGTTTCCTGCTACAGCAGATTGTTATCGTGATTTAGCAACTAGCAAGGCAAAGGAGGTGACTCCTGCTTTTATTCCAATATTGCATGTTCTACCCTCTTAACACTTAAGTACCCCCTCCCCCCCTTGCCAGTTTGCGACTGCCACCTCTTTTCAATGGACAATTACAGCATTTTCCAAACATATTTTATTTCGATTAAGCATAGGGAGAAACTCCTTAATCTCGCATATTTCCGCTTTTTAAGAGCAACTTATTTTTTAATTAATTTTTAAAGTTTTTGGCGCGAAAACAGCGATTTCGTCATGTGACGTCATCTGTTACGAAATGGCTACCGCTCGCTACTGTCGTTCCGGTAATCGCAATAATGGCGCTTAGTGTTATTGTTGAGTCCGAAAAATCGCTCCATTTGATGTTTATTTCTTAATTATGGGTTATAAGTACTGTATTGTGCAAGTGTACGAATACAACTGCACAAAAGCCCAGATAAATACTTCATTACCCAAAAATAAATATGCTAGAAACAAGTGGTGCAGAGCCATTAAAACAAGTTTATTGCTAGTACGAAAAGCAAACTTTCTTATTTAAAAATGAGTTTTTCTGAATACAAAACACTTAAATAAGAAATAAAAATATACGTTAAACACTTGCAAGCTAATTTTGTTCGTTTAATTGATGATGTTATTACAATAAACAAGGTTTTAAAACATTAATAAGCTATTAAGAAAATGTAACAACATGTACCAATTTAAACTTTTTTTTACCTATTAAACAGTATTTTGAAAACTTAAATCGCTAAAAATCTCTATAATTGGTATGATATTGCAGAAATAATGAAAAATAACAGCCCTGCAGTTGCATTTTTGGATGATCATAACTTTCATTGCTGCACACAAGAACTGCTTGAAAAATACAAATGAATTTTGTGCCTGGCAATTGAAATATTAATGCATATTTAAAAATATGCATAGACCTGTGTAATGTTGGGTTTGAAAATTTAGGTCTAGAATAGGTGGAGGTGTACAACAAAAAAAGAAACAGGACTTTAAAAAATAATGTAAGATGGGTGAATATGAGTTTTTTCATGTGGTATTGCTTAGGCGAAAAATAAAAACCAAAAATTTAGCCTGCAGCTTAAATACTCACTGAAAGTTGGAGTACTAGGCATCAAAAGAAAGGTCTTAGCCTCCATAAACAGAAAATACCAAAAGTTTTGGCCCCATACGTCCCTAAAGAGTTTAGGGTCCAAAGGTGTCTTTTAACATTGCATGCACCGACAGATGACAGTTATCACAAAGATAGAGGCCTGCATTTAAAAATATGCAACTACCTGTGCTAAGTTGGGTTTGAAAAGTTAGATCTAGAATAGGTGGAGGTGTACAACAAAAAAAACAAGACTTTAAAATAATAAATAGTGTCAGAGGGGTGAATATGTGTTTTTTCATGTGGTAATGCTTGGGCAAAAAATAAAAAACAAAAATTTAGCTGTTAACTTAAATACTCACTGAAAGTTGGAGTGTCATACATCAAAAGAAAGGTCTTGGCTTCCATAAACTGAAAATACTAAAAGTTTTTGCAAAAAAATGTCCCTAAAGAGTTTAGGGTCCAAATGTGTTAACATTGCATGCATCGACAAATGGCAGTTTTCACAAAGATAGAGGCCTGTATTTAAAAAATATGCAAGTACCTGTGCTAAGTTGGGTTTGAAAAGTTAGGTCTAGAATAGGTGGAGGTGTACAACAAAAAAAAAACAAGACTTTAAAACAATAAATAGTGTCAGAGGGGTGAATATGTGTTTTTTCATGTGGTAATGCTTGGGCAAAAAATAAAAAACAAAAATTTAGCTTTTAACTTAAATACTCACTGAAAGTTGGAGTGTCATACATCACAAGAAAGGTCTTGGCTTCCATAAACTGAAAATACTAAAAGTTTTTGCAAAAAAATGTCCCTAAAGAGTTTAGGGTCCAAATGTGTTAACATTGCATGCATCGACAAATGGCAGTTTTCACAAAGATAGAGGCCTGTATTTAAAAAATATGCAAGTACCTGTGCCAAGTTGGGTTGGAAAAGTTTGGTCTAGAATAAGTGGAGGTGTACAACAACAAAAACAGGACTTTAAAACAATAAATAGCGTCAGAGGGGTTAATGAGTTTTTTCATGTAGTATTGCTTAGGCGAAGAATAAAATCCAACATTTTAGCTGGTAGCTAAAATACTCACTGAAAGTGGGAGTCTTATACATCAAAAGAAATGTTTTAGCGTCTAGAAACTGAATACAGGCAAAATAGTAGTAGTAAATTAGAGCAGTACAGTTTTAATCTTCAATATAGCATTCAATGCTCTCAGCAAAGGGTATACCAAATTATGACACAATCATATTCGAAACATAGAAGTTTACTTGCATAAATGTACTAACTACAATCATTTCATTTGGCGAGACAGTAATGTGCATTTTTAATCAAATTTAAACATAGTTTTTCTGTCAGTTAATGTGTCAAAACTGTATTTTTTTATAGTAAATATATTTTTATTAACAAATTCAGTAATTTAAATTAAGAAAGAGCATTTTTTAACTAAACTTGTTTGCTTTTTCTCCTCTTTACTTTCCCATTTCGGTTTAACATTATAAGATATTGAAAAACAGAAGAAAACAACATTCGAAATTCAAACCCTCGAAAAGGTAAACAAACGTTCACGAATTCGGAAGATTCCTCGGCTCATAACAGATGACGTCACGGCCAATGGCGTACCGCTTTGTGCATTTATTATTTTATTAAATTACAGAAATATTTTTTTGAAATTTTAAGTTGATATTCGAAACCAGGAGCATTTTTTCTATCGGAACCAATAGTTTTTATAACACTTTGAAAAATATGCAAATTGTCCATTGCCAGAGTTTTGCAATTAACAAATCATAGTATTTAAAAAAATTAAATCTGATTTTTTTTTAGCGAGGTATTTGAAAACCACTGCAACAAAGGTTGTTGTGAACAATTTTGAAAAATTAGTCGCAAAATTGAAGCACTTGCTTGTATTTCGTTACAACAGACTGTTAATTTCGAACCCTGATATTAACTAGCAGGGCAAACAAGGGTCTGCTGTGGGCAGGTAAACTGCAGTAACTAGCCCAACAACTTAAACTATTGTTGCAAGCACTCAATAATTATATCCTATAATAAAACATAATGAAAAAGACTGATTTTTCTAGAGCAAAAATGTTAAAATTCATTGTTATGGTTACTGCAGTTTACCTGCACTGGGCAGCGTTCATTTATCAAGATCTTAGTCCTGCTTATTCTTATCCTTTGGGTGCACTAATTCGATAGATGGATTTAATTGGACTATTTTAGTTCTGAAGTAATTAGTCTTTCAGCATCATTTCTTATAGCCCATTCAATTAAGACCTTCCTCTTGCATGCAATTAGGTCCCAAGTTCTGGTCTGGACATCGCAAAAGGCCTGTGCTGCCAAACAAATCCAATGAATAAATTTCTGTGAAGAGATTGGGCATGTTAAATATGCTTCAAAGTCCTATCGCTGTGTACGCCCTTACCGGTTGCATTGGGTGCCCACTCGGGTGTCTGCTTCACTGTGATTCTAAATTATGACACCTGTCATCAATAGCCTGAAGCCAGGGGCTTAGTGGTAGTGCTTTGCATTGCCACACCACATCAAATCCCGGATTGGACGATTTTGACCCATCCTTTCATCCCTTGAGTGGGTCGACAAAATGGGTACCAAGAATGTTTGGGAACAAAACACTGGGGGTTCTGCGTGAGGCTGACCACCTTACTGGGACCTATGTCTTGCACCCCAGAGCCCTAGGTCACGAAAGCTGAAATGGGCACAGCAGGCCTTGGCCCAGTAATGGTCTGTTGCGTCAACAGCCCCTGTGTAGCTCTAGAGGGATGATAATTCTAATTCAACTAAAAAAACTGCATTTATTTCAATGTTGTTCTATCTTCTTAATACTCATGTAACATTTGCTCCCTTTCTCCCCTAGGTGGTGACGGCCACCCCCAGCCTAGGAGGGGTGCAGCAGCAGCCGGTGGGGGCGGTCAAGGCCACCACCCTCCCCTCCACCACCCTGACCACGAGTGGCGTGCTCAAGGCCGCCACCCTCGCCCCCCAGGCCGTCACCCTGGCGGTGAGGGCGGCCCCCCAGGGACAGCCCCAGCAGCTGCAGATACAGGTAGGATTGAGTCTTTAATTTGACGTATACAGGGGGAAAACCCCTTCATTGCATAGGAATGTCTGCTGGGTGAAGATAGTGAGTCGTCGGCTAAACTGGTGCGAAGAAACCAGTGGCACAGGTTTAATATCAAGATTCACGCCAGAAAATCTGACGCTTAACTGTGAAAGAAGAACCAAAGGAGAAACCAGTTTCCGATCGCCATTACTCGCCATGCCAAAATCAATACAGACAGATCCCCTGCCGATAAGGTCGTTATTCCCCATCGTGATTCCTCTTCATTTGTCCCAACAGGCCGACAGCCCCCCCCCCCCCCCCCCCCAGGGGCTGAGATACAAGTATTTAATTGTCAGGTCATCCGGTATCATTAAGTTGGAGTAGATTGTTTGACTAATTTTTAATTTTTCTGTCTGCAACTTTTTGGAACAGTTAGATAATTAGACGCGACTGGTTTGAAACACTCCTCATCAGAATCTATGTAATAGCCCAGTGTTTCTCATCTTTTGACGGCTAGCATAGGTCCGTTCATGAACGGAAAAAAGAAATGACTCTTCCATTTTCCACCTGTGTGCTTATGTATTTACAATGAAGGTTTCTTTTGACACTGGCGGGATTGGGTCATTTGTTTGTGATAGATTGTTTGAATTTTTCTTTTTTTTCTTTCTATTAAAAACTTTTTAGAACAGTTTAGGGGACGTCCATAGAAAAGGAACAACATAAAATAAACGCAACATATGTTATATACCCAATGTACCGGTCAACAAAGTCCCAGACATCAGCTTCTTCAGAAATACTCACAAGATTGGTTGGCCGACCAGGCCCAACCAGAGCTGTAATCAAATCTGGCCATCTGCCGATAACGCCGTGAACTAACAATTATTACGAAACGTTATCGGTGGATGCTGTGAAAAATTAATGGGAGGAAAAAACTCATAACCCACTATTTGTTAACAATTGTAAAGTTTAATATGCATTTTTCTTCCAAGTAAACCCTCAAACATGTCAATTTTAAACACTCCATTAATCTCTTCCAGGTCCAACAGTCCCCCCACGCCACCCTTGTCTCCCCCCAGACCCAGGTGGTGTCCACCGCCCAGCTCACCCAGGCGAGGATGCAGCTGCAACCCCAACCCTTGCAGACCGTCACTGTGCAGCCGCAGGCGCAGCTGGTCCAGGCCGTCGACCCACAGCCGCAGGTCAGTGGTGGGCTATAATTAATTTGTCAATTATCTTGTTAATTGGCTAAAAATGTAATTGCAAATAAATTAATTTGATTAACGTATGTTAATTGTATCTCAGAATTAAAATAATTGCAATTAACTTTTTTAGTTGTTTTAAGGAAATAATTAAAACTAATTTTAACTTAATGTATAAAACAAAATAAGTAAAGATTTAGGAAATCTCATCTGTAGGTCTCAGACTTAAGGCGAATAAAAAAACTGGTCAAAGGCTGTTAGCATAGCTTATTTTTTAAAACATATTTTTTTTCTACTTAAAAAACAACCTGCTAGTAAAACTGCTGCATTGCATATTGTTTTTTTTTTAATATATATACCAGCTTTATATTATGCAGCAGTGTTTTTATAATAGTTATTTTTTAAATAAAAGTAGCCAAACAATTGAAAATTAATGATACTACTACAGTTAATAATTAAAAAATTGCAAATTGTAATTTTCCACAATTACAATTTATGAATTGTTAGTTGTGGTTTCATTTACCATTTAATTGTTAATCTTCAAATGTTCTTGCAATTAAAATTTGCCCAACACTGCACCAGGTTGCAACGGTCTCCGCAGCACCCATCGCGGCTGCGACCCCCACACAGCTGACAGTGCAGCAGACCAACACCCAGATGGTGCAGCAGGCCATCCAACTGGCCCGCCAACAGCAGGCGGCTGCGCAAGCAGCTGCACAGCAGGCCGGCAAGGCCTCGCCCTACACCATGCGGCTGAGGAACCCGCCCAAGTAGTCGCAGCTGCACTTGGTGGTTTCACTTACGGAGATGGTGTGATGTACAGGCATTAAGGAGGATTATGAAGATTTTGATAGAAGTGTGAGCAAAATAATCGTCTTACTATTTCCCGACAGTGACCTGAAAATATGTTGAGGTATAAAGAGGAAGAAGATGTTTAAACATGTTTAGAAAAATATGTCATTGAAGAAGACAGTGACAGGACTTTAAAAATTGGATTGAAGATTTTCAGTGAAAAATGTGCAAGCATACATCAAGTATACATTTCCTGACAATAACTTGAAGACAAGTTGTAAGAACAAAGAATCTTGATGTCACATTGTAAGAAGAACATTTTAAGTAAAGGATGTGATGCAAGATTGCTCTGGTATAAAAAGAATGAAGAATTTGAAAGATAATGTGTATAAGCAATGTGAAAAATGACTTGATTTGAATAGAAAAGAATGTTTTGGTTGCAGAAATCTAAAGAAAAAAGTCTACTATTAATTGATGCTAAAAGGGAGCAATCGGTGTGACTAGGAGTAAAATATAAAAATTTGGCCATTCATTCCGATTAATGACGATTTAACTAAACCCAAACAGACTTTTACCCTCCACTTAGTAAGTGAAGTATTAAGGAACGTTTCACATGTTGAGTTAGGTCTAATACTGAAACAGTATTACTTGAGGGATTGTAAAGGACCACTTACTTTATAAAGGAATGGATTTGTAATGTTGTGTAACTTACTCGAAAGTTTAAGTAGGAAATGTCTTATTCAACCGGAGTGCATTATACGCATGCAATTTTAGTTGGCACAATTCAAATGAAAACTATAATCATCAAATTTCAAGAAACTGTTCTAATATTGTTTTTATTTTATTTAAGCTTAAATTGATTATTCTCCAAAATAGCATATGCATGTAAGCTTTATTTCTTAACTAAAAATATTTTTTTGTTATTGTTAAATCATTTCCAAATTTCTGTAGAAAATCTGCAAATACTACCTGGAATTATCATGCAAAATATTATCACTTCCTGCAGGATTTTTTTTTCATGCATATGCTATTTTTTTTCTTTTATTGTGGCCAATCTTCTGTTGTTTCTCTGATTTCAAGTGTTTCATCTTTTGTAACTTCCTTCAGAATTGTGATACTTTCCAAACTGCTAAATAGTATTTACCAACTCTTTTTGGAAGTTTAATCAAGATTTATGTCAACGACTGATACCAAAGGATTAGTTTTTGTAGAGAATTTTTTTTCCTTCTCAAATTACCGAAGCGACTATTTTGCAGGGTCGTTGGAAAAAGTTCAGATTTAGCTAGAAATGTCAAAGGACTGTGGCATAAAAATGGCAAGACTATTACATTAGGACATTGGAAATGTAACTTCCAAACATGTGGTGTTTCGAACCTTGTTGATTTCCATAAAACTTTTTGGCACTTCGTACTTTATGATTATTTTCCCATTGATTGTACATTAAAACATAGAGCTGATACTCTCCCAACGTTTTGCTTGGTGAGAAGATTTCTGTGAACTTTGCTGTTTATTTCATACATACAAAAGGCGTCTCATCTCATAACCATTTTTAAAAGATGTATAAAAAGATAGATGTAAAATCTTCATGCATTAAAATCAGTTAATTTCATTTACATAGTGACATCTTCCTTGTGTACAAAATAAAAATATGTATAAAATTGATACTTAGTGCTTTTTCTCATTGTGTACCTTTTGCTTTTAATAGCATACAACAAATAAACATTCATTAAATATATAATAATTTATTAACTTCTATTTTTGTACAAATCAAACTGCTGATGTAAACCTTTGAACTCATCATTAAAATATTGGATAACCAATTCAAATAATTTTACTAAGAAGCAGGTTAAAAAAATTTCTATTGCTATGTACAAATAAACATTTTCTATAATTGAAATTATACAGTATGGTACAGGGTAAAAATTAAAGTCCTTTTAGAAATGCACAAGAGCGATTTACAAAGAGCATTACAAAGGTAAGAAAGGACACTCTACACCGGTTATAACATGGAAAAGGCAGCTGCGTGGTGTGGGCAGTTCGGAAGCTTCATTTTGCATAAATTAAAACAATTCGGGGAACAAATAGCGTGATTTTGTTACCTTTCAGTCTCAACTTTTTTTTTTCTACAAATCTCAAATTTGTGAAATAGATTCATTATGCATTCAGAATGAAACGGTAAAAAACATGGGGTTTAAATCTTATTTTTTTTAATTAAAATTTAAGGGGGAAAAATTGGAATCATAATTTTTGAATGAATTGTAACAATAACTTTTTTCAAAACTTAATTTGTTAAGAATAGCTAAAATTAATTTTTAAACATCTGCAAAATGCATGCATGAAGAATTTAGGGTCAATTCATTTGGGAGTGAATTTTATTTGACTATATTTTTAATAAATTAAAACAAACATAATTTAATTCTTCAAAAGATATTTTTGCATTGGACGATACATAAGATCGAGCTTAACTTAGTCACAAACTGATGAATCCAAATGGAATCATTGGGGGCGAAAGGGTTTAAACCATGCGCTCCCCTAATTGTTGTGAGCAGTGTATTTTACTACAAATCAATCGAATAAGATTTTTGAACAAAAACGCCAACAATTAACTTATATCAATAATAATTAATATTAAAATTTTAAAAATAAATTTGCAGCAAATTAACATTTAAAGTTCAAACAAAATCATACTCTTAAATATTGAATTTCGATATTTCTAGATAAAAAATAAATATCTGAACATAGAAATTTAATAAGATATTTATAAAACATATGAATAGTTTAAATAAAATATAAAGGAATTGGAAAAACTATTGACTATTGTAAAAGGGCTGGCCACAATCACAGTTTATTAGGAGTTATATCTATAGTTTAAAGATGCAAAGGAAATTAGACATTTTGCAAACCAAAAGGACACTGCTTTCTCCTTTTTGTATGTATTACCATACTAGGAAACAATTGCATTGACATGCTTTTAAAATATTAAAACAGTCTATAGATGTCTGGTGTCCCTTTTGCTAATATGAATTTGCTTTGGTATCCAATGCAAAATTCATATTAAAAAAAAACTTGTAAGGTTTAAGAGGGCTTACATGCTCCAACAAACAAAGAATTAGTTAATTTATTTGTTTCTGATAATTATTGTTAGAAGCCACCATTGCTAAACCATTTCCAACATTTGAAATACGAGAAGTTTTAATCTCTGTAAAGAGCCTTAGTTCAAACACTTAATTGTTCTAAACACAAACACTGAGGAAAAATATTATTAATCTAAAATAATCTTATTAAAATTGTGACATGAACAAATAAAAAGCTCTTAGATAAATCTTTTTGATTTTGCTGAATGAACACAATTCATAAGGGAGGAAACTGGTTCTTTTTGGGGTTGCAATCTTAGGTTATGTTCATACATGCCTCAATAACCAACAGCGATGAAAAGTACATATATACTCCAAGCCAACAAAAGATAAAATAGAAATATGCTAGGGCAGGGATCCTTCTACAAACGTAAGACGTTTTGAAAAAAAAAAAACCTGGGAATCCATCCAAAATATGTTTAAAATTTTAATTTCGTTTAAGGTTTTACTGATTTAGGTAGTATTACTGAAGAAATAGAGGATATATTTATTTTATTAAATAATTTACATCACAAGGACTTTTGAAAATATTAGTAATAATAAATTTAAAATCATTGTCGGCCATAAAGCGATAACTGACCCAAATTGGACGACTGATCAACGTTTTTTTTTATCCAAGTTTTGTTTAAAATGGCAAACGTTTTTTTTTTTTTGACTAATCACACTCATTCTGTTTTTTCATCAGCTTCATCTTTCGTTGGAAAGGAGTATAGTACCGTTTTTATTCCCCCTAGAACAGATTCTTGAAATATCAAACCGGGTTGTTTTCAGCTCGTGGCATGCGTGGACATGGGGGGGACACCGGTCTACTGGACGTGCAGGACCTTCTTGACGGCCATGACGACGTCATTAGGTTGGGGGATGCAGAGGGGCTCCAGACTCTTGGTGTAGGGCATGGGCACGTCGGAACCCGTCACACGGACCACAGGGGCATCTAGGTAGTCGAAGGCAGGGCCTGGGAACAGAGGTTGGGCTTGAATTATCGTCGCACTAGAGCTACACGAGGGCTATTGGAGACGGGCCTCGTATTTCAGAACCACAGTCAAGTGCAAGCTGACACCTGAATTGGCACCTAACACAACCGTTAAGGGCAACATCGTACGCAGCGTTAGGTTTTGAATTAGCGTCGCACTAGAACTACACGAGGGCTATCGGCGACGGGCGTTGTATTTTAAAACCACAGTCAAGTGACGAGCCAACACCTCATAAGGCACCCAACGCAACCGTTGAGGGCGACATTTTATGCAGCAATAGGACTTTGAAGGATATTTAACGTGCGCTCCCTTACACACTACACAGGGTATTATTCGTCAGACATTTTTGGCTGCACAGGCCGTTTATAGGCCGGCAGCTATTTTGACGATGCCCGGACCCAAACCTGGGACCTTCCGCATGCTAAGCGAGTGCCTAACTAGGTAGTCGAAGTGTTTCAAATTGTACAAGATTTTGATCTCTACTCTCAACAATCAAAGGTCTTAATATTGTGTAACCTCTTAAGACCCGAGCAAAATCCTACACGTAGGCTCTTAATCTAAACATATGTTTCATACAAATATATGTTAAAAAGTATGTTTTACAAAGACATTTAAAAAATATGTTTAATAGTTACTAGGGACACGCCTTAAACTCTAAAAATACACTTTTTTGTGCTATAAATGCAACAAAAAAGCCATATTGCTTATTTGTAGTGAACAGATTATTTTATCATTGTTTTTAATGCAAAATACCTTTAAATCAACTAAAAAACTAAATTTATTAAAAAATTGATTAATCCAATTGTTGAAATTTTGCAATACCAATTACAACAATTTTGTCCAAGAATAACACTTTATTGAAATTTTCGAGAATATTTTTTTGTTTCTTAATTTCTTGTCTTTGAAACAGATCAATCATATTATACTTTAAAACTTTTGAAATAAACTGCCATTTTTCAAAGATTTTTTTTGTTTTAATGGTAAACAATTATTCTTTTCATGTAAATCAAAGATGGTGGTTTTCTTTTTCTTGTAAATACTTATTCGAACCACCTCACTCATACAAAAATTCTTATTACACTTTACTGTAATTTATTGCAGCAATAATTTTAGCAGGATTAAAAAAAACTTGTATTAATAAAGCATTTATTTACTATTTAAACTAATTATTTTAAGTTTTTTGACTTGTGCCGTTTCTAAAGAGGTATTGTATACATGCTTCACCACTGCACTAACACATTTCCTTAAAATATTTAAATTTGTTTTAAAAATGAAATTTTTTTTAAATATTTTTTTTTCTCATTCAATTTATTTCCATACAATTTAATTTTACGTCTAGCCCGCTTTAAAAACACAAGTTTTGCTAGGTAGGCTAGGAAATTAACCTAAAATGAATAACCTGTTCCTCCCCCAATTCTTTTTCAGAGCAATGTTGCCTAGTGAAAAAGTCTTTAAAAAAACTGGCTTGTTGTAGCCCAGGGGTTCCCAACCGGTGGTACGCGTACCACTGGTGGTACGCGGGAATATTTCAGGTGGTACGCGTGAGTGATGCGAGAAACATGATGCTATATCAGCTTCTGCATGCATGTGCAGTGAGCACACAAACATATTACTCATTAGTTTAAACATTAACATTATTTTAAAGAGAAATCTTTAATTTTTTTATCGGATTTTGATGAGTTTGTACTATTTTTTATTTGTATGTTTTTATAGGTAATAAACAAAACTGTAAATTAATACAATTTTAACCTTTTTATTTCTCCTTTATTATAAGTTTGTTATAAATAAACAAATTATAAGTTTGTTATAAAAAAACAAATATGTAACCAATAAATACAAAGTTTTCTTATGAATTTTACTCAGAAAACATTTGAACACTTATAGAAGTGTAAATAATATATGTTTATTAAAATATTTAGGGTCTGGTGGTACGCCAAATTTTTTCAAAAAGTCAAGTGGTACGCAGGTGCAAAAAGGTTGGGAACCCCTGTTGTAGCCCAATGAAAATGCTACTCACTCTCTATGATCTGCGCGCATATCTCTGCCCCGATGCCACACTGAGGCCAGCCCTGCTCGACGGTCACCAAGTTGTGCGTCTTCATCACAGACTCAATGATGGTCTGGCTGTCCAGGGGGCGTATCGTACGCAGGTTGATCACCTAGAAATGAAATCACACACTGTTAGTCAAATTTGCTTTGCTTTAACCCTTTCAGTCCCAAAAATTTACTACACAACAGTAACATCTGATATTCACAAAATAAGCCTATATTAGGTCAAAAATAAGAGTTCCATACGAAAAAAAATTCATTTAAATTTTTTATATGGTTTTTGAAATACTAATGCCAAATTTTTTTAACTGTGGAAAACAACAAAATAAAAATATATATATATATAACCTAAAAACACTTCGAGTTATATATTTTAAGGTATCTGACCATATTATCAAAAAAAAATTAATAGTTACTTTAACCGAAATAGTTTAAATTGTGTTTTAAATATGTAGAACTGAAGTGAACTTGTCAAAAATCAGGTGAAATGCTTGTTAGCTATTTTCTGAATAAAAAAAAAAGTAGTTGGGTCATTCCATGTGAAATCACCCAAATTTAGGAAAATTTGTTGCCGACTAGTCACCGATTTTTTTCAAAAAATTACCACTTAAACTTGTTGTGGAGAAACCCTCAAATATCAATTTTTAGCGCATTTTGTCGATTATTTGCTGAGATACAGACATTTGAAAAATGACCGTTTTTGACGAATTTCGGCCATCTTGGATTTAACACTATGCACTAAAACTTCAATAACTTTAGAATGAATTGTTCAAATTTAACAATTTTGGTGTCCATTTGAAGCTATTTATATGAGAAATATAAATCGAGTGTTTAAAAGAAGTTTTAAAAAATTTTTACTAAAGTTTTAGAAGGAAAATTAAAAAAATCACTGTTAAAATTTTTAAAATTTCAATAGGCTGTAAAAAAAATAGGTACATTTTTTTTCTTCGAAACTTGGTGAAAACATTAAATAATATGTGTTCTTTAAGCACAAAAAAAATTGGAGAGGTAAAATTTCTTAAAAGCTAGAAAAGAATTTTTTTGTAACCCGTGATATTGAGCGCTACGGCTGCAATAAATTGAAAAATAATTCTTCAAATTTCACAATTTTTGTGTCGTTTTGAAGCTAATTATATGAGAAATATAAATCCAGTGTTTAAAAAAGGTTAAAAAAAAATTTATTATAATTTTAGAAGGAAATTGTAAAAAAAACTCTTAAAAATTTCCTAAATTCAATATGCTTAAAAAATATCTACCCAATTTTTCCCTCCTGAAAATTGGTGAAAACATTAATCAATATGTTTACTTTAAGTACAAAAAAAAATCTGAGAGGTAAAATTTCTTAAAAAATAGAAAAGATTTTTTTTGTAACCCATGATATTGAGTTAACAAACTCACAAATGTAGGAGTAGGAATATATGACACTGAAAAGTTTCTAAAAAATAATTGTTAGTACTAGCAAATGAGATCCAGGTACATACCATTTTTAACATTGAGAAGAAATAATTTATTCCTTCCTGTAGTTTTCAAACAAGTGTTCAATTGACTTGGTTTCATCAGGGGTGATTTTGTATGTTCTTAACATTTAACAATCAAACAAAGGAGAGCTAAATAATCGTGTGAATATAGTTTCAGAATTTTCACAGTTTGCAAAGCAGTTCAGTGACAAATAGTATATCAAAAGAGTTAGAAGTGCCTCTTAGAAAAAACAAACTTCAATTCTGCATTACTTAATATAAACAATCCCTGCACCTTTTGCCTATGGATTGTTTGTTTTTATTACTGAAAAATGACATGGTTTAGTGATGACTTGTTTTGATTTTTGAGGTTTTGTTGAATGATTTAATTTCCTGTGGTCATAGCTTTTGAAGAAATTAGGCAGATGTTCAAAGCTTTTTCCTTAATAACTGAACCATGTGGATTAAAGACTATTCTACTTGATGCAAAAGACAGTGTAAGGGAAATGAAAACTTATTAGACAGGAATGAGAGATTCAATTTATGTAAAATTATTGGATCGAATTACACTTTTATTATTATAAAAACCTTTTTAGTGCTTAAAATCAAGTTAACTTAACATGATAATGAAAATTTTATTTTTTAGAAACACTTTCATTGGCATATTCCTGCAACAAAGGGTTTTATAGCTCAGTACCATGAGTTACAAAAAAAATTCTTTTCTAGCTTTTAAGAAATTTTACCTCTCCATTTTTTTTATGCTTAAAGTACACATATTGATTAATGTTTTCACCAATTTTCAGGTGGTAAAAATGGGTAGATATTTTTTAAGCATATTGAATTTAGAAAATTTTTAACGGAGTTTTTTTTTTTTACAATTTCCTTCTAAAATTATAATAAAACATTTTTTAACGTTTTTTAAACACTGGATTTATATTTCTCATATAATTAGCTTCAAAACGACACAAAAATTGTGAAATTTGAAGAATTATTTTTCAATTTATTGCAGCCGTAGAGCTCAATATCACGGGTTACAAAAAAATTCTTTTCTAGCTTTTTAGAAATTTTACCTCTCCAATTTTTTTTGTACTTAAAGAACACATATTATTTAATGTTTTCACCAAGTTTCGAAGAAAAAAAATTATACCTATTTTTTTTACAGCCTATTGAAATTTTAAAAATTTTAACAGTGATTTTTTTAATTTTCCTTCTAAAACTTTAGTGAAAAAATTTTTAAACTTCTTTTAAACACTAGATTTAAATTTCTCATATAAATAGCTTCAAATGGACACCAAAATTGTTAAATTTGAACAATTCATTCTCAAGTTATTGAAGTTTTATTGCATAGTGTTAAATCCAAGATGGCCGAAATTCGCCAAAAACGGTCATTTTTCAAAAGTCCGTATCTCAGCAAATAATCGACAAAATGCGCTAAAAATTGATATTTGAGGTTTTCTCCATAGCAAGTTTAAGTGGTAATTATTTGAAAAAAATCGGTGACTAGTCGGCAACACTCATTGGGTGATTTCACGTGGAATTACCCAGTTCTGACTTCTATTGAGATTAATTTAAAATATTGTCTAATAGAGCTACGCGTAAAGAATCGAAAAATGTGTGTTTGGATGTCATAACGGGATAAAAACATTTTGGGAAAAAATATTGAAAGTGACGATTCCAAATGGCATCATTGGGACTGAAAGGGTTAAGAAGGACTGTCGGTCCCATAAAGCTAATGCATTAGTTTTGAAATCAGTTTTTGCAAAAGAATTGCTCTGCCATGTTGTCCTGTTTTCACCAGGTATGGGAATCATTGTAACATCAATTTCAAACAAATTTGAAAAGAAAATAACACCAGGTTATTTAATTATTTATTGATAAAGTTTTAAAATAGTGTCGCCTTCTACTATATATGTTTAACATTTTAAAAGCTTCAAAAATTTGTTATTAAATAACAATAACATTTTTGCCTCAAATTTGTTTCAATTTGATGTTATGTTGATTCCCATACCAGGGGAAAAGGGCTAATATGGCAAAGCAATACTTCCATGGAAATTATACCAAAACAAATGCATTAGATCTATACGAATGACAATCTGTCTTAATTGAATTTAAATTTATCCCAAGGCTATTATCAGATGGGGTCTATTTTGTAGGTTTTGACCAAATAGCTAGTTCAACGATGGATTAGCAGTTAAACATCTCGAGCAATAGTTACCCCTTTATTAACCAAAGAGTGAGGAAGAACTGACCAACTAAACACTACTTCAGACATGGATGTAAAGTTTGCAATTTAATTATGAATAGAAAAGAACCATGAAACTTTTTTCCAAAGTTAAGCTATTAGTAACCCTATACCCAAAAAGCCATAGGCCCTAGGCCAGGAGGCTTTCCGTTGCTGATAATTTAAGTAATAGGTTCGGTTCCGTTTGTATTGATGTAATGTCATTGCAACACAGAAGTGCTTTTCAAATTGAAAGTTTTAAAACATGACCAAGCATAATAGAACTTAAAAGTATTTAAAACATTGTTACGTGTTTTGCACACAAATAACTTAATATTAGAAACCTTTACTCAAAGAAATTTTATACATGAAATGTCAAAAGGTAGTATTTTGAAACACAAATCAAGAAATGTTGTAGAAATAATTACACATTACAGAATATATTTTTTAAAAACAAAGTTTATAATTGTTTTATGCATGTTAGAACTTACTTCACAATCGACACCAGCAGAGTTAAGTAGTTTCGCTGCTTCCAGGCACGTCCCGACAGCTTTCGAGTGTGCAACTAAAGTGACATGTTGCCCTGAAACAATGAAAACATTTATTGAATTAGGCAAATTCATTGAATGGTATGCATTTTTTAAGAAGAATGATTTTATTAAGCTATATAAAATTTATTCTGATCGAAACAAAAAGTAGTTTTTTTCTTGCAACATTGCCGGTCAAGCCTTTGTAAAATCGGCATATTCCCCAGAACTGAGAGCCATTTTTTTTGTGGCACAATCTTGGTGACTCTCACTACCAATTTTTGAAGCCCAGATTACAATGAATCTGAGCTCTCTGTGGATGTTCAAGTATCCCGAGATTTAATTTTGCCAAGAGAATCCAAGCCAAATGGGCCCTGCAGGGATCTTTTACATGCCACATAATCATATGACATGCATGCCCAAGATTTCCCCATCCAGAAAATCCGACGACTCAGCCGGTGCTCGAACCTGAGATCTTGGGCATACGAGGCCAACACGTTTAACCTCTCAGCTACTGAGCCGCAAATAAGTAGCGTAGATATTAATAAAATATTACAAATTGACAAAATAGCTTTTTAAAAGACAGCTTTGTTCCAAAAATCCTTTACAACAACAGTATTTATTATTTGTAAGTTCCACTGAGAGGACATTATTTTATTGAGCTAGCTATTGAAAAAAAATATTTTAACATATAAATAAAACATTAATGTTGCATAAGCATGGACCATAAATATCTGGCATGGTTTACACATTTTTCCAAGAGAAATTATACTAAAGATATTCAATTAAAATGTTGTTATTAGTGACCAAAAACTCATATCTGATCATAACAACATATAAATAAATTATGTTTTGAATGAGGGCATTTTTACTTTGAAAGAATAAGAACATAAAGGCTGAGTTTTAAAGCAAAATTATACAAATAAAATATTATAAACTATGATGTACCATACCACTCTTTTCGACCTTGGCTTTTCCTAAAGGAATTACAAAATCTTTGGACATGGCTTCGTCCGACATTTCAAATGGAACACCATAGAGAAGCTCATTTTCCATGAAGACCACTGGAACAAAAACAATTTGTTTAAGTGGAATAGACCGTAAAAATACATATTTTAAATAGCAGTAAGTTTTGAAAAGTTGCCTACATTATTTTGGTAATGTCATAAAAAAACCTATATTCAATAACTAATCACTGACTGATACAATATACAGGGTTGCCACACTTTTTGGTTAAAAGAAATCAAGGACTTTTCAAGGATATATTTCTCCGTTTTCAAGGACTGTATATTCCAAGATGCAACTCCTAAATTTCATGGTTGTTTTTCAAAATTCATTTAGAAAACAACTAAGAGCTCTCTAACATTCAAATGAATTTAAATGTGTTATAAAATAAACAATTGGTTATTAAAAAATCAACCTACAATTACTTGCCCTGCCTTCTTGCAACAATACAAACAATAAATAAAAAAAATTATAACAGGAACTGATTCACATTGAACTTTTTTTTAATGAAGCCAAAATAAACATTTGCAACACTTCACAATAAATTCGTCAGAACAAAAGATTAAGGATTTTTCAAAGTGGATAATGTTTTCCAAGCGCTTTCAAAAATTTGAAGATCAATGACCTTTTTTCACGAACTTTTCAAGGTTTTCAAGGACCGTGGCAACCCTGTGTCTTAGAAATGAGTCAGTCATGAGACTAGAATTTGGTATTTCTGCTAACACCCAGGTAGCACAGCAATATTGGCCAATCCTGGCTCATACCCATTGCCCAATGCATAATGGACTACGTTTTGCCAACGCTGGACAATACTGGAACGCAATATTAGTTTTAAAATTATTTGAAAAATGTACAATTTAAAATTCTTTATTGAAAAGTATTGTGAAACATAATATTTGCCTTTTACCCATGCAAAATACTATAATATTGCAGTATGAAATTATATATTTATAATATTTATAATATTTTATAATAATAAATTTTAATATATTTATAATATTTCCTGTATGAAACCTCAAAGAAAGGGTAAATATGGTTAAAATCGGTAGAAACGATCAAGTTCCTCCAATATAGTCCAAGTTTGGCCGATACTCATGCAACATTGGCCAAAATTGTTGTGCTACTTGGGCAGCCACCGTGTCCGTTGTGTACCTGGGTCCGGGTCCCTGATGGCGGCCTTGAGCAGCCCCTTGCAGTCCTCCGAGGTGTAGGGAGAGACGACCTTGAGGCCGGGGATGTTGGCGTACCACGAGGCGAAGCACTGCGAGTGCTGGGCAGCCACGCCCATGGCAGCCCCGTTCGGGCCACGGAACACCATCGGCACGTTGATCTACAGACCAGGGGAGAAGCATGGTGAAAGTTGCTTTTTATAAAATAACTCTGTTACAGTTACTTTATTGAAAGTGTAACTCTTGTTACAGTTACTTTATTTGAAAGTGAAACTCCTGTTACAGTTACTTTATTGAAATTGAAACTCTTGTTACAGTTACTTTATTGAAAGTGTAACTCTTGTTACAGTTACTTTATTAAAAGTGTAACTCTGTTTACCATACTTTATTAAAAGTGTAACTAATTCTAGCTGCAGTAGCTTTATTGAAAGTGCAACTCTTGTTACAGTTGCTTTATTGAAAATGAAACTCCTGTTACAGTTACTTTATTGAAAGTGAAACTCTTGTTACAGTTACTTTATTGAAAGTGAAACTCTTGTTACATTTACTTTATTGGAAGTGAAACTCTTGTTACATTTACTTTATTGAAAGTGAAACTTGTGTTAGCTACTTTTTGGAAAGTGTAACTCTTGTTACAGTTACTTTATTGAAAGTGAAACTCTTGTTACAATTACTTTATTGAAAGTAAAACTTGTGTTAGTTACTCTTTGGAAAGTGTAACACTTGTTACAGTTACTTTATTGTAAGTGAAACTCCTGTTACAGTTACTTTATTGAAAGTGAAACTCCTGTTACAGTTACTTAAATGAAAGTGAAACTCTTGTTACAGTTATTAATACAAAAAGAAACTAATTAAACTCATGTTTAAAAATTTAAAGTTATAAGAAAAATTGCAATTTAACCATCTTGACGATTTTCAAAGAAATCCCAAGATTTAAAAAAAAAAAAACCATTAAGCTCCAACTCAATGCAAATAGAATGAAAGAATTTTGGTCATTGAAAGTAAAAACAGCTTTTGCCAGCAAGAATTATATCAGAAACTATTTAGAAACCTGCAATATAAGCAGTACCAGAATTAAAGACCCCAGGGCCTCTAGGCACTTGAAATTTGGGGCTCCCCAACATCTTGAAGATATTTTTGAAATTTAGCAAATTAAACACTAGTACAGAACACATAATTTTTTAATCAACTTTAATAAACAAAAGAATAATCAGAATCAGAAGAGCCTAATAGGAACATTACAGAGAGATTGTTTGCACATCCCCACCCACCTCTCAGGAGAAATGGATTAGAGCTTCCAGGCGATTTTTAGCAAATTTGGCAATTTTTGAGGCCATAAGTTTTCGGAGTTGGCGATTGCCGGTTTTCAAAATTTAGTAGATGATTTTATCTTTTTTGGGGGGCCCCTTCCTGACTGGGACTCTAGGCCCAGGCCTTGTAGTCTTAGGCCGAAATCCGACACTGAATACAAGTTTGAAGTTATAAGGAAAATTGCAATTTAACCATCTTGCTGATTTTCAAAGAAAACCAAGACTAAAAAACATTAACAGGGTGTCCAGCAAAATTTGTGGTAAAAATTCAAGCACATTTCAAGGATTTCAAGGCTCATTTCCAAATTTTTCAAGGATGCTCGCATTTAACCAATTATATCAGCATCACTAAATTTTTTTTATATGCTTAACTACTAGGTAAGAGAAATATTAGGCAACAAAAAGAGAAAATATTTAAGTAAAGAATCGTTTTTGTTTTAGCACTAACTATTTTTAGCCCAGTTAGTTAGAGTCTCCGATAAGTTGCAGAGTGCTTGATTGTATTATACCTATATTATTACTGGTCATCGGTCATTTAATTTGAAAAAATTAGGAAAATTTGTACTTGAAACATTATTGGAAAATTACCCAAACTTACTAAAAAACAATTTAATTAAAACAACCTCTTTAATACTTAAAATAGGCTGGCCATTAAAATTAATGTCTTCAAAAAAATACTAAAGTAGGGTGAGTTATTCGTAGGGTTAGTATAGTGATATTTAAAGTAACAATCTTCAATTTTAGTAAAACAACACCACATAAATTGGATTATCTTATTTATGAAATACTCTTTAAAATGTTAAAAAATAAAGGTTATTTTAAAAATATTTCGTTCATTATAATTTTTAATAATGCTAACTTAAATGCAATATTTTACATTTGAGAGCTCAATGAGTTATTTATTTAAATTTTAACCTGAAAAGATGGAATTGAGCATTTCGATTTATGGAAAACCTTCAAAAATCGGCTAATCAAGAACCTTTCAAAATCGGTAAATCGAAAAGTTTTGAAAATTTATGATTCACAAAATATCTCAAAGATTACACGAATTCCATGAAGTCTATCATGAACTTCGAAACTTTGAAAAACGGCGTTTCGCGAACCATTTAAACACGAAAAAAAAATCTTTAAAACCTATATAAGATCTCTCATTAGAAATTGCAACTAACGACCTTGAAAATGCTTAATTTCCGAAATTATAAAACTCAAAATTAAACATCAGTAAAATAGCTCATTTTCGGTAATTTGCTAATACGAACGCTAATCCAGACATCCGTAATCCGGACACTATAATTTCGGTGATTTCCCATTTATTATTATTTTTTTTAAACTTGTCTAGAAAACTAAAACCCCCAGTATAGACCGAAGCAGAAAGAAAAAAAGGCAGCAAAAAAAAAAAAAAAAATTCGAACACAAACAAAAAAAATCTAGCTGTTCTTGTGGAAACAAGGTCACAATACTCACGAATACTTGATTAAAAGAAAATATTCTGGTTGGGCCGATTGGCCTGAACCGGAGCTACAAAAGTATCGAGATGCTATTCCGATCACACAGAGGCAAAGTCAATCATTATCAGTGCTGGAAGTGGGGGTAGACACGGGGTGACGCGTCACCCCACTTTTCAAGAAAATGGCTATCCATCCCCCCACTTCTTATATATCTCAAATCCATAGGGGGGATGGGGCATGGCATTCTAATTGAAGGCATACCCCCACTTATTTTCCACCCACTTTCACCACTGATCATTATCAGGCATTGTTCATCGGCTCCGGCGGTTTTCGTAAAAATTACTAGGTAGCAAGATAAGTAAATCGGATCAGGTAGCATTATTAGATTGCACGGACCCAGTAACCGATATTCGAACACACCTTATTAAAATGCATTATTTAAACCTGCTGTTTTCTACTGTATTTCAAAACTTAGAAATCGACAATCACGGATCCTCATAAATCGACAATTACAAAAAATTTCGAAGATCGCTTAATCATGAAACCTTGAATATCGGCGAATCAAAAAATTCGACACAAAAAAGACTAAATCAAAATATTTAAATCGCTAAGCTGAAAATAAGTAAATCGTGCAACTTAAAAAATAGGAAAATTGAAGACTACTGAAAATAAACGAACCAGAAAAAATTAGCATAACACAAAACCTTCAATTCCGCCCAATTCATAAATCTAGGCTGCAAAACAAAGGAAAATCAAGTATTTCCGAAAATCTGAAATTTGTAAATAGAAAGAAAATTTTAAAAATAATTCTTTCAAAAAACTCAGTAAAATAATAAACGAATCGCGAGACTTAACAACCTACAGAACATATAACTTTGAAATTCGGGCGAAATTCTTAATAACGAACTTGAGACAAATTTCGTTACTTTGAAGGAATTAGACATCCACGAAAAAAATCGAGAACTCTACCAGCAAATCTGTAATTTAGAGAAGGGGAAATTTCTTTTAAATAGGCCGATTCCTAAACATTGAAATACACTGTACAAAAGGCTTATTTTTATAAATCTATAAAATTCGAAAATTGCAGAAAGTGGCGAAATTTCCCGGCGAAGACCGGAATTTTCGACAATTTCAAGCATAATTCCCGATTTTCCCGACTCTAAAAAATTCAAGTACAATTCCCGACTTTCCCGGTTTTCCCGACGGCTGGACACCCTGATTAAGCTCCAACTAAACACTGCAAATAGACAAAACAAACTAAACAAACAAACTAAAACAAACTAAACTCCTCGGCGCAACAGCCCGTTACTGGGCCAAGGCCTGCCATGCCCATTTCAGCTTTGGTGACCTAGGGCTCTGGGGTGCTAGGCATATGTCCCGGTAAGGTGGTCAGCCTCACACGGAATCCCCAGTGTTTAGTTTCCAATCATGCTTGGTACTCACTTTATCCACCCCCTCAAGGGAAGAAATGATGGGTCAACCTTGCCCAATTCGGGATTCTATCCCTAGACCTGTGGCATGGCAATGCGAAACACTGCCACTAAGCCACTGGGCCTCAAATAGAATTACCAAATTTTGTAAAATAATTTTAACCCTCTAATGTACACTGTTGCCATATGGCAATAAGTAACACAATCCACTCTATTCTATTAAAGTAGGGCTCCCTCTCGACAAATGTGTGTGTTTTTTTCATCCATTCCATTCCATTTTAAAGTTGCAATATAAGTTTGAATTTAAAAAAAAACTTAGTCCTCACCTTCCCTGCGGACATGTAGAATGTCTTGGCCGCCGAGTTGATGATGTGGTCGATGGCCTGCATGGAGAAGTTGAAGGTCATGAACTCGCACACCGGCTTCAGACCAGCCTTGGAGAGAGAAGACATACCCATCAGCAAATTCATATACAATACTTTTACATTACCATTATTATTTAGTTTCGTTTGAATTATCTTCGCACTAGAGGTACACAAGGGCTATTGGCGACGGATGTCGTATTTTAGGACCACAGTCAAGTGACGAGCCGACACCCGAGTAGGCACCCAACGCAACCGTCAAGGGCGACATCGTACGCAGCGTTAGGACTTTGAAGGATATTTTAACGCGCACTCCCTTACACGGGGTATTATTCGGCGTCGGACATTTTTGGATGCACGGGCCGTTCATAGGTCGGCAGCTATTTTGGCGATGCCCAGACCCGAACCTGGGACCTTACGAATGCCTAACTGACTGGGCTCCAAAGCACCTTTACCCAAGCTTTAATATAAATGAAATGCAAATGTTATATTATTCAAGAGGGCCCAGCCTGGAGAGAGGGAACACACCCATTAGCAAATTCATATACTATCTTTTTACATTACATGCATTTTCCTATTTGTGGGCACAAGCAGTAAAGTTGCCAACGATGGGCAGCGGCTGCTCTAAACGAAATATTTCCATTGGTAATCTATAACTGTGTATAAGGTATTCCTTCAACTGTGTACTTATAAGTTGAAATAAGGAAAAATTAACCATCCTACAAAAAAAAAAACTTTAGTTAATTAGAAGCTTAATAGTTTTATTATATTGAGAATTACTGATAACATGAAGACAATTGCGTAAATTCATTTTTAAAGTTGAAACGAAATATAATGTTTTTTTTTCCAGTTCTGCTTTTGATACTGTTTTAATGCACTTTTTAAGTTTTGAAGTACTATTCAAACAATTTACCTTTTTAAAATGCATAAATTCTGACAACAAATGTACAATACATAAAATTCTTATATAGTACTAAATTGGATAATATATTATATTTTATTCTTAAACTTTTTCAGACAGAAGCTACATCTTAAATCAACTAAAAAGAAAATGTAACCTAAAATTTTATTTACCATAGCAGCTCCTACAGCAATGCCGGCAAAACCAATCTGTAAAAAATAAAACTTGATAAGAAACACGACTATTTTCAGATAGTATTTTTATATATACTTTTTTTTTAATTTACCTATCATATTTTAATTATAAAGGATCAGTTTATTGTTGAAAAGCATCAAATTAAATATAAAGGACACAAATAATTTTGAACTAACACAGGGTGCGTAGCTTAAGTTCATTATAAAAATTAAGCACCTTTAAACACTTTGAAAGCACCCATTTCATCAAAAATAAGCACTTATGACCCAACAAATCCTCAATTGCACAACTTATAATGAAAATTAGGGCTTGATGGATAATGGTTTTGGCCAATTGTTAACCGTTCATTAAAAATTAATCAATGGACCAATTATCTTTTTCCCATTCGCCGAAGCCAGCAGAGAAAAAAAATCAAATACAAAATTCAGTTATCGCATGTTAAAACAAAAAAAACAGTATGATTTAACCGTGATGATCAGAAATCACCGTAATTGTATTTTTAATTTAGGATTTGCGTATTGTTACGTTTAGTAATTACAGTAGTTAAAAATGAGCACTTTTTACAAACTCAAAGTAAAAATAAGCACCATAAAAAACAACTAAAAATAAGCACCTTTAAGCACTGCTACGCACCCTGTAACAAAACTATACAATAGGAAATTAAAACTCAAGTGAGTAACTATGAAATTTTAAATTTCGGGAAACCAGGCTCACTTGCCTCTGTAATGGGTGTGTCAATGACCCTCTTATCGCCGTACTTTTTCCACAATCCTCGGCTCACCTAAAGATTCATGTTGGGAAGAAAAAATTAGACATTTTCATCAATTAATAATTAACTAATATTTTATTATTAATAATATACTTTTACTTTTTTGTACCTTTAATTTTTGAAATACATTTACAAATTTAAATTTATACTAGTTATAGAAAAATATAATTAATGCAATTTTTTTATTCTAATTTTCTATATATACAATATTCTGGGTTATATAATTTGTTTATATAACAATTAAACACAATTTTATTAGTTTTTAATTATTCTAATTTAGATTGCAACATTCCTGATTATCTCTATAACATTTGCTATATGTTACTTAATTTTTTTAAAATAAATAATTAAACTTGCCTAAATAAACCCCAAGACCCTGAAAGAAGCACCCAAAGTACAGAAAAAACATTGAACACCATGAAAAAAAAAAACTAAAACCGCGAAAAAAAAACCTTAAAAATCTAAGTGGGTTGGGTTTTTCATGAAAAAAATGGGGTTTTTACACAACCCTGACCTTGATCAACCAAGAACCTGACACACATTAAAAATTGATGCTTTGTTTTGTGTCCCTGTTCCAAGAAGAACTCATTTTAAATTGTAAGTACTGAATTGGTTTGATAGTTGATGATCTGAAAATCTTTTTTCAGCCTTTCGATTGTCATACGTCAGTCAATTGTTTGCAGAAAAATTACATAGAACTAAGGTTACAGTGTTACACATAATTTTGGAGGCCTTGCAAAAAAATAATTTCAGCAGATCAAGTCACTTTTCATCAAAAAAGCTTGTTTGTGTATTCATAACACAAAAATTGTGCATTTTTAGTTATCTTAACATTTGTTTAAAATGATGTGTCCCCTCATAAAATATTACAGCTGATTTTAAAAAAATTCAGTACCAACATAAACTTTTTAATCTATATTTGTTTGAAAAATATATTTATACAAAAAATACATGTAAAATAAGTCTACAAAAGGTGTGAGGTCAAGATGACTCAGCAAAGTTTCTGTGGGAACTATTAATCTAGGCGACTGTTTTGTCGCCGACAAGGTGTGTTTGGAATGTTAAAGCATTAAGTGATATTAAGGATATGTGAAAAAGGCAATTTAAGTTATTCAGTTTAATAGGGGTTAAAAAATATAAGATTTTGAGGGGTTAAGTTATAATAGGTCAAACATATGTAGAATTTTGCTCAGGTCTTAGGAGGATCAACTTAATAAAAAAATTAACTTTAATTTAAAAAAAAGTTTAAAAAATAAAGTTTTGACGACATGTTTCACCTTGTATGCTCCGTCATACATGGCCACTTCTTCTCCGAGAAGGAAGACGCGTTCGTCCCTTTCCATTTCTTCGTCCATGGCTGCGTTCAGGGCGTCACGAACCATCACCTGAATAGAAAGTCAGACTTGCTAAGCAAATTGTCCTATCAAAAATTTATTATTAACCCTGTAATGCATGAATTTTTTTAATCACGAAAAAATATATTTGTATCTTTAATACTAATACTTTATGGGAAAAATACTGAAAAAAAAAATTAACTGCATTGGAATTTAAATATTTTCAATTTTTTAAATTTTTGCCATGTGGCAAAAACCACCTACAGAATTCCAATTTTTAAATGAATGATTAGAAAACTACTAAATATATTTTAAAATAACCCACTTGAACTATAATTATTTTTTCAAAACAATTTATTTGTATTTAGTACTAATATTATTATACTTTGAATACAGACGTAATTTCACAACAGTTAATAACTTCACTCTTTAATTTTGAATACACTTTTACTAATGTCATCTATGAGGGTTATTAGTAACTAAAACTTCTAAATGGAATGTAATAGCCATAGCTAAACTTCCATAATTAAATAACTTCTTTGAACACTGTTAGAATATAAATTCCAAAATTATTCACTTACTATCAAGCCGTTGGCTATATTCTCAATCTTCACAGTTCTTCAAAATAATTTGACATGCATTGGGATTTCCCTGCACATGTATGACCGAAAGACCGGATTCACTAAACTTTTTATCAAACAACTTATTTCTTTTCTAAAACTACTTTATTCTAAAGAACAAACTTCACTTTTCAAGAACACACAAGTTCCAAAAAACTAAATATTTTCCAATTTCTATAAAAACTCACTGATGCCATCGCACATATGCTTATACACAATCGTCTGCACGTTTACAATTATTTATTTATCTGAGCGTGACCCTTACAAATTTAATACTGTATATTCTAATACTGGGAGGCTTCAAACGTTAGCAGATAATCATTTGAATATTGGACAGAGAAAGGTTTATGTGGGGAAAATATAGGGATAGTTTGCAGAAGAGAGCATCCAAAATATTTATAATAACTTAACACAATAAATTTGTAAAAATTGGCAATCTTACCTGAGCAAAATGATGATTGGTTGTCGAAAACGATGCTGAAGAAGACTGTAACAAGTAAATAATGACATGAGGGCAATGAACTTAAACCAATTCAAGACTTTACAAAATTATGTAGGGAAATCGAACATGTTTTGTCAAAGAAAAATGAAATACATATCAACACTTGAATAAAAAATATGTAGAGGGTGGCCCTAAAGTAGCCTAACAGATCATGTTGTAATGTTGGTAAGAACTACAGGTTATTTAGAACATTTATTTGACGTAGTCAAGTTTTAGTTTTGTTGGTGCTTAGTTTTGTTGGTTGGCTAAAATAAAGTTGTACTGCATGCAACATCTAGAAGCAATTCATGGACTTCGATTAGTTTAGTTTCAAGAAATTTTTGGCTTATTAGACCATACCGACCTGGCTATGCACCAGACAGAAATGCACCAATGTCGAAGGTATACAATTTGAGCACCTTTGAGATTAAGAATGTAAATATATGTATCTAAATAAAGACGTCACTTTTGACTATGGTTCTAAATTACGATGCCCGTGGCCAATAACTCTAGTACCATGATAATTCAACCAAACTAAACTTAACCTGTATTAAAATAACTGTTTCTGTATAAATAACTGTATACCTAGCTAACTGTTAGGCTACTTTTGGGCCACCCTGTATATATGAGGGCAGACAATAGAAATAAGCAAGGAGATATTTATGTATACATATAAAAAAAAACAAGTATTATATATTTGAACTCTAAGGTTTCACATCCATCTTTATATTAGCAACTTAAAAGCAATAAAACCTCTATAAAATACTGATTTCCAACCAAAATACTGCGTCTTTGAGAGAAAAGAGGAAAAAAAGCCTAACTACCTACAAAAAGTCAAGTTTTACGGCTCAAACTGAAAATTGCTTGGAACAAGATATAAGATAAGTTAATGAAATTATAAACGACTTATTTTTTTATATTTAAAAACACATATAAAACTACAACCATGAATCGCCAACTAAACAAGTGGATCAGTTTTAATCTGCACACATATAAAGATAAATACAAAAATAAATAAACTTGCATACTTTGACGATTTGCTTTACGATAGTAGGAAAGCATCGCATTTGTGTGCGTTTGCTAAATGCTTTAAAACACAATTCCATGTTTAATTTATGTTTTTTTCGTTGTCCTCTATCAATATCAAGACCAGAACAGACAACTTTGCCGAAACTAAAGTCTTTTCTTTTCAGTTCGTCATATCCTCCTTCATTCCGAAAATCTTTCATAAAAAAAAACTGGACAAATATTTAAAGTAAATTCGATTCAGAAACTATCAGCATTTAATTAAAATTTCAATCAGAAATATGTATTTCTTTAAACTAAAAATTATGGGTAAAACAATTTATACCAACGTCCAATCAAATATTTTAAACGTACAGTTAAAGTACGTTTAATCCGTATATATACATACATAGAAAGTTAAAAAGTTATGATATAACGGCTGCTTATTTGGCGATTTTCTTTATACTGCCAATTAGCGATAATGTACAATTTTTAGTAAACCTGTATTGAAATTACAATTAAACTGGAATAATGCTATAACCCTATTTTTATGCCAAATGTCGCCAAATTTAAGTAGCCCTTATATCACACATATATGTTAATTCCGATTGGCTGTTTATAGCAGGTATAATCCGTATATTTACACGGTTTGGAACACAATCACAAACAAGTTTAAAACTTTTGGTTTGGAATTTGGACTCAAGGAGAGCTTTCATTTTTTTAAGGCTCGAAATTTACCGCATCCTAAAATCTTTCTCTTTGCTCTCAGCTGTTGATTTAGCCATCCTTAATCAAATATTATAGCTTTGTGGCAAAGAGCTAAAAGACTTTCCGACCAGCGAAGTTTTATTTTCCTTGATCCTGATGGTACATAACTTTGCTAAAAATAAATATCTTGTCGTATTCCATGAATGTCAGAAACTACTTAGCATGCAATTTATTATTTATTCCAAAAGTCTCTACAATAATCTATTTGATAGTAACAAGTTGTAAACATTTTAGGCTTTCATCCCGACTATTTGGCGCAAGATTGGCTGTTTATAGCAGGTGTAATCCGTATATTTACACGGTTGGAACATTGTGATGCAGGTGGAATGCTTTTTTTTATGCTGCTTGTGTCAATTTCATATTTTTGTTTATAGAATAAAAAAAAAAATTTGGATTGAATAAGACGCTTTTGTGGTTTGGTAAAAAAAACCAAGCTATCAAAGATGTGATCTATTCTAAGACAATTCAAAGGCTTCGTCAAACAAATTAAAAGAGTATTTTTTTCATTTTGTGGGTAATCTAGAAGATGCAAATTAGCTGTTTTTTGGGGAAAACCAATGAGAACCAATGCAGAAATTAAGACCTTTTTCTTATTTTGAGTGCAGCACAATAATAAAAAAACATAGAAAAGCGACTCTTTTTTAAGATTCATGTACAAGAAAGAGACAAACTGTTTTTTTTTTCCAAAAAGATCTTTTTAATTTACATCTTAAGAAAAAGTTTGAGCACTGTACAATATATTTACACAACAGTCATATAGAAATCCAGAATGGTATACAAAACCATCTTAACTGCATACACACTCTGAATTACACAAATTCAACTAAAAAATTATCTTCATATACACATCGCTCTTCAAAACACTCACATTTAATTAATAAGACACATTATGAAAGAGCTGCAAAAAATATATTATAACACCATTACAACTAGCACCATAAAATCATTTCTATAAAAAGTTATATTCATTGATTCATGAAGATACTTCAGATGTTTTTGCTTTGTGGGGGGAAGGGGGGGTATTTTTAGATTATTTTCTGGTTATAATGTATGCATCTTAAAGCCCGTATTCATTTTTCATATTTTACTGCAGGTTATCGTCGCACTAGAGCTACACGAGGGGGGCTATTGGCGACGGGCATCGTACTTTAGAACCACAGTCAAGTGACAAACCGACACCTGAATAGGCACTCAACACAACCCTTAAATTTTATTGCAGGACGCAGAGACCGTAGCATGGCCCTCATAGCTTTTGTTTGGCATTTTTCTATTGCAAAATATGATTCAATATCTAAAGCTGTAAAAAACATTTTGTATTCAGGTGCTTAAAGATAATTCCATGTAACCGTAGCGTAAGTCACAATGTAGGAGGAGCTTACAAGCTTTTTGAATTATAAAATTAAACAAAAGTGTGTTACATGATTAGATCAACTATTCTGCTATTTTTTTCTTTTACTCTTAGAAGTTGTAGTATAATCACTTTTTATGCAAGAGGACTGACACTATAGAAAAGTTAATTTTTGCTTAGAATTAGCCTTAAACATTAATTTTTTTGTTGTTCAAGAATAACTTAATTAGCATGCTCAATTACTTTTATAACACCAAAAAATCTATTGTGGTAAAAGTTAAACAATAACAATTTAATAATTAATAAGTTCACACAACAAGCTTCACATCAAGTAAAATGATAATGAACCAACAGCTTAGTCACTTAAGAATAAGATTTTACTTTTTTTAAAAAAAAACAGATTATAAAAAAAATTGAGAGCAAATGTTTAAATAAAAGTATGTTTCCTTGGAAAAACTAAAGAGGCAATAAAGAATCTTCAATTTGCATACTTCATTTTGCTTTCAAATATACCGCAATAGGTTAAAATGTACTACATTAATAAAATGACTAAAAAGCTATTCTTGGGTAATTCAATATTCACGACTGGGCAGTGATAATAAGCAGTCATTTTAAAGTAAGGCAACTTTTGTTATAATATAAATTTCTAATTATATGAAGAGGACAAGGTAGCAATGATTAAAAAATGTGTATAATTTTATACACTTAAGTTTTTTTTAATAAGATTTATTGCATTAAGAATCTTATAATTTAAGAGGGGGTAAAAAGTTAAATTTTTATTAATAAAAAAAATATTTAGGATGTTTTTTTTTTAATTCTATTGTGAAACAAAAATTTAATAACATTTTGTTGATTGTCAAACAAATTACTGGTTAAAAATATAGAATTTCTTAAATCATTTTTTAAAAAATGCAAAATAATGTACATTTGTTTCAGTACAGATTTCATTGCTAACTTAAACTTCAAAAAAAAAAAAAAAAAGAACATGTGTGGCAAAAATCTTGAATAATTCAGGTTATTACATACAGCATTAAACATTTTTTTTAGGTTAAACGTTAAACCAAATCTAAAATTTTAAATATAGGTACAGACACAAAAAATAATACCTCATTCATTGTGCACTTAAATGTACAAAATGAAAGAGCTCTTAGTGGAAGAACTTGCTAAGTGACAAAAAGGTGAAAATGAGAAAAGGAGCTTTAAATTTTTTAATTTACACTTGGATCTGTTGCAAACGGTACTTATAAACCGTAAAAATATGCTAAATTTAATGTTTATAAAAAAAGGGGAAACTTGCTAGCGTTAAAAAAGTTAGTAATATGTTCATTGACGTATATATCTCAATTTTTTTCAAAAATGTCACTTAGCACGTTCTTCCACTAAGCTCTTTAAATGTGAAAAATATCTGTAACTATACAGATTGTGATAGCAAAATTGGCTTGCTTCAGGTGACACATTTATTTCCAGCTTTCATTCCTGTCATCCCTTAATCGCTACTCAGTTTCCACACATAGAGTTAGGAAAGAAAATAGAGCGACCCATGAATGTGCACAGTAAAGCACAAAAGAAGCAGGCTAGAGCGGTGCATCTTGGGATACCTCAGTGCCAGTTTCCATAGTTTCGTCTACTATGTTATGTACAGTAGCTAAAAAAAACGGCTAGAGCGGTGCATCTTGGGATACCTCAGTGAGGACCCGGTTTGTTATGAGCAGTAGCTCGAAAAACCTGACAGCCCTGCTTCAAACCATTTGAATTGATAGACACCTCTACTCCCCATTCCTAACTCTATGTTTCCACAAGACATGGATTGACCAATCGAAGCTCCAGACAGGATTTATGCTCATTCAGCATTTCTGTTGCCACTCAAGAAATGAAACATGCCCGTTGCCACTTTGTAAAGTTTGAACAAGTTAGCAAATTTAAAATTCTAAAACGCAAATTAAATTTTATTTGAGATTTCTCAAATAAATTTAAAAAATCAAATGGAATTTCCCATATTTCTTAGTCAAGGCACAGCATTTGACTTAATTCCTTTATATTTTGAAAAAAAAAACTTTAACAATATTGCAGATGATCAGTGCATGTTTGGATAAATCTATGATGATAAAAAACTAAAGGGGATTGGTAAAAATGATCGAAATTATTTTATATTTAAATTATTGCTATTATATATATTTTCTAGATTTGGCCAAGTAACATGCATTTAGAGTCTAGTTTATTTCTTGGACAACCGACTACTATCACATACTTTCCTACATTTATGAAAAACTTTTCAAGCAACTTAATAAATATAGAACTTAGATTTGGTGAGCTTGAATAGAAAATGTAAATGCAAAAAAAAAATCAAAACTACTTTTTAAAAAATAATAATCAAAGTGTAAGCACACATGGACATCACATTATTACCTGTATATTATATTAAATGAATAAGAGCAAGTCTTGCTAAACTACTTATAATTTTTTTTGTGTTTCAGAATTCAGGATTTCCATAGTAAAATAGTAAATACAGGGATTAGAATAACGCTTTACTTGTAACAGTAACTTTTAAAGGTAACCAAAAAATTTTTGTTACTTCTCACGCCTCTTCACTGATATTATCAGCAGTTTGGCTTAAAGCAATTATTTAAAATTTTACTTTCTGCAACATTGAATTTTCATTCTAATCTTTTATGTAAAGATAACTATTTTTTTAACCTTTGTTTTCTTTGAGAAATTGTTAAACTTAAAATTTCTTAATGTAACTGTTAGTAGTTACTTTTTTAACTTTCCAATCCATGGTAAAATACTATATAGTTTGGGAATTAAACATAAATAGCAATGTGTCATTTGAAGGAAAAAAATATTGGAAATTTAAAATGTTAGCATTTAAATCTTGAATTAGGATAAACATTGTTGCTCTTTCATGAGTAAGCCAATTTCAAACATTTAAAAAAGTTGTCGATGTTACCATGTTGATTAAAAGAAATTGCTCGTAAAATACATAATGCTAGCACCTATTTTCAAAAATAGCTGAAGTTAAAAATTAAAAACTTATTTAATATTTCGACAATAGACTAGACATAATGGTTATTACTCACTTTATCACAAATCTAAGAGAACATCTTTGCAATTCTAGATTTTTAAAAAATTATTTATTTTAAAGACAAGAAATTGTAGCAATGGCTTACTCAAGACAATAAGAAGCGGGTCAATGTGTTAGCAAGACTTAAATATTATCAGAAACCAAAAAAATATTTTGGCAGCATTCATATTAAATGTAAAATTCAGCATGAGTTTTCTGATAAGGCCAGGTAAGTATTCAAATAAATAATCAATGTACGAAACAAGAAGACAACACAATTGAGGTATTTTTATACTCGAGACAGACTGTTTTTTAACTGTTAATCACGCTTTGCCAAGGAACTTTCGTCTCTGTCAGTTGGCACCCATTGTTTTTTGTCGTTGGGGGGGGGGGGGGGCAGACTGGGCTGGGTCAAACAGCAAGGAAGTCCTTTAGCAAGGTGGTTCTCCTCTTCTCCGCTACGTCCATTTGGTTTTCTAGCTCCTGAAAGATGACAAGAAACTGGGATATAATAAAGGCTATGATTACTTTAATATCCACATCCATTTCTAAATAGGCTAAGTAGGATGAAGCCAAAAGCGGCACACTTAACAAACTTTTAAAGCAGCATTCGACATAACAAATGATTATAAAAGATACTAATATTTTTAAGAAACAAATAATGAACATTAACGTGTAAACCGTAAACGTATATATAGTACTAATATTTAGTAGTAAACATGCTAACTGCGAGGGCAATTAGACTCTCCCCCCTGATTTTGAAGTTTAAAGACAAATAGTAGAACAGTTAAAAAAGTCACCTGTTATTTCGATTTAGAGTGCACAAAAAATAATGAAGAAAACTATATATGACAGCAAATCGAACCTAGCCTACAGGCGACAAATCTTTAAATTTGGCCCTGTAGGCCTGTAGGTATTTGGCAAGAGGGATTGACCCTGTAGGTATTTGGCAAGAGGGCAATTGGCGACAAGTTAGGTAATTTAAAATCACAGTCAAGTGACCAGCCAACACTTGTTGGCTAATGACCACAATGTAAAGTTTAAGGATGACGTGCACAATGTCAAGAGACACATTAAACATGCACTGCCACTATTATTTTATCAGACTTTTTTGGGCTGCAAAGACTGTTCATTGGTCAACAGGTATTTTTTGGGCAATGCCCAAATAGAAATCCGGACCTTTTGCATGCAAGGCCAGCCTCTTACCAACTGAGCTGCCCAGCCACAGATAGCAGAGTACCAAAATTGGTAGAGAATAGCCAAGATGGTGCCACAAAAAAAATGGGGAATATGTCAAGTTCACAAAAGGCTGTATTGCCAAAAAAGCAGACCTGCTTAAAAAATATGATTATGCACTTACAAGCAGGGAAGGTAGGCAGAGCAACTGTTTATTGTAATATGATTGCATTTATTCAAATAGGGACAATTTTTATAATCCAAGATCAAAAGAAATGCATGACATTGAGTAGTAGAATTTAAAGTGCTGTTGATTACAAGAATTAGATCAAAACCTTGGTAAACCCAATTGCAAATTTGCCTTCCCTATTTTATTCAATCATTTGCATTTCTTTATGGTATATGTTTCTAAAACTAGAGTTACTCTACGTATAACAATAAATAATAATAATACTATGGCTAAAATGTTCAAAACATGTTTTCCAGTAAAGAAACAGATCTAAAAAAAGGATTTGACTTTAAAATAATTATAATTTCATTTTATTTTGCCATCTAGGTGATAATCAAGGAAACTAAATTACCAAATAAATATCAAAACTAAATATACGATTACTTTAGATAAGTCAAAGAATTTTATTTTAAAAACAAGATCAGGTTTAAAAAGTATAAAGTCATTGTTTTATGGTAAAAATTCCCAACTGCAATTTTTTAAAAAAACTGTTGCTTGGTTGGTTTGATTTACTGTCGCACTAGAGCTACACGAGGGCTATTGGCAGCGTGCAATGTAATTTAGAACCACAGTCAAGTTAAATAAAAATATAAAAGTCAAGAAAAAAACTCTACAAATTACTGATAATAATATATCAAATGGGTTTACAGATTTGTACGTGTGCAATACTCACTCCTCTATCAGTTGTTTCTGCCCTTTCTATTTTCCAAGACAGATTTTCAATTTCGGCTTCTAATTGGGCTTGTTGATATTCAAACTGCAAATAAGTTTTAAGAAAGAAAAGTTACAGAAACCATACAATAATAGACAAAAATTTAAGCGCAGCATAATCATGATAGTTTTTAAACACACCATTATCAGGGTGTCTATCAGATTTGTCAAATTTAGTTTCTTGACATTTTCAGAAAATTTCTCGACCTTTTTCTGAAACTTTTACAACCTTTTAAATGATTAATCCGTTAAAGAAAAATTACAAAGACAAACCATAAAATAATACTTGATGCAATACAGAGCAAAGTCAAGTCGCTATTGCATCACACACTTATTAGGGAAAAATATTCTAATACCTTTCAAGGACTTTCCCAGAAAAATTAACTAGCAAATACTAACAATATAAAATCTGGAGAAAATTTGTATTTTTTCAAAAAATTTTAAATTTTCGTGACTTTTGCTCTAATTTCATGACTTTTTGGGGACTTTCTTGACAGTTTTTTTTATTTCATGACTTTCTTGACCAGTAGACACCCTGAATATAGAAAGTGTAATTACATTCCAAATCAATTCAATAGGTTATGAAATCCATTACAAGAAAAGTAATAATGTGGCTGTTTTTGATGGTGCAAGTTTTCAATTTTGTACTTCTGTGCATTCAGTTTCACCCTCAAAGCGCAGCATAAACCACGAATATTTAGTAGTTAGTTTACTAAACTGTATATTTAGCAGATATTTTGTATCTAGTATTTTTTAGTATAGTAGAGTCCTGTTCATCTGAATCCTGGTTATCCGAAATTCGGTTTAACCAAAAGGCTTGGGATATTTTTTGCTAAAATACGAAACATATGTGCATAAATAAATACATAAAAAAAACATGTATTTAAAAAGTTAGGTTTATTTCTCAAAATATGCAGTCATTTTTTTTATTTTTGCTGCTCAATTTTGGTCTCGTACCTTTTGGAAAAGCGGGACTCTACTGTACTTAGATAAAACTATTCTAGAAATTACACAACATAAAAATAACAATAAGAGAAAATAACAAATCACTATGACAACACACAGTCCAAAATTGTTTAGCGATTCTAATAAATTTTTAATTAAATTGACATAATGGGATATCAATTCACAAAAATAAATTTAATTCCACAATGAGCAGAAATTAAAATACACCACTAGAACTGTTGGCACTCATGATGTCTAACATTCATATTAAATAACTTAAAAACTTGAATGAAAACTCAACACTAAGTAAAAGTAGTAGAAGAGGCCCAGTGGCTTAGTGGTATTGCTTCGCATTGCCATGCCACAGGTCTGAGGATTGAATCCCGGATTGGGCGATTTCATCCCTTGTTTGGGTCGATGAAATGGGTACCAAGCATGCTTGGGAACTAAACACTGGGGGTTTTGCATGAGGCTGACCAATTTTACTGGACATATACCTAGCACCCTAGAGCCACGAAAGCAGAAATGGGCACGGCAGGCCCTGGCACAGTAATGGGCTGTTGTGCCAAGTAGTTTAGTTTTTTTAAAAGTAGTAGAACCCAACTTACTAATGCTTTCCTAGGACCTGTTTCCATATAGTAAGCGAAAGGGTACGTGTACTGGAGGGTATAACGGCACTGCAGAGAAGAAAGAAAATTGTTTACGATTCAATATGCAATAATATATGAAATATGAAAATAATAATATTGTGAAAATAATCTCATATAATATAGATAAATTATATTTATTATTTAAAAGAATTATAATAATAATACATGTTACATAATACATAGTAATACGTTATGGTAAAATATGGAAATTATAATATTTTTAAGCTTATTTTGGTTACTACACTTTTTTTACCTTTTAATATGCAATAATATTTCGAATATAAAAATTATACTATGAAAATTATCTCATATAATATAGATAAATTATATTTATTATTTAAAAGAATTACTATAATAATACATGTAACATAATACATAGTAATACATTATGGTAAAACATGGTAATTATAATATTTGTGAGCTTATTTTTGCTACTACACTTTTTTTACCTTTTTTTTTATATTACAAGAGTTCTAACTGGTTTTTGGCGTAGTTTTCTAGGATTTTTCAATCTTTTTTATAAATAGAAAATCTAATATCCATCAGCATCTATTAAGGCCAATAATTATACTTTGTTAATCAAACTGTGATTTTCATAATTTTATATTTCGTTTTCAGCCATATTTTCAGTAAATTACTATTACGAGAAAATTGTTTTTTGTATTTATTAGGTGAACTTCAACCTAGAGCAGGGGTTCCCAACCGGTGGTACGCAAGAAAATTTCAGATGGTACGCGTGAGAGATGCGAGCCGCATTATTAAGAGTTACTTTGAGAGTGGATTTTCAGAACTACAGTACCCCCCATAAGAAATAAACATAGAACCAGAATAAATGTGAAAGAGGACTTCTTTTGAACACTTTTAGAAGTATAAGTATGACATTATAGGGGGCTTTGTTAGAGCCAAGCATTGCGACCAGGGGTCTATCGAACCGTCCCCAAGAAATAAATCCCTCTCTCCCATAAGAGCCCTGTTGCCGAAGCAAATTTTGAGAGAAAGAATAGAAGAATAAATATGATATGTTTATAAAAATATTTAGGTTTGGTGGTATGCCAAAATTTCTCAAAAAGTCAAGTGGTACGCAGGTGCAAAAGGTTGGGGAACCCCTGAACTAGAGCTACAGTAAGTTGACAAGTTGAGTTTTTCCTTATAAAGAATGTACCTTTGCGAGAAGAGAGGCGGCATTCCTGAGGTACTGCCAGTCAATCCAAGTGCCCTCACTGGCCATCACCTGTTGGGAAAGACAACACAGATTTCATACATGATACAGGGTTCATACTCTATGGTAGTTAAATTCAGGAGGTATTGCAAAATAAATTTGAATATGTGTGTTTAATATTGTATGGGTCTAGTGACTTAGACTGGGAATGAGGGAAACAGTGGGTCTAAATGTTGTGGAAAGTTTGAGGCTTTGGTGTAAAAGGCTAGCCCCCTTTTTTTGGCGGAAAAATCGTAATTCTGGCCGACGATTTTTTTTAATTTTGTGACCTTTGTTTTAATTTCCCGACTTTTTCAACCATTAGACAAAGACATCCTGATAAAGTACGAGGGAAAACAGACTGAAAAAGGAGAACAATATCAGGAGATGATACAATTTTCTGGAGTTATTAGGGCCCTTCAAAATAAAAATGAAATTCAGGAGTATTTCCAGGAATTTCAGGAGGCATAACGAACTCTGATGATAACACATCACAATTGGAAATTATTTTTTAGAGAATGGGCATTTTTCACAATTTAAGGGGCAATAGTTACACAAGAATGAAAATGAGGTTTTTATTGCTTAATCAATGTAGTGGTTGGAGCTTACTGCATCATTCCATCGATCACAGAAACCACCAAGCATGAACGAATTAAGTCACATGAAACCAGCCAATCGTCTAACTAAGATTTTATAACCATTCTACTTTCATACGACTTGATAAATATAAACATTTAATCACTTGAAAAAATGTGTAAATAGTACTTGGATAAATGCTTATCTTGTCTACTAACTGGTTTGGTGAACTTATTTTTTTTTAAACTAAGAACAAAGACCTTTCTTGCAATAGGTTGAGGATTAATTTTTTTAAAAAATATTTAATCAAAGATTAAAATTATAACTAACTATTGATTAACTAAGATTTAATTGTACTATATTCATATTAACTTCTAACTAGGGTCAAGTGGGGTAAGTGTGATTGGGGGTAAGTGTGATAAACAGCTCTTGTAACTCTGGAAATCATTCTAAAAATCTGAAAGTTTGCAATCTATAACATTAGACCACTTATAATTAAACTAAAAAGAAATATTGACCTTATTTTTTGCTTAAAGAAAGTTTTGAGCTTTTGAATTTAAGTGCAACTGTCTTCTTACATCACACATACCCCTATGTGGGGTAAGTGTGATAAACAGCAATGAATTTTGAAATGCAAATTTTGTACACTTAAAATTGGAATTCAAACATATAAATTTTTTTTTCTACATATGTATGTTTCTTATAATAATTCACTACCAATTTAAGGATTTGGAATTTACTTGAAGCAGAGAACGAATTTTCTTAATGAAAAATGCAGAAACCCTATCACACTTACCCCACTTGACCCTATATATTCCTGGATATAATACATTAATAATTCTCAAACAATAGATTTATTAACTATTTATCCCTTCCCGCCACCATTATACATGTTTCAATTCAGAATGTAAATAATGCAAATAAAAAATTAACGTTGAATATTTAAGTGCAAGCAATATTTTCAATTCACACTGTTTAGCAAGAAATAAGATAGTTTAAAGTAAAAATAAATTACCTTTTCGTTGATTCGATCAATGATTTTTTGGTGGGTTTGCTCTTCTAACCTAAGACTTCTAGCATGGTTCTCCCACTAAAATAGTAAAGGCAAATAAAATATGAGCCTTTATAGTTACATTTTGATTTAATAGTTTTATTTTAACTCTTCTTGAAGGGCTTTCTTATTTCATAGGATTACATTTGCCTTTTTTAGACTTTTAGTACTTAGATTAAAAAGTACAATAAATTATACAACATAAAAATAAAAATAAGAGAAAATAACATTTAAAAAATCACTATGAAAACACACAATTCACAATTATTAAGCAATTCTAAAATATTTTAAATTAAATTGAAATAATTGGACATCAATTTATTTTTTTACAAAAACAAATTTAATCCCACAATGACCAAAAATGAAAATAATGGCGCAAGAACTGTTGGCACTTATGATATCTAACATTCTTTAACTAGTAACTTTTACAATTATTCAAGTTGATTTTTAGTTTTTCAAGTTTAGATTTCAAGTTTACAATTATTCAATTGATAAACTTGAATAATTCTAAAAGTTGTTTTAATTATAGCTTCGCTCATATTAGCATATAATAAGAACAGCTTCAAACCATTAACTAAGTTATCATAAGTAATTAAGGCACAAGCTCATTGTGTGTGATGCCATTTTATTTTTGGAACAGTCAGAAGATGGAAAAACAGTTCACCAATTCCAATATCAAATAATTTTATTATCACTGTTCATCATGAACTTTTTGGCAAAACTAAGCAATATTCCATTACTGAATGTAAATTGCAGGTTTTTTGGCCATGATGAAGAAAAGTAAATACCTAGTTATTTCATCAAATAACTAGTTAAAGTGTCAAATTAATAACATATTACACACTTTAACCGACATGATCCATTATTTCATGGAATAACTAGGTATTCTATGAAAATACTGCATTATATACTTTAATATATACAGTGGTGGCCAAAAGTGTGGACACTTTTTGAAAGTTTCATGTGTTTCAACTGTTACCTGTGCTCTTGAATCTATTAAATTTCGCTTAAATACTAACATTTACACATTAAGTTGAAGGAAATTTAATGTAGAATTCAATTAAAAAAACAGAATTAAAGTATCTGTATTACAAATAAAGTTATGCTCAGTTTAGTTGAACAAACAAGCACAATCAATGGATTCTCTTATGCTGATATCAATACAAGTTGGTGGTTCAATGACTTGCAAAACTAAGACAGATCATACTATTAGTTGCATAACTTATTTGTAATACAGATATTGTGATACTGTATTTTTAGTTCTGCATGAAATTACTTTGATGATGATGTTGCGTCAATGGATTTCGATTATATGGGACCAAAGGTCTCATAGACGGCTTCAGCAATCAGCCCACAGATGTCCTCATAAAGATTAAATTACTCTTAACATGATATACATTTGTTTAATTTGATATACAGTTAATATATTCTGTAATCACACAAAGTTGAAAAATTTGAAACTTTCAAAAAGTTGATTACTTTGACACTTTTGGCTACCACTGTACATAAAAAAATGTCCAAGTGTGTTTTACCCTCTCAAAGTAGAAGAGGTATTTCTTGAGGGCTTCCCTGGCTTGGGCATGGGCGGACTCGTTGACAATGTTGGGGTTCTCTTTGTACCGACTGCATTCGTAGTACTCGCTACCGTGGGAATTCCAATCTAAAGAAAAGAGGGCAGAAATTTAGGGTCGACAAGGGGTTTCCCCATCTGTGGTAAATACCATGGGAAAGGGAGTATTTATCGACCTGAGAAAAATTAGGTTTTTCCCTGCACGGGAAAAACTTACATTATTGAAACGATAATTAATTAATGTTAATTATTGGCATTAATTAAAATTATATTAATAAATAACTGTCATAGAATATTTTTAAAATTTGACAAATCTTCTATAATTATTTAACAGCTACGGTAATATAATAATCATATACTTTTATTTTGTTGGATTACTTAAGTGTTCACCTCTACAGAAACATAAATATGTAATTAAAAGATGGTATAGGATAAATAATTATTTTGGTACATCTACTACATCTAGAAATTTTATCAAAAGACTTTACTTTGGTTTGGCAAACATTAACTAATAAATTTGAATTTCTTACAAATAAGAAATAATTAAACGCCCATAAGAAATTAAAACAAATATGTCACATACCTAGTAAACACATCCAGCAAAAGTCAAATTTACAGCTATAACATTGCTGAAATAAGAAAAATTACGTGTAAAAAATACTCCAAATTTTGTAGAAATATTTAAAAAAAAAAAAAAAACATTTAATAATAGTGTACACAGGTTATTCAGTTCACTACAAAAAAAGCCTTGATTATTAACTTAGTCATTTATTCAAAGTCATAAAACCTTAATACATGAATTTTTTTTTCATCCCGAAAAATATATCTGTATCTTTAATACTCATACATTATGGGAAAATACTAGAAAAAATTAACTGCATTGGAATTTTAATAATTTCAATTTTTAAAATTGTTGCCATGTGGCAAAAAACAACTTTCAGAGGCATGTTACGATGATGGCATTGTAATTTTTTTCATAACAGTTGGAAATGGGTTCTTATAAAAAGATAGCAAGTCTCTTACCATATGATTACAACCTCCATTCTTTTCTATACATATACTACACTTTGGACACTGCAAAAAGATAAATTTTCAAAGATTAATTAAGTTTCAGATACTTGCAAAAGTGTTTATTATGCAAAATCAACTACCATTTGTCAATACAAAGAATTGATATCATAAATGAAATTTTAAAACCATTAAATGCCTAAATTTAACAAAAAACTATATAACAATATTAAAATAGGAGTGTACAATGGAATAAGTTTTGACAATTTTGTTCACATTGATAAATTATAATATTTATGGAAATCATACTTGAGTGTTTTTTAAAAGTTTTACATTACAAAAGAAAATTTTTAAAAAAAAATTGAATGACTAATTTGAACATAAAAATCACATTCTTACGATATTAAAATTAGGAGTGTACAGTGCAATTAATTTTTAATGATGTGTTAAGATTAATAAATTACACAATTAATATAAATTATACTCTTTCATTAAGTTGCAAATTTTAAATATGCAAAAAAAACTTGATTCTTACATCTTTTGTATTGGCTGAAATATAGTTGGCAGTCTCTGAATCGTCTGCACATTTTGTGAGCCACTTTTTGATAGTGTCACAATCTGTAGGAGCATGATAGTCAGAACCGCATTTGAAGCTAGACAGAAAAAAAAATCAGAATTAAAGTTAATTCCAACTCAAACAAAGATTCAATTTACATCAAAAGCAACATTTATGCAACATTGATGAACAAAAAAAAAAAAAAAAAATCGAATAATTGAAACAGCACAACTAATATAGGCTAATGACAATTAACTGACAGGGCAAAAATAGTTAACATTTTGAGAGGTTCTATGGCACCTCATTCTGAATATAAGTAAATTATTCTGAGAAGCTATTACAATATAATTTTTTATTGTGTTTGCAGTGAATAAGATAACAGCAACTATTTGCTTCAATTAGTTATATAACGTTTACAGAATGAAATTACTTACAAATTATATTTACATTTTCACAAGTAGGGCTCAGATTGTGACAAGGTAAAGTAAAAACTTCCTAAATCTTTTACTTTAATTATCCTTGTGATGCCTTGATGGCATGTATAAGTACCCCTTAAAAAGCTGATACTTAACTGCACATTTTCGTGCGAAGGAAAAAAGATGCCAGTGGGCTTTTATTAATGCAGTATGCAAATGTAACACATTAAACACTAAAAAAAGGTAAAAAATATCCTTTCAACAAAATGTCATTGTAATTTAGTAATTATAAGCAGAAAGGACAAAAAATAATAAATCTGTAACAAAAAGTACATTGTACATCCCAAATAATTTCTACCCTATTCTAATGAATTGCAATAGCTAACATTAAAATATTCAGAGAGACAATTACATTTTAAACTTAATTCGGTTCATATAGGGGTAATACAAAATAATTTTGTGCTTAAAGCAAAGAAATTTATAGGATTTGGAATTAGGAGCTTACTGGTTACTATTCAAAGACAAGTAATTAAAATTAAAACTTAATCCAGTGCATATATAGTGGTGGCCAAAAGTGTGGACACATTTCGAAATTTTCTTGTTTTACAACATTGTGTGCTTGTAGAATATATTAATTTTCACTTTTGGCTATTTTTAACACTAAATTCTACATTAAATTACCTTCAATTTAAAGGATAAACGATTGTATTTAAGTGAAAATTAATATATTTTACAAGCACACAAAGTTACATGAAACTTAGAAAAAGTGTCCACACTTTTGGCCACCACTGTAGGGTAAATACGAAATAATTTTGTGTTTAAACATAAAAAAGAAAAGTTTATGATTGGAATGGGGCGCGTACCAGAAGACGACCTTGCAGTACTTGCAGGTGACCCTCTTGGACTGGGGCTCTTTGGCCAGGACGATGGTGCTGCAGTTGGTGCCGGGGCAGAACCTCAGCTCAGGGTGACTCTGGGGGAAAAAAAGGAAATTCAATCATAAATATGCTCTTCAAGGTGTATTATGTGGTAGGGATGCAACGGATATCCGGCCAACATACTGCATCCGGCCATTCGGCCGGATAGTTGGCAGTAGCCGGATAACACAATTATGTGGCAGTACTATCCAGCCTGTTAAATCTGACATTCTCTCTTTGAAATTTTTTTATTGTTTTAATTGTTAAACTGACTATTTTTCCTTAGTCAACAGATAATTTTTAAATTTTAATACATTTTATTCGATTGATATTTCACATTATGTTAATGAATTATGTTAAAAAATCCAGTCATGATCCTGGACTTTTTGCGAGTGACTAACATCGTGGACCTGGTTTAGCTCTGCTAAACCTAGTAGATGAGCAACGACACAACACATTATGTTAATAACAAACAAAGCATATTAGATTTGTTTCAAGATACGTAAATTATGGTGTAAAAAAAAGTAATAATTATGCGTTCTTTGGTAGAAGTTCGCTTTTTTTGTAAATGAGTCCCGCTTCTGAAAACATTTGCTCACTGTATATGCTGCTAGCTGGTGAAGAAAAGTACTTGTTCACTAGTTTTGGTAAGATTGGGAAGTTAGTGACTAATTAGTTATACTACGATGTTTATTGGTTTGTTATACTGTGTCATCCAAAGTAAAACTGGTACAATTGCAAAAGCGTTTACACAATTTGACATTTTATACTTTTGAAGCCTAAAAAGGCCGGATATCCGGCCAAAGTTAGGCCGGATATTCGGTATCCGGCCAAAATGGTATCCGTTGCATCACTATTATGTGGTTTATTACCATGGTATATATCATTCTATGACGATATCTAATTAACATTTACACTACACATAACCAAGTATTGCATAAATATTCTTTGGGATAGTTAAGTTAGCTGAGGTTGACTTTAATAAAGAAAGATAGATGGAGCGCTTACTGGAAGAACGTGCTAAGTGACATTTTCGTGTCAATATACATGTTATTCCCTCTTTTAAATAAACCAAGGCTCCCCCTTTCCATAAAGTTTAAGTTAATAATTTTTTTTCATCTTTTGTAAGTGTTATTTTTAACGTATCTAAGTGCAAGCAAAACGCTTTAAAGCTCATTTTCATTTTTTTGTCGCCTATCACGTTCTTCCACTAAGCTTTTCATTATACTTCTAACAGGGTTTATTATCATGTGGTTTATTTACACTAGCAAGTATGGCATCATTATCTTTGTTAAGTTAGCTGAGGACGACTCTTAAAAAGACGACAACTTAAGATAATTATGCTCCTCGAAATGGAGAAACTTAAACAAGGAAAATGTCTTTCATATCAGTGGTTTTACTGGTTCCTGGTACAATGTGGAACATTTATGAAATTTCTTCATTTGTGATAAGAGGTTTATAAATAATTAAACATTATTTCAGTAAAACTATCATCCTCTAATTCTAATATTAAGGATGCATTGAATGAATTGATTTTAATCGAATGAAATCTACTTGAGAAAGATATTAAAAATACAGTAAACTCCCGATTATCCGCGGAATTGGGTGGCGCGGCTTCCGCGGATAAGCGAATTCGCGGATAATCCGCAAAAATAAAGAAAATGCCTATCAACAATTTTTTTTTTATGGATTTCATTAAAAAGTAAATTACAGTAATCGTATATAGCATGTACAAATGTACTTACCTCAAAATGTCTATTACTGTCGTTTCTTCTATGCCACGCTGCAAGCACAACTGATTTTTAGAGGATCCGTTTTCTAACTTTTTAATGAGTTGTAGTTCGTCTTGAATTGTCAAGACAACTTTTTTTTTAGTTTCTTACGCATTTCTCTAGTATCAAAATCACATAAAGCAATTCAATTTAAATAGCGGACAGTTTGTTTTACAAGTGACGCTTTTTGACAAAAACCTGTTCGTGATGTGCACCTGACCGAACACCAGGTTTCCTAGTCATTCTTTTTATAATCATAATGCATTCGTTGACCCTGATGGAATGGTAAACCCTGTATGTGATACTTTAGGTTCCAAATGGGACATTACTGACATTTGTTAATATTCATTAATTTATTATAGCCCCTAATTTGTGAGATTTATGCTAATCATCAATGTAGTACATAATTTTGGTTCTTCAAAATACCAAACATAAACTAGTATTGCATTATTAGTTTATAAATTATTCTATTACCCCAACCGATTTGATCAAGGGAAGACACCGAATCGCCAGATAAACAAAGGACTTCTTATATTCTATGATTCTTCCACAAATAAAGACGTAAGGCATATGCCTAAAATTATTGGGGATGGAAGTAAATATAGGAAACCAAAATGCAAAAAAAACAATTGTTTTTTTTTAAACCCAAACAACTTGTTCAATAACCAGAATTTAATTGTTTAAAAAAAACATGTTTTAAACAAAAAATACATGCTTAAAACAAAAAAACATGTTTTTTTCCAACCCTGGTCATAGCATTGCAAAGGATCAATAGCGATAATGGGCCATTCCATGAAAAGTGGGAACAAATGATTAAAAAATAAATCTTTTTATCATATACTAATATTCATATTATTTGACAGTTAAGGTATCAAATTGACTGAATTTGAAGTGTTTTCATAAATAATAATTTTTTTTGAGTGGCAACAGGAAGTCAAAAATTGCTGTTCTGAATAGACCGCTCATGTCCATGTGGAGCTACTTTTTAAGCCGACATTTTGAACTATTAAACTACATTTTGATCAATTAATTAATTGCACAAAGAAAAAGTAAGTATTTGTTTTCATTTTTCCCTTTTTTTTTCTTAATTTACAATCTATTTATTTAAGAAATAAATCATTTATTATACCGAAAACAAATGTCCCACACGTGACAGAAAAGATGGTTTTTTTTCCATATTAATTTAGTGAATTGTTATTATGCCTTCAAATTTTATTTTTAAACATTAATTTATAATTCTTTTAAGAATAACCCATTGCACTTAAGTAGTATTCATTAGAATTAGAAATTTTTAAGATTTTCTTTTGTCCCACACGTGACATCTCAAATCAGAAGTTTTATAAAACGTTTAAAAATGAGGATTTTTTGTTAATTTATAGTAAAAATTAATAACTTTGAATATAAATATTAGTTGTAACTCACTTTCTAATTAATTTGAACCAGGATATAAATTCTGAATTTCTAGAAATTATATTTTGGATATATATATATATTTTTTTGTATTAACAACTGACGATTTAAAGAAAATGTTTTATATATTTGTGTTTCTGATTCAAAATTATTGTACTCTGTATTCTTAATTTATTCAATGAATTTTAGGCTAGATAGAATGAATATGTCAAAGACAGAAAAAAAAGTATGAGTGCTGAAAGAATGAAAAGAAAGGGAGAAAGAAAGAAATCCAGATTTACAAAATGAAGAAAACAAAAGATTTCGTGATTTAAGGCTGAAGAAAAAGAAACAGATGAGTGAAATAAAAAAGAATGAACTGAAATAAGTATAGAAAATTTTTAGAAATGAGGACGATGTTCCTAAAAAGGAAGTAATATATAGAGATGGACCTTCGTCAGAGTTGCGAATTTATGGTCAAGTTAACTGGATTATTAACAGAAAAATACAACAAAACTTTTATATGGAAATATTTTGCAACCTCTCATGGCAAAGGCGTCGTGGATGGGGTCGGAGGCAATGCAAAACGCTTAATTCGACAGAAAATGATGTCACAAAGTGGGATTGTCGTTCAGTCGTCAAAAGACTTTGCTGAATTGGCGCCTTCACTTTTAACAAAGACTAAGGTATTTTTCATAGATGAAGAACAGATATAAGAAGAAAAAGAAAAATGCAAGCCTTGGGATGGTGTATTAACTGTTACTGGGATAAAACAATATCCTGTAATGTGGTGGGAAAATAACCAAATCCATTGCAAATTAAATGCCCTCGCCAAAGAAGTCGTCATTCCGAAAGAAAAACACTATGAACTGTTAAATCTGAGGAATATAAGGGGACTGGGTAATAGTAATGTATAATAATAAAACTTATCCTAAGTGAGATAAAGGGTATTATAAACCAAGACATCCCAGTATCTGTAATGCACGAGACAAAATGAACATCAGGGATATTTAAATGACCAGTTCCTCCTGTATTTTGGACTGTATCTTGTATAATAGACAATAAATTGTAAAAAAAAAAATATCCTCCTTTAGTTTTAAACAACCATGGGTAATTTAAATTCATTGAAGTCATTTAAATTGTAAATCGTTATAACTTTTTGTATTTTCCTTGCATTTCATTAAAAAGGTTTTTTTCCGATTTAATTTAACTAATTTGTATTGTCAATTTTATTTTATTGTCATACAATAACTTTATTATGTTGTATGACTAACTATTGAATGTCCAAAATGGATTAAAAGCAAGTCAAAGTGGCTTTTTTTATATGATGTCACGTGTGGGACATCATACAAATTCATAAGGTGTCCCACACGTGACAGTTTAATCCCAACTTAAAAAATTAATTACAACAAGAATTAAATTTATAATATTAAAAAAACTGCTGGAAACCATTTATAAAGGTTCACTTTGTATGATAAAAAATACATTTTTTAAAATAATTCTTGAAATTAGCTGAATTCTGCACTTTATTTCAAAAAATACATTTTTGCTATTTCAGCTCTGTCCCACACGTGACACATGTTTTAATTAGTATAAATAGTGTAATTTAATACTTTAGAACATCCAATTAGTATCAAAATGTGAAGAATTATATGCATTTGATAAAAAATAACTACTAATAGTTATATTTTTCAATGCTAAATGTATTATAGAACAATTTATAAGTGAAATAAGTGTACAAATGTCCCGCACGTGACCGTGGAATGGCCTTAATGCTGAAGTAGAAGTAGTGAATACCTTGACGTAATCGGAGAAGGAGAACTGCTGGTACTTCTCCCTCAGGACTGCCTTGTTGAGGATGCTGAGCACAAAGTCCTCTGGCACTAATAAGCTGCAGCCCTGGCCCATGCACTCCATCACTAGCATGAGGAAACACATTAAATCAGACATGAATGACAAATCAAGAACAAGAATTTAAAAAAAAAACACATATTTATGGTTTAAGGGGGAATAGGACACAAAATCTTCCAAAATTTTTTTAAAAAAATAACATATCTTGAAATAATTTAAATCAAAATTTTTATTTATATCTGCAATAGAACGCGAGATGTGTAGTTTCTTGTGTCATGACATCTGTGTTGGCCAACCACCAACCACGTTTATAAACTTCAAAGTTGTTTTCCTCGATCGCGTTTTTGATGATTTTTTGACTTTAAATTGATATAACTCAAAATCTACTGCCCATACAATGTTAACATTTCCCACACATATTTTTCAAACATTTATCTTTAATTTGTCTTTAGGGATTAGTTGTAAATAAATTGTTTTTTATTATTAATTTTTTTAAAAATAGTGAACCTGTGAAATTATTTAAAAAAAAGTTCAATAATTTTTTTTAAAGAAAAACTTAGACAAATTACAAAATCAGTAAAGACAGTTTATTAAGTACATTTACCTGTTTATAAAAATGCTTAATTTTTGTTTTCAATAAATAATTTTTTGACTTATAACAAAAATATGAATCGTCAGTTTTTGACACATTTTATTTTTTTTAAAACCTTTGACTATCTAAAAGCGTTAGTATATTTAGTATACATTTCTGGACAAAAAAATTATAATGATACCTGCAATATTAAAGGAAAAAGTTTAGTGTCCCATACCTCCTTAACTATAAAGAACCTAAATTTACTAAAAAAAAACTTGTAATTCAATCAGAACTTATATCACAAATAAGAAACCCTCTCAAACTGACTTGTGGTAATGCCTTGGTTAATCTGTATCTCGAAGTGGGTGGACCAGCACTCCTTACAGAAGTAGTGTCCGCAGGCCAGCGCCCTGAAGTGCTCCCCGATGTAGTACAGCAGGCACACGGAACAGGAAACAGACTTACAGCCTCGGACACTCTGAAACAGAGCCAAAAGTTAGAAAATGCATCTAATTTTTTAAATTAATGTTTACAATTTATTTGGAGAAAACTCCACTGAGCAGAACACTCTGAAATGAAGGAGATGCAAAAAAAAAAAAAAAATGTGTTCACTTATTATAAATGAAAAACTATTTGATTTACTATATTTTATTGAAGTCTAGTTTTTAAGATTGTATAGGATGTATTCTAGAATCTAAGTAATGAAGTTGAACAATAAAACAAAAAGGAACAATAAAAATAATCTCAGATTTTTATATTGTGTATTAATTATAATGAGAAAAATCAACATATTTGTTAAATTAATATTTAAAATTAATTTTTAAAAAAGTCAGCAGAGCAGGTTTTACATGATTTTAAATTTTTGTACGCATTAAAACTAGAGACTTCTAAAAGCCAATTAAGATAGAACTAAATAAAGATTGTAATTTTTAGGAATAAAAATAAGTTAGACACTTAAAAATATATATCCAATTTGCATTTACAGTTGAAAACTTGTACAGAAAAAAAACAAATGTATTAATTTTATTTACCTAAATCTTTATGTGGCAGTTAATATCATAATAAAATGTCTTTAAACAGCATATAAAGACTAGCTTAACACTCATAAATGATTTCACATAGCTTCTAACAAACTAAACTCAGCGGTGTGACAAAGGGGGTTAAGGCTTGCTGGGGCAATGGATGTCTGCAGTGGGCAAGAAAACAGCAGTAACTATCTAATGACTTGGGCCTCGGTTTCAAGAACTCAAAATATATAAATAAATTTTGTAATAAGGATATTTTTATATGTGCGTCAAAATTGGTAGCGAGAGTCGCCTACATGGTGCCACTTAAAAATGTCTCTCAGTTCAATATGCCGAGTCTGCAAAGGCTTGACCGCCACAGTTGCAGTCCCATTAGAGAAAAAAAACCCGATTTGAACATTCAGTTTATTATAAAAAAATTATTTAGAAGCTATTATTTATATAATCCGAGTTTGTCGAGTCAATTTCAAATTAGGACAGGTACATTGTTAAGACTGGTAAATTCAGAGCAAAAACGGAACCATTCAATACTACTATTATTGCAGTTGATCTGCCCACAGCAGTTCTGGTCGGACAGACCATTGATTAGTTCCCAAATCTAGCTTGGTACCTGTGCTTCCGACTGCGGTGGATTCTCTGGCTTTATCCTGGAGTCCACCAGCAGTTTGGACGCCCCAGCTGTGTACAGGACGGTGATCTCTTTCGCGTTCCAGGCATGCGTGTGGAGAAGGAGCTTGGCTAAGGAAGGCTTCACCTACAAAGAAGCATAGGTTTGTAAAAAAAAAACTGGAAAAACCCACTTGGTTTTTTTCAGGGTTTTAGGTTTTTTTTCAGTACTTTGGATGCTTCTTTCAGGGTCTTGTGGTTTATATAGGAAAGTTTTAATTGTCGTTTATTTAGGGAAGTTTCAACCCCAAGGAAGAAGGGGAGTTTTGGAACACTTAATTCGTGATTTACAAATCAGTTTCAATGTTTTTACAAGATGCATTAAGTATTTGAACCTAATATGTCCAGGAATTGAGCTTAAAAAAGCCAAGTCAATATCTAAAAATTATCCATTAATAATTTATCACCTCAAGGCTTGTACTGAAACTTCCACTCTTCCGTTTGTACTTTTTTTAAAGAGTACAACAGGAAAATAACTAAATTGCATAGTATCTTCCCGTATTCTGGTGTACTTGGCGGCCAATAGCAACAGGAAACTGGTTTTTATCCTAGGTTCTTTTGCAATACAAGCGAGTGACTCGTGTCCACTGAGCTGTTGTGAATCAGGGTTGTTGAACGAGAAAAAAAGTGAGTAACTGATTCCCTCACACCAGTTTAGACAAGGACTTGCTATTGTTTATAAAAAGAATCCCAATGCAGACAGATTCCCATGCAATGAAGTTGTTTTTCTCTCGTATTCTTCATAACGAAGTGCCCATAAATATACAGGGGTCATAATCTATCTATGTTAGTGAAATTCAGGAGTTTCCAAGGAGTGCAACAATGTAAATTCAGGAGATAATGGGGAATAAATTTGAATTTGTTTGTTTATTATTATATTAGTCTAAGGACTTCAACGCACTTGAAATGATGAAACATAAAAAAATAAAATTTCAGAGTTTTGTGATGCATTATGGGACATTAACAATGGGGAACATTCATGTGACGTCACAAGGTATGTAATCCTACAGCTCACGAACCACGTGCTAATGATATCCTACTGCTCGAACCAGTCAAACCGCTTATTTTCCACAGCGATTTGGAATTGAAGCTCAGGTGGATATGGCCGTGAATGTCCCATTATCGGGTATTGATTATGGTAATAGATTAAGATCGTTAAACATGTATTCCCTGGAAAATAGGAGATCAAGGGGTGATTTAATTCAGTTGTTCAAGTTCATTAAACAGGGAGACATGGAGGGCTTAGGTTTTACCTTAAATAGCCGGACCAGAGGGCATGGTCAGAAATTGAATAAATCATGCTTTAGAAGGGAGGTTAGAAAACATTTTTACAAGAGAGTCGTCAATGAGTGGAATGCTTTACCAGAATATGTTGTTGTGTATTCGAAGAGAGTGGAAGATTTTAAGAAGAATCTCGATAACTATTGGAAACTGGTAAGGAATTAGATATATTTTGGACCAACCTTGTTGGGCCTCTGGCCTGTTGTTGGTCGACAATTTTTGTATTTGTATATAATGTTAAATAATTTGGACTTGCAATTTTGCTGTATAGTTTAAATTATTCTTGAATTATGAAGTTTTATTTGTGTATTTCCTTGAAAAAACAATAAAGTTTGTTTCCTGACACAAATTAGTTCAAGTGTATGACTATTGACTGAATTATAAAGTATGTCCAAAGGTACAACATCATATTGTACCTTGGGACAGTTTACCCTCTCTACTTTAAATGAGTGGCAATTTTTTAATTTCAAGCTGCCCGAATTTAAAAAAATATATTATAGAGGAATATATTGGTGTGTTGACGTGCTGCTTTTAAATTTTTATTTTGCCTATAATTATCGAAGAAAAAAATTAAAATGTAAAAATTGTCCCAAGGTTCAACACTCTCCCCTAAAGTAAGGGAGAATAAAGGCAAAGAAAATAGTCAACCTTATCAGGAGAGGGGTCGTAAAAAATAAAAATGAAAACAGGAGTTTTCCAGGAACTCCAGGGAGTGGTGGTACGAACCCTGGCCATACTCACGGGCAGCGCGGCGCACACCCCCTCCACGCACTCGTTGAAGAGCCGCTCCACGTCCTCCGTGGCGAGGCACTCAAAGTCGAAGCCCTCCGGGTCCTCCTCCGCCGGGACCTCCACCTCCGGGTCCTCAGAGGTGTTGTAGTAGTCCTCGTAGTCCTCCTCCTCCATGTCGGAGAGGCCGCCCTCCGAGGACATCTGGGGGGGAGAGAAGAGACCGTTAAAGGGGAATGGGCGTGCAGGACAGGGGGTCTCCAAACTCAAGTGCCTCAATGTTAATCCAATGGGAAAAAATTATTTTCTTTGCCACATTCCTCCGGCTGTATTGAATATTTTTACAAGTGGATTTTTTTATGTGATAAGTGTAGCTGACTTACAGGTCCCGACAATCCCACTTTTTGAAATTGCTTCGAATATTTTGTGTAAAATAATTTATTGAATATTAAAAAAATATTCGTACTAATTTCAAAAAGTGGGAAGATAGAGACCTGTAAGTCAGCTACATTTATCACATAAAAAAATCCGCTTGGAAAAAATATTCAATACAGCCGGAGAATATTGGCAGAGAAAATAGTTTTTTCCCCATTGGATTAACATTGAGGCACTTGAGTTTGGAGACCTCCTGCAAGCCCATTCCCCCTCAAAGAACTTATTAGGGAAGCACCAAATACTAAATTTAGCCAAATACCTAATATTCAGCCTATCCAAACCAATACTTTTCCTGTTCAGATCTGAGTTGTATTCATGAATTTAATTTGACAAAAACAAAAAATTGTGGTGGCCAAAAGTGTGGACACATTTTGAAAGTTTCAGATTTTTCAACTTTGTGTGGAAACAGAATATATTAATTGCATATCAAATTCAACAATTGTATATCAAATTAAAAGTAATTTAATCTTTATGAGGACCACTGTGTGCAGATTGCTGAAGCCGTCTATGAGACCTTTGGTACCATATAATCTATATCCATGGACACAACATCATCATCATCAAAGTAATTTCATGTAGAATGAAAACTAAATACAGTATTACAATATATGTACTATGAATAAGTTATGCAACTAATACAGTAAAACCTCTGAATACCGGACACTCGCGGTGCCGGACCTTTTGTCCACTATTTGGAGGTGTCCGTTATTGGGGGGGGGGGGGGGGGGGGGGGGGGTAAATTTTTAATTTTGAAAAAACAAAAAAAAACACATGACTTAACGAAAGGTTAAAATTACTAATTAAACTAAAAAAAATAAATTTAATAACTTTGATTTGTAATACAATTAATGTTTGATTGTATTTTAAAATCTATGCAACTCTGCAAGATAAACATGCTTTAATTAAACGTTCTTTTTAAATTTTGCCGCCGCTATATTTTTCGTTTTTGAAGCACAAAGTCTTGTCCGGAAATGTGGTAAAATAAACCATCCTATAAATGCCTAAAATAACCAGTAAGAAATATCACAGCCTATCTGCGTTTTTCCAACTCTAAAACGTTATACAGTAGATCTCACACTTAGCTTTTCTTTTTCAGCAACATCCAAAATATCCATTTTTTCTTTCAACGTTAACTTTTTTCTTCTTAAAGACATTATTTTACTTAATCTATATCAGCTCTCGTTACTCGTTAGCAATTCGACTTTTTTGGATTATGAGCAATTAGAAATCGGACACAACAACTCCAGGAAAGCGGTCAAACAGGTTCAGTGGACTAAGGGGCGATTGCATTCACTCCCTCTCAATTCTCGGAAAGAGAAGATTTCGCGAATAACGGGGGAAATTGACATGGGGCGTGTCGAAACCATTGTAAAGCAATGGTGGTCATTCTAAGGGTTACTAGAAGGTCATAGAACAGTCACCAATACGTAGTTTAGCGATAAGAGAATGAGGGTGCAAAAATATTTGGATGCAAAAATGAGTTTTATTGGGATTGATAGCCGAATCAAATAAAAAAAAAATTAAAAATGCGTCCGCTATTTAGAGGGAATTACATTAAGTAACCTATATTAAGGGACTGGGACTTGAGAAAATGTCCGTTATTTAGAGGTGTCTGCTTTTTAGAGGTGTCTGTTAGAGGAGGTAACACTGTAGTATGATCTGTCTCAGTTTTGCAAGTCATTGAACCACCAACTTGTATTGCAATTTCAGCATAAGAGAATCCATTGATTGTGCTTGTTGGTTCAACTAAAATGAGCATAACTTTATTTGAGATTGTTAATTCCTAGTTTCTGTAGGAAACTAAAAATCCTGTGGTGGGGCAAAGGCTATTGATTCATATTGAAAGAGGGATAGTTCATAGAGGTGATGATCTAAGTTGTTTGCACTAGTTAAAAAAATTATGAATATGAGATGTTTTGTAAATATCCTAGTTCAGTGAACGGCAAGAAATTTGACAAGTTTTGAAAAGCTATCATCTAAGATTAATGCAGAAAAAATATATAAAACAATAAAATAAAATTTAAAAAAAGCATACATACCTTAAAACGTCAATGGTAAATAAAAGAAGTCTTCAGTGTACTGCTTACTTCGAAAAAACTAAGGAAAATATAACGTGTTTTAGTAAAAATCTTATAATAATTTACTTCTCAAATGTAGAGATAATGGTAGGTTGAATATTTCGATTGATCATATGTCTAAATAAGTACAAAGTTTACAAATGAAATATAAAGGTCGAAATTAATTAAAATTAAATAAAATATTAGTTGGCTTGTACTTCATACTAACCTAACAACAAATAACATCGGATAAAGAATAGGATATGCACTTATTAACTAATTGGATGACTTTCAATATAAAGTTACTTATAAATCTAAATCTATAAATCTTTTTAAAACTATTTTTTGCAATTAAATCCGCACTTTTAAAGAAATTTTGAGGATTTTAGAAAATTTTATGTGTTGGTGTTGTTCTATTTAAGTTGCCATAAATTTGTATGACTTTAATAAATTAAACAAAAAGTCAAAACAAAATATGAAAATAGCAACAATTATTATTATTTTTTTTAGCACTTGTAATTTGGTTTAAAATATTTAAAGAAATCTTACTACTGTTTTTACTATTTTATTCAAACAAAAAGCAACTTTAATATTTTAACCGTACAATTAAATAAGCTGTAATCCGAACATTTACACACAGAGAAATAAGAAACTAATGTGATATAAGGACTCGATGTTTGGCAAAATCTATGTGATGCCAAATAGCGATAAGATACAAGCACTGGTACACACTCCAATGATACTTCAATGAAACTTGAAAAATATTGCAACCCTACTTTTATTGCCAAATATCGCCAAATAGGGAGGTTGTTATATCACATTAGTGAGTTAAATTTGATTGGCTACTGAATATACGGAGATCTGCAGAATATAACGGTCGTATATTTGGCAACTTTTGTCTACCTGCCAAGTAGCAATAACTTTCAGATGTTGGTAAACGCTCAATTGACTTTTAAAGAAACCCGATTGGCACTATAACCCTACTTTTGCAGCCAAATATCGCCACGCCTTAAATCACAAAGTGTCTTTTTCTGCTGATTAGCAGGATTTATATCGACTTCTATTCTAATTTAATTCTCGAAGTTCCAAACTCGAAGCACATGTGGTGAAGATGGTGGTTTAGTAAAAAGGTGCCGGACTTCTTTTCTTTCCCACGTAATAATTCTCCCAATTTCATCACTGCTTTGTTTTCAAACAATTCTTTTGTCAAATCAATACAGAAGCTAGTAAGTAATACGGCACAAAGTATTCATTATCAAATAATTCGGTTGTTTGGGAGGGGTATTTATAAATAGAAAAATTCTAGTAGCTATTACTTTTAGGTATTTTTCGCAAAAAAATTGCCTGCATAACACTTAAGTTGTGATTTTTATTGTCATTGCTCTTTTTCCTAAAAGTTTCACTTTTACGATAGAAATGTAACATTTCTATAAAACAATTTGCTTTGACATCTGTAATCGTGTCATGCCAATTATATTTTTTCTTGCTCAGACTTACGTTATAATATAAGTGCAAGTTAAGATATCATATTCTTATGTTGACTGCTATCACATAGGGTCCGATTTCAATTTGTAGATTGGCGCTAAGCATTAAAACGCAAAAAAAAAAACCCGGTAAACATGTCACTTCAACTTGATAGGTAAAGCTACCCTATTTTAACTATTTACTATTACTAATTGTTTCTAATAAATAGACTGCCCCTATGTCAATATTTTACCTTATTATTTTTTTTTTTGACATGTTGTTTTTGTTTGTTCTCTAAAAAATTGGTATAGCTTTGATATAATGGCCGATCTGTTCATTGGCGACATTTGGCAAGCTTGCAAATGTAACATAGGGTTGCTAGACCTATTGAGTTGTATGAAGTAGAACGTTTACCACATTTGGGCATTTTATTCCCTTGGCAATGTAGCGCACGTACCCTTTGAGGAATAAGCAAATTGGCAAAAGTGTAAACTTGTTTTCACTGCATGAGATTTAAATTGAAATTTTTAATTAAACATTTCATTTTTTTAAATTTCTTTAAAAATATTTATATTTCTTTGTCAGATAACTTTAATCGACGCCCCCATGCTTTACATTTTTACAATTTGATTGAATTTATAGAATTTGAAAAATTGTGTGCGTTGCTGGAAAACAGGTTGGGAAAACGGGACAGGTTGCTCAAAAAATGAAGGGAAATTATGGTTCATACCCCTTTAACCCCCAATGATTCCATTTGGAGTCATCAATTTGCGATTTTTTTTTTCTCACTGAGTTGATCTTGCATTTATTTACCATTAGATGAAAGTATCATGTCTTTTTAAGAATTAAATTATAATATTTGTTTAATTAAATGAAAATATGAAAACATGGTAAAATAAAATTCACTCCCCAAAAATTTTATAAAATAAATTGACCCTAAATTCTTCACGCTTGCATTCTTAGATGTTTAAAAATTGATTTTACATTTTTTTTACAAATGAAGTTTTGAAAAAAAAAGATGTTTGTTATAAATTATTCATAAGTTAGGATTCAAATTTTCCCCCTTAAATTTTAGTTAAAAAAATTAATATTTTTGTCCCGTTTTTTACCTTTTCTTTCTAGATGCATAATGAATCTATTTCACAAATTTTGGGTTTTAAGAATATAAAAATAAAAAGTTGAAACTGAAAGTATCAATAAAAGTATGCAAAGTGCTCCCCTAATTGTTTTGAGCAGTGTGTGTCTGTTTCTTTAGACCAAGTGGACCAAAAATGCTGGAGACGGTCCCTGAGTACATTGATTTCCCTAAAGAAGAAGAGAAAATTTTGGCTCTTTGGAAGTCAATAGATGCTTTTAAGAACTGTCTGAAGCAGTCAAAAGGGAAACCAAGGTACGAAATAATACTAATTCAAAAATAGTTTATAGATTTACAGCTATTAAAATTGCATACTGTAAAGAGCAACTGAATTTTTCATATTGTTAACTTAATTTGCTTTGCAATGAGGATAATTAGCAATACTTGACCCAAGGCCAATTTCTCAAAATTTAATTAAGTTTGGCAAGTCAGAAGTGTACAACTTGTTTCCTTATTGTTTTTTGTTATTGGTCATTTGTTTTACTTTTTTAGCACAAGATCTTGTATAAAAGTGCCAGTATATATAATTTAAATATGGATACTTGACCCACATTATCCAAGGATACTGCCATACTTTAAACGAAGAAGTTCTAAAATAATTAAAATGCCAATTTTCCTGTTGCTTTAATACTCAAATTCTTATTAGGAGGGAAAATTTTAAAAGCCAGAATCGGACATATTTATTTATTTATGTTCTATTTTAAGGAACATTAATTAAAAATGTTCCTTCCTTATCTTTTTCTAAATTTATTAAGAATAACAGTGAAAAATTCCTTGGTAAATCTTTCAAGAAACCTTATTCTGGAATGGATACTTGACCCAAAGTTTTGAATATAAATATTGTGTAATGCAATATGGACTTTTAATAGACTACATTTACATGCTGAAAAATTATTTGTGAACAACATTAAAAAGTCTAATATAAAAATTTGGGTCCCCCTACTTTTGTATTTTTAAACAAAATGATTATTTTTCAAATTTAATTTTTACTTGAATGTTATTCAGTGTCTGATATTCAATATTTGGGTCAATTATGGACAAGTCAGTCTTCTTTTTTCTGAAACAAGAAAGTTTAAGTCTTGTTTATTGTTTGCTAATTTATAATATAACTTACCATTAAAAGAAATGATAAATTAGAATTTTTAATGCATTCATAATCAAACATTTACATTCTTCTATTTGAATTTATCATAAGATTAGAAATGAGTGCAATCCATAGTATGTAGGATGTTTACTTGTGAATAACTGAATCTCAACCCAGGTACACGTTCTATGATGGACCCCCCTTTGCCACCGGGCTCCCCCACTACGGCCACATTCTAGCCGGTACGATCAAGGACATCGTGACCCGGTTTGCGCACCAGTCCGGGTTCCACGTGGAGAGGAGGTTCGGATGGGACTGTCACGGGCTGCCCGTCGTGAGTCCCTATTTATACATGTTAATCTTTTTTTAATTTATACGGGGTAGCGCAAATGAAAGTGGCCCCGTGGTGGAGATAGAAATAAGATAGAAATGTTGCCAAGTCAAAAACTAATGCAAAAACTGGTTTTCTAAGTGCAGCAAAATTGCTTTAATATTAAGCCCAAACAAACGCTTGGCGAATTATTTTCCAGCAACTTTGCTCTTGTTTGATAAGCTATTTGGAATTCAAATATAAAAAGGTTGGTACAGCTGTGCAAAATAAATGTCTTCACTAGTGATTATTTCGGCCGTTATTTATCCTAGAGAATCAGACCTTTTTGATTTTGTTATAGTACCAAACATTATAAAATGATTGCAAGACACAAAATTTGCATTATGGGACATTTTCATACAATATGAACTAAGATCTGAACTCATCACTAGTCTATGCGTAGCTCTAGTGGGAAGCTACTCCAATCCAATCAATGCAAAAACAGGTTTCAGGCGGCTTCAAGAATTTCACTCGCCGAGCATCTCAATGCATTCCTATCTCTATGCCGGTGCCACTTTTATTTGCACCACACTGTATATGCTTGTGTAATGCTGAGCTTATGGTCTACTATGGGCTGTTGCACCACTGAGTTTTAGTGTTAGTTTTTTTCCCCTTGAATATAATTTTAAATTTCTAGAAGTATAAAGGCTGCTGGTGCAACTTGTTTTTTGAAAAAATTCCATGCATTTATCTTTCTTCACCTTTTTTTTGTATTTATTTCTGTTATCCTCAAGTAAGACACATAATGCACTTTAAGCTATTTCTTTGTTGCAACAAAATTATTCAAAATTATGTTTCGAAAGAATATTTTAACTGAATGGATTTGTATTCCAGGAGTATGAGATCGACAAGACGCTGGGCATCAAAGGCCCGAGTGATGTGGAGAAGATCGGAATCGATGCCTACAACAAGGAGTGCAGAAAGATCGTGATGCGCTACGCCAAACAGTGGGAAGTGAGTTAGGAGCATTTCAATCTATAATAATAAAAATGAAGTTTTGTGTGTGTGTATGTATGTATGTATGTATGTCTCTCTGAAACTCACAAACTAGACATTTGTTTGACTCGTAACTTGGTACAAATACGTAGTTCATACTTGAGTTACAGAATAAGAACTTTCAGAGCTCAAAGTGTTCTATTTTTAGAGAAAATTCGAATTTTCTGGGAAAACTACACCACTTTGGCTAAAATTCTACAATTTCTTTTCTTTCTTGATGCCATCTGAAGAAACAATTAAATAAAACTTTCAACGAAAATAAATAAAATTGAAAATGTTTATTTTATTGTGTTGCCATAACTTTCAGAAACTAAATTCATTATTTGAAAATAATTGATATGTTTCAAGTGACGTATTTCCAACAAGTCTTGATTCCTGGATTTCTTATGGGTTTAGTTGATGATTTCGTCAATGATGGTTCTGTTGATTACAAATATGCATGTTCAAACAATAAATGTGTAGTTTACCTATAAGTTCTAGAGCTGCCGCTAGGTCTTTATTTTCTCGCCAAATACGTTGCCAATCCCGCCAAATTATAATAAAAACTCGCCAAATGGGCAAATGGTTTGTTAAGCTATTACTGAACAATGATGGTTAATAAAGGTCATCGCACGAGCTGCATATTAGGGTTTTATGTCTTTACTTTTTCGCCAAATACATTGCCAATCTCGCCAATTCATTGATTAAAACTCGCCAAATGAGCAAAATGTTTGTTAAGCTATTACTGAACTATGATGGTTAATAAAGCCATAGCACTAGAGCTGCATATAAGGGTATTATGTCTTTATTGTTTCGCCAAATATGTTGCCAATCTCGCCAAATTATTTATTAAAACTCGCCAAATGGGCAAAATGTTTTTTAAAATAATTTATAAGCTGGTTGGATATGCTAAGGTCGTTGTGTTAGAGCTGTATAATGTGTGTGTTTGTAGCAATATCTATTTTCTCGCCAAATTATTTACCAAAACGAGCCAAAAGAGTTAAAAAAGGTTTTATGCATTTATGAGGGAATTGTGATGACATTTATGAGTACATTTTACAGCGTATTTTTGATTTTAAGATATTAGGGCAATGAATTGAGATTTTTTTCTTGATAACGAGTGGAAAGAGAATAACTTAAGTTTATGATTTTATAACAGGTTATATGGTACACATACTTGGATCGATTTGATATTTATTTAATCCGTGCGAAGTGCGGGTATAAATTTGCTAGTAAATATATATAATCATCACTGGCACTATATAACCAATGAAGACTCCTGTCCTCTTTTAAGATTTTTCTCCTTTTTGCCCTATTAAACGACTTTTGTTTCCAGTTGGTAGTTCCCCAATTCTCTAGATATTGTACCACTTGATGTTGATCAATAAGTATACTCCATAATTATTTTTATAAAGAGGAAATAAATTAAAATATGAAATTTAATACATGTTAATTGGAAATTAATATTTAGCTGATTATGTTTCAAAGCAATATTGAAGTAAAGCATATTTTGAATAAATATGCTTTTTTTTAAATAAAAATTACTTTCAAGTACGTATGGCTCAAATTTTGGACTTCCATTTAGCTTATTTTGTTTTAGTTGTATGAGGGATCTATGAAATTATTAAAAATCAGGAGTTTTGATAGAGCCAAATTCTATCATTTTTTGTAGAATCAAGTACATGTGTTATATTATCCAACAGATTGGTACAGCTTGTTGGTATGCGTGTCCAAACAATAGATAGCTCACAGAAAAAAAAAGAAAAAAAAATCAAAAATCAAAGTCCTCATTTTACAAATAAAAAGTAAAAATTTTTTAAAACTTTAACGTTACTTCACATGCACTCGGACTCCAATTTAGTATTTCAACTAATTTTCAAATTAAATAATCTTTCTAATTCAATCTAATTGCAGAGTTTTGTTTGTTTCTTTAATCTTAGTTCTCTTTAGAAAATAGTTGAATTTTTATTTTTTTAGTAACTTGAAATTTCTAAGAGTAACTAAAATTATTTGCCTTTTGTATTCAGTAAGTGTAATTATTTACTTTTTTTATTAAGCTACTTTTTGTATTTGAAAAACTAACAAGTTACCTTTTTTTTTTAAATAAAAACTGTATCTGTAACATGTTTACTTTTTAACCTTCGTATCATTGACCTGGCTTTTTTTGCATTTTGTGCATCACTCTTTCTTATAATAATCCTAAATTTTAAGATTTACAAATTTGTATTCAGTAGGGTCAAGTGGGGTAAGTGTGATAGGGTTTCTGCATTTTTCATTAAGAAAATTCGTTCTCTGCTTCAAGTAAATTCCAAATCCTAAAATTGGATGTGAATTATTATAAGAAACATACATATGTAGAAAAAAAATTATATGTTTGAATTCCAATTTTAAGTGTACAAAATTTGCATTTCAAAATCCATTGCTGTTTTATCACACTTACCCCACATAGGAAAACCCACATAAAAAGAAGACAGTTGCACTTAAATTCAAAAGCTCAAAACTTTCTTTAAACAAAAAATAAGGTCAATATTTCTTTTTAGTTTAATTATAAGTGGTCTAATGTTATATATTGCAAACTTTCAGATTTTTAGAATGATTTCCAAAGTTACAAGAGCTGTTTATCACACTTACCCCCAATCACACTTACCCCACTTGACCCTATGTACTTTTTTATCCTGAAGATGTTTTAAAATCATCTCTTTAACAATAAACCTGACTCGAATTTTTCAAAAAAAATATTTTATTTGAAGTAAATTTAATTTAAAGTTTATTCAGACAAAACAACTATACATATTTGCCTTCTTCCCGGCCGTTAGGGAGGTTAAAAGTACCTTTCCAATCCCTGATTCTAAAAATGTGTGTGTGTGCAGGAGGTGGTTGGTCGCATGGGCCGGTGGATCGACTTTGAGAACGACTACAAGACCCTCTACCCCTCGTTCATGGAGAGCGTGTGGTTCACCTTCAAGCAGCTCTTCAACAAGGGGCTGGTCTACAAGGGGGTCAAGGTGAGACCTACTGTTGAGGTTTATAATATCCCACACTGTAAATGCAATTGTAATATTTATCACTTTAATGAAACCTTCATTTTGGCAAGATTCGTAAGCCTTTTGTACTGACCGAAATAGAAGCATCAATTAATATTAAAAATCAGAATATTTTAAAACTCTATTTTTTTGTCAACTTAAGTTTTTACAACTATTCCTAATGGCATTGAATATGTGCTATTTAAAATCATTAAATATGCACATTATAATCATTAAATAATCTTTAAACAAATTATGTGTTTTAGTATAGATTTCAGTTTTTTACAGAATACATTTTTTAAATTTAATACAATTTTATATCTCCAAAATTTTTTTTATCTGTTTTGAACCCAATTAACTTGGTTTCGAACTTTTTATAGTTAAGTTCCTAGAAAATTTCTTTTTCTCTACAGCACATCCGTTTAATATTTATCAATTTTCTTAAGGGGGATCATAGTTAAAAACCAAAAAATCGAATTTTTAAAACCAGTATTCTATCCCAATCTATCGAATAAGACTAATTTTGTATCGATCGGTTAAGTATTTCTTATAAAAAATTAAAATTATAAAAATAAACAAATGTGCCACACCTCCTTTGAATTACTAATTGTATGCTTGTATTATTTATATATTACATTATAAAATATGAATTTTTTTGTGTTGATATTTGAAAACTATTCACTGGCTCAATGTAAAAAAAAAAATTCCTTACGATTTACATGAAATTCGGTTAACAAGAAATGTTTCGGTGGTCATTTCGAGTTCGTGTTAACGGAATCGACTGTATTTGTTTTTCGCGTTTTTCTCAAAACTATAATTTTCAACACTCAGGTACACTTTTCTCCAAATCTATTGAATATTTTTTAATAATTTTTTGTGTGTGTTATAAAACCATTTTAGAGCTATTTAAGTCACCTAATTTAGTCTCACAAATTAAAAAAAAATATTTTATTATTTTACACTTTTCTTCGTTGAAAATCAGAATTTTTATGAATGTAGAATATAATGTTTTTAAAATAAAATTTAAAAATTTTTATAGGCAAAAAAATAGGTGATTTAATTAGAACTAAAATGGTTTTGTAACACACAAAAAAATTATTCAGAAATATTTAATAGATTTGGAGAAAAGTGTACCGAAAAAATACTTGTATTTTTGAAAATTCATAATTGTATGTTTCAAAAGATGTCTTTTTTCAAAAATAATAATTTTTTTAAATAAGATTCTTAGGTGTAAATATAATAATAAAAGTACAATTTATAATTTGGTACAATTTTTTTTATTGTACCATAATTTTTAAATGATTTAGAGCCTTTCGAAATCAATACTAAGAATTGGTCATTTTTGCTGTCGCTAACTATGATCCCCCCTTAATTAAATTGTATTACATGTGTATAAGGTAATTTCAAAGAGTTTCACCTACATCTTTTAAAAGATTAGTATCTTTATAAGCGAATAAATATTTAAAATAATATCATTTTGTGTAGGTGATGCCCTTTTCCACTGCCTGCAGCACCCCACTTTCTAATTTTGAGTCTGGTCAGAACTACAAGGAAGTGGTGGATCCAGCCGGTGAGTTATCATGAACAATCTTGTAGTAACTATGTATCGATATACTTTATCAATAATCAAAATATATGACAATTTGTACTGAATCCACAATCTGCTTGTGGATTCAGTCCAATAATTCTTTCTTATCAATAGAAGTATCAATAACAACAGTATGTCTATTTTAAAATCTATGTAAATAACTATGAACCTACTTTTGTTAAGGTAATAGTTGTAATCAAAGGATTGATATACATTTTAATTTATATGTTGTTGTCAATAAGATTTTTTTCATTAAACAGCAAATGCGACAAAAAAGTAAACAAAAAAATTCTGATAACAAATATTTTACTTGCAAGATGATTTTAATTTTTTTTCATTAAGGCATTTATATTTCTTTTAAAGTTTGTTTTAAAAAAAATATTGCGGATTGAAATATTAATATTTCTGATTATTTTGTAACTAAATCAAAATTATCTGTAAGCTGAAAAAAAAAAAACCTTATCCATAATGATTTGGACAAACAAATTTAAAACATGCTCATAAGTTTCTCCATTGGAATTGTAAAAAGATCTGTTACCCTACAAGACCCTTAACTAAACCAATTCTCCTCTTGTGGTTGCAGTGATCGTTGCCTTTCCTCTCGATGACACACCAGATGTGTCCATGATCATCTGGACAACCACCCCATGGACGTTGCCTAGCAACCTGGCCATATGTGTCAATCCTCGGCTGGACTATGTCAAGGTCAAAGGTACGTGAATGTGGTTGTACACGATGTTCAAAATTAAAGGTCGCTAGTTGCAAAATGTGACTAAATGTTACAATTTTGTGACTTAAATAAATCAGTTGCAACTTAATAAAATAAGTTGTAATTGTTGCGCCAAATTTTTTTTTTTAATTTCAATATCAACTTTTTAAGGTGGTTCCCAAAGATCTTGCTGTGCATATTAATCTTAAAATTACAAATCTTCGATCTTGAATTCGGCAAAATTCTCTTCTGTGATCCTAAAATCGCAAAACCTAAACGTAAAAAGCATACAATTAGATGAGAAATAGTATTTTTTCACTAAACAATTTTCTCAAAAATGCTTCCAGATAATAAGCATTTGTTCCTACTATTTAAAGTTTGTACACAAATAGCTCCTATTATTTTCATCAAATTTTCAACATTAATATTACAACTAAGTGCCAAAATAGTATACAATTGAAACCGTTTCTAAAGGTGACTGAGGAGTTTGTAAGGCCTTGCACGCAAAATGTCCCTGGTTCAGACTCTTCTGAAATAACTTCCAGCATTTATGGGTTTGTTAGCAGTTATTTCAGTCAAAAACAGCAATAAAAATGTCTGATAAATAATACCCTATGTAGAGAGAGTGCACATAAAATGTTATAAAGTCCCGACCCCTGACATTCAGTTTGAAATACGTAACTAATATAAGGTGCTGTGTACAATTACGTGGATGATTAAATTCAAACTTACAAATATTTGAATTTATAGTTTTTATTTGATTGTGTTTGATTTTATTACTGTTATTATGTAATGTTAATGTCTAACAATGATACTCGCGTTAGGAAAAAACAGTCCGATAAGCTATTCTTTCTTCTTTTAAAAAAAATTCAATTTCTCTCTTTAGATAATGCCACGAACAAGATGTATATTATGATGGAAGCCCGTCTTGAAGCACTTTTCAAAAAGGAGGCAGAGTACACAGTTCTAGAAAAGTATGTGTTTAATTTTAATAAATGTTTTTATAATTTTATGTCGTATAATGTTTGTTTAGATTGTTATTTACTGTTTGATTTATTATTAAGTTTATTCATTAAACCTTCTGATCTAAAGTTACACCTATTAGTATGTATCTTCCCTAAATTTAAGTGTTTGAAAAAATAATAAAATTCACTTCAAAGTGTCGATTTAAATTTTGCAGTTATTTTACTAATTAAGTAAACAGTCTATTTCAGCTTTATTTGGGCAATTCTATATGCATTTTAAATAGTAAAAATATCTTATTTTCTGATAAATTACTGTTTTTGTAATTTAGTATTTTTTTATCTATTTATCTTCATTAATCTTATTTTTTTATTTCAGATTTCAGGGTTCCACTTTAGAAGGAAAAGGTTATGAGCCTATTTTCCCATATTTTAAACATGTAAGTTGATCTGTTTTTTTTTTTTGTGAACACAATATAAATACTGCTTGTGTCAATCAATAGAAAAGTCATTGTATTTGGTACACCGGCATATTATGTTTTTTTTTTCATTTCTCATGACAGGATATTAATTATTGCACTGTTCATGTTTGCACTGCATTGTTCAAAGTTGTCTGAAGTGTTTTATATGCACAATAATTATTTCTTTCTACTTATGATAATTTATTCTGACACAGTCTAACAGGTTGTCACCCAATTATAAGACTTGAAATAAGTACAATTTACAACAAAGTCTTACAAGAGAATTGAACCCAGACCCCTATTACTTAATTAACAGCAATTAATAAAAGAATAAAAAACGGTAAAATGATTTTCTCCTTATTTTTGTATGTTTATTTTTTACTCTAGCATAAAAAAAGATTAAGTTAAATTTCCAAAGTGGCCAAAAAATATTTAGTCTAAATTATTTTTCTGGCAAGATAAGACTTGACAAAAATTTTAGTTTCTTAATTATTTCTAAAAATGTGGACAATGTTGTTTTTTTAAGCACAGGATCCTCTCCTAAAATTTTTTTAAACTTTTTTCGGAAATATCTTGAATATTAAAATAAAACTCAACTACTACTTTATATTTAAAGAGTCCAAGGGAAAAACCTCTTAATGCTGGATATCCTTCTGTATAGGACCTCTTTGGAGAGCATAGCGATTCATCGCCTAAACTGGTGTAAGGAACCCCTCGCATGGTTCTTCTCTCACGGCAACCTTGAAACGCTTGTACCGAGAGAAGAACCAAGGGAGAAACCGGTTTCCTGTCACCCATGTCCGCCAAGCATACCTGAATATGGGGAAATTCCTAGTAAATCAAGGGGTTCTTCCCCCGTACTATTCATTTGTAATTTTAAGTTTTGATATCTTTTTACAGTTGAAAGGCAAAGGGGCCTTCCGTGTCTTGTGTGACACCTATGTTACCGAAGAAAGTGGTACTGGTGTAGTTCACCAGGCACCTTATTTTGGTGAGGTAGGGAAATTTTGTACATGTTTTTTCAATGGCAATTTGTAGGGAATGGAGTAACTGTTACTTGTAACAGGTACTTTTTTTTAGGCATTGTCGTAAGATCTTCTTTAACAGGGGTTCCCAACCTTTTTGCACCTGGGTACCACTCGACTTTTTGAGAAATTTAGGCGTACCACCTATATATTTTAATAGACGTATAATATTTACTCTTCTAAAAGTGTTCAAAGATTTTTTTGAGTAAAATTCCTGAGAAAACTTGTTATTTAATGGTTAGATATTTGATTATTAATAACATTCTTTTAATAAAGGAGGAATAAAAAGGTTAAAATGGTATTAATTTACAGTTTTGTTTATTACCTAAAGGTCTAAAAACATACAAGTAAAAAATAGTACAAACTTGGCAAAATTCGATCCAGAAGTTATTTAAAGATTTCCCTGTTTAAAATAATGTTAATGCTTAAAATAATTATTAAATGTTAAATGTGCTCACTGCACATGCGCACAGAGGCTATTGATAGCATCATGAAATATTCCTGCGTACAACCAGTGGTACACGTACCACCGGTTGGGAACCCCTGTTCTAGAAAATAACTGTTACTGTAACTTAGCAATTTTTTGCAGCAACTAAATTTTTTTTTATCAAATGTAATAAAATATTTGATTTCAATAGCTGAGTTAAATGAGGGAAAAACACCTTTGAATTGTTTATAAAAAATTAAAAATTCATTATCAGGGGCTAAATAGCATATATTTATTATTTTTAACAAATAGTAAAGTAACTAAAACCATGCCAATTTCTCTACTTTAATTTAATCCACCGTTCGAATCTGAATGATAATTACTTTTCAGGATGATCACCGTATTTGCCTGGCCAATGGTGTAATAACGAAAGACCAGGACATGATCTGCCCCATTGACTTCAGTGGCAAGTTTGTTGACCCTGTCAAAGAGTTCAAAGGACAGTATGTGAAAGTATGTTCGACCTCAAATACCTATTGTCTTGTATTTTGATGTTTCTTTATATTTACTTATGTATTTAAAGACAGTTTGAGTCATTTAAAAAATATTATTTTCCCCCAAATTAATTGTCTATATTTTCATGTGTGTAATTATATTAGTTTTTTTTTTCGTGTCTATGACAATGCCGAAATGTAAAAAAAATCTAAATGAAACCATGTGTTTTGATAACTGCGGCTGCAATTTTAATGTCATTAAGGTCTATTAGTGATGGCAGAACTCCAATGTCTCTCAAAGTGGCACTCATTTCCGGGCATTCAAAAATGTGGTTTGGTGAAAGCTGCGTTGCAAACCTGGGCAGTTGTCCCAGTTTCTATACACCTTCCTGTCCTGGTTATCTATTTTCATGCCTCTGTGGTGATTGGTTCTTATGGTTTTTGTGGTGAATCTGTATGCATTTAAATTACAAAGAAGGAATTATATTAGTGCTTGCTGAATTTTATCATCATTTTAAACTAACAGTTCAATTTTTCTTTTGTAAATGTGCTATCCCCTTTAAAATATTTATGAAAAATGTTTGATTTATTAGTTTATACCAAAGCATTTATAAAGAAATTGTGCATGTCAAGAATAAAACTATAGTTGTTACATGAAATTATCAATTGCGTGCATTAAAACTAGTCAAACTTTTAATTTTTAAGATGGTTAAGTGTCATGTGACCAGATATTTGTTTATAGCGGGGCAGTCCCGCTTTTTGTGTCACTGTCCCGACAAAACATCCTGCTTTTCAGTTAGTCCTTAAAAACACATCATGGTCAGAGATAATATAAATAGAATTCAGTTTTTACAAAAATATTTTGAATGCTCTTTGTTAAACATATTGAAATTACCTTAAAACTATACCTTGACTGTCTAGAATGCAAGCCTCGAAAGCATTTTCCTCCCCCATCCCCGATTGTGGTTATCTTCGAAGCAGTGTGAGCGTGTTTTCCCCCCACCCTACTTGGGTTTGAACTGTTCAGATTGTTAACCTCACGACAGAACCTCAAACGCACTAGGTTTAGAAAAGAGATTCTCCCCCCGTTTCCTAGAAAACCAAGCGAAGGGATGGGGGCAGAAAGTCTTTTCGAGGCTCGCATAGTAAATAGACAGACTATAATCAATACAAAACATAGAAGTTATAAATAGCGACAGACTTTAATATTAGTCCTTTAATTATATATTTGATAGATCAAAATAATGGTAACTATTTATTTGTTTTTTTGCTTATTCTTTATCTTACCTTATTAATTATGGCATTGTTTTAAAATTTGCTGTAATTACTCAAAAAAAATTGTTTGGAAAAGTGGGAGGGGGTTATTATGGTCTTGGTTTATGATTTTGAGAATCCGGTAACCTTTTTTAAGTGTTTGATTTATATTTCACTATGTTTACGGTTCTCTTGTTGGGGCTGATAGGATGCCGACAAAGATATCATCAAGTACCTTAAGAGTGTGGGTCGCCTGGTACACCAGGGAAGCACAAAGCACAGCTACCCTTTCTGCTGGCGCTCCGAAACGCCCCTCATATACCGGGCCGTACCCTCCTGGTTCATCCGAGTGGAGCACATGACAGATTCCTTGTTGAAAGCAAACCAGGAGACATACTGGTAAATATATTAAAATTTTTAAGGTATCCGATCACCTTTTTTCAGCAAAAATTGACTAAATATCAAACATTTGTTTTTTGCATTTTAATATAAAATAAACTTTCAGCTTTCTAAATCTGATTCATTTTAGTGTCTAGTTTTTAATAGAACCGAAGTTATTGCACTTGAAAAAGCTTTTTGTGCTTGTTTTTGCATTTTTTTCAAAACTCATTACGCAAAACATAAAAGCTGAAGTTCTTTACTATCAATTGTTTCCAAATTTTTACAGTAGTTTTGTAACAGTATGAAGAAGGTTTTGAACTAGAATCATGTTAAACTTTTAAGAATTGGATATTTTAAAACTATTTATATGCTTGTTACTCTTGTTTCTATGTGTTTTTGATATAATGCTAAAAACTTTTGCCAATAAAAAAAATTGGGCAGTGATATCTTAATGATTTTAGTTCATGACCTATATTAATGTTTGTTAAGCATATTTAAATTTAAACGATGGAAAAATTAAAATTTGTTAAGATGTCTTGTTTTGCATAAGCGTGATTTTTGAAGCATATTTTACTATAATTTTCCACAAATACTGAAATTTTTTTTTTCATGATTTACTTTCTTAAAACTATTTTTATATTCAGAACGAAAAAAATCGCTCAAAGTCATGGTTGGAATAGAATTTTCAGAAACTTGCTGTCAAAGGTGATCCGCCATCTTAAGCAAGTTTATGACTGTATTATTCTACTGTATCTTCCTCCCTTGCATGCAAAAGTTTCCAGGTTTGGCTCCGGGCATCGCCAAAATTACTACTGGCCCATGAAAAGCTCATGCAGCCAAAAATGTCTGAACGGTTGTTCCAGGGTTGGATTTCTAAGTAGGCTGTAGCCTAGAGCGGCAAATTTTTGGGGGCGGCATTCAACATATAAAATTATCACAAAGATATATATTAAGAAAGAAACAAATAGTTTACATTAACCTGGGTTCGTACGATTTCTGAAATTCCTGAAAAACTTCTGAATTTCATTTTTATTTTTTAAGGGCCCTTATAACTCCCAAAATTTGTATCATCCCTTGATATTTTCTCCCCTCTCCTGAAAAAATTGACGACATGAATCATTTTTCTCCTTTCTCAGTCGGTTTTCTCTTGTTCTTAATCAGAATGTCTACCGGTCCAAAAAAGTCATGAAATTAAAACAAAAGTCACGGAAATTTAAAAAATACCCAAAATAGGCTGTTTTGTTTTAAAAATCGTGTCAACGTTGTTTTAAATATATGTATTGAATTTTTGAAAGTGACACATAGAAAAACATTAAAATAGACTATAATGTATTACAAAAAACAACATTTATTATGCAAATGTCATGAAAATATAATTGTAATAAAATATTTCTTCTTTACAACTCAATCAACAATTTATGAATATTTTGGCCGAAACTTCACATCGGTGCATAATAGCTGGTGTATCAAAAACACAATTTTTTATTTATTTCTCAGCCTCAAATAGCGAGATTTCATCTATGAAATATATAACTTTCTTGTGTGCAAGACAAAACAAAATCTCCCTGTCATCCCTTGAATATCCATTAACAGTTCGAGAATGTGCGTAAATGTCAACGATTGCCTTCACACATGCACCACCATGAATTGACTCCATTTTTTCATAATTATTTCCACAGAGAGAAGTCCTTTGGATAAGGCAAAAAACACTTGGGCACAGGATCCTTGAAGAAAGGGTGCTTTTGTGCTCCTTTTGCTGATATCCTGTTGCAGGGAGCTTTGTGGAGGAAGGCGTGGATCAAATCGAGGGCGGCTCGCCTGGTGTCTTTATCCACTTCTTCGCGATAGCAGAACACGATCCTGTCCTTGAAATTCTTTTTCTTGAGAGCATCTCGGAGGACGGGATGAGTGCTCTTTCTCCAGTTTTCTCCTTTTACTTGAGAATTCAATGCGGTGAATAGTCTCAGCATCATCACCCCGAATTCCCACAAGTCGACGGCCCTGCCATCCGGGATCTTGGCCCCCGGTCCTTTGGATCTCGATGCCTCCGGTGGCCTGTAAATGAGTGGCGGGGCAAAGCTGCTGTTTTTGAGTCCCTTGCTCGGAGCCACGAAGCCAAAGTCACACAGCATGGCCCGGTGCTTCCCTATAAGGACGTTGTTTAGCTTGACATCCAGGTGGCACAGGCCCAAGCCATGTAGGTATTCCAGTCCACGCAGGGCGTCCAATAGATGTCCCTTTATTTGTGCGAACGGGACCTTGTATGCGATGTCGATCAGGCTTGTTTCTTGTTTCGGGCTTACGAATATGTTGTGTTTGCCATATTGATGCTGCTCGATGAGCTTGAGGACGTTCGGGTGGTCCAGGTTTGGCCACGTGTCTTGTTCCGCAGTCGTGAGTTGGTCTGAACGGAGGACGACTTTTGCGGCCACTTCTTCCTTGGTTATCTTGTGCCTGAGGAGGTGTACTTCTCCGAATCCCCCTATCCCCAATTGGCCTTCGTAATGATAGTTGGCCTTTAGGGGTGTGAGTGCCTCCACTGTTTGAAAGGTATTGACTTCACCAGACATCTTTTTCGTTCCTCTAGGTGGCTTCGCCGGAGGGACGTTTCTAGGCGGCCCTTGTGCTTCTGTGCCTTGTTGATGACTTGTGAGGGTGTCACCATCTGTTTGAAGAGTATTCAGTTCAACTGGCATCTTTTTCATTCTCCGTGGTGGCTTTACAGGAACGAACTCTTTGGGCTGCCCTTGTATTTCTGCGTCTTGGTGATAATCAGCGAGGGTTTGAACTGTTGGAAGGGTATTCAGTTTGGCAGACGTCTTTTTCAATCCTCTTGGTGGCTTTGCAGGAGGGATTTTCTTAAGCGACCCCTGTATTCCAGTGCCGTTATCATGATTGATAGGAGATTCGGCTTTTTTAAGATAATTCGGCTCGCTTTGAACGGTAGATTCCACCTTACGTTCCACTTCCCTGATCAAATCGTCAATGACCCCAAGAATTACAACTTGTTCCATGAGATACTCCACAGTTTCTGCAATTTCAGGCGTAATTTTGGCGTCTTGACGTTGAATGCCCACTTCGACACCTGGATTGGATTCAGTTGAGTCGCTGTGGATGTGATCCCCTACATTCTGCTCAACGGTTTGAGAGGATACTTTGAAATGAGATCCTTTAGCAGCATCCTCTGTGTTTTTTATGAGGAATTCTACTATTTTTCTAACTTCCTCATTTATACTTGAGCATTGATTTGGAAGCTCAATAGAGGGTTTATCCTGAAATATAAATAGCTTGTTTAAGACTGTAAAAGAAATTTACTACCCAACAGAAAAATTGGTTTTAAACTTTAGCAAAATGGATAAGACTAATTTTTGATATCACCAATTGTAATCCTAATTTTATACCTTAAAAAACTTTTATTTCACTATCTTTTTAAAGCATTTAGAGACTTGCATTTTTAAATTGTTTTTCTAGTTTTATTGCTTACATTTGATCTTCAAACTTATTTACCAAATTATAGAACAAGAATTTATCTAATGTACGCAATTATTGAAAGAAATATCTCCAAACAATAACTTTTAAATTAAATATTTGAATTTGCCATACAACTTTAATCATTAGTGCTCTATCTAATGGTAACATATAAATTATTTAACTCCTTAACTTTATTTCTTATTATATATTAATTTCACTTTTTATTAACTTCTAGTTCTCCATTTTTGTATTTGTTCACCTTTTTAGGTGAAGTAAAAGTAAACTCCTATGTATGTTCAAAATGAAAGTGAAATTTGCTATATCTTACCTGTGGGCTTTCTATTTCCACGGCGGTCTTTTTATTTCCGCGACGAAGGAATCCCCTGTAACAGAAAAAAAATTGACATTATAATTTTGTAGTTATTCATGTTTTTCTTACTTAACTTCTAATTTTTAAAAACAAGAGCTAATATGTAAGAAGTAATTTTAATTTTCTAAAAAATTAAATCATGAGGAAAATGCTAAATAAAGAAAATATTATTAGCAGAATCGACCAAACAGATTCGGATTCTATAATGGTGGTATACTTTTGATTATTTATATCAAAGGTCATTATTGCTATCTGACGCGAATAATTTCAATAACGGGCAAATTGCTAAGCAGTTAACTGTAAAATGTACTTGATCCAAATCTCACTCTATATTTGGGCAATATTAGGTTTTATGATAAATAACCAAGATATTAAATTGTTGCACAAGTAGTCGACCTTTCTGAGTTGTTGAAATTGCTTTTCGAACAGAAAATAGGATATCTAATGAAGGGATTGTACTCACCATACTCTTCTACAATATTTGATGAACCATCCCATCTTGATGCAGCAGTTCAACAAGGTTTAGAAGAAGTATATTTCAATACTTTGATGATCTTTCAAAGTTGAAGTTTAATCAACAGTTAGGAGGTCTTAATAGGTGTTGATTAAGTTTTTTTAAGCTTTAACTTGTTTTTACTAACAAAATATCAAAAAAAAATCGCAGTATTTTTTTCAGCAGTTAACTCTACGAGATTTTTTGCCCAACTACAAAAATGCATTGTTGAAACTCAGTAAAGTGACCATTGTTAGGTTATACCTTTATTATCAAAACAATAATATCATGAAATAACAATTTTGTGGCATTCACTTTCTTAAAATAAGAAACAGTATTGTTGCGATAAGTCATTGTTAGAATTCACAGAGTTTATTTGCTTAGCCATGTCCATTATAAACGAATGTGACACATGTAATTTTCAATTGAAATAAAGGGCTGAGGAGCCCAGATAGTTAGGCGTATGCCTGGCAAGCGGAAGGTCCCAGGTTCGGACCCGGGCATCGCCAAAATAACTGCCTACCTATAAACAGCCTGTGCAGCCCAAAGATGTCTGAAGAATAATACCTTGTGTAGAGGGAGTGCACGTTAAATATGCTCCAAAGTCCCAACGCTGCGTACGATGTCGCCCTCAACAGTTGTGTTGGGTGCCTACCCAGGTGTCAGCTCGTCACTTGTCTGTGGTTCAAAATTATAATTGCGTCACCAATAGTCTGCGTGTAGCTCTAGTGCGACAATATTTCAAAATTACCTACCTACTAAACTCCTCGGCGCAACAGCCCATTACTGGGCCAAGGCCTGCTGTGCCCATTTCATATTTTGGTACCTAGGGTTCTAGGCATATGTCCCGATTAGCTGGTCAGCCCCACGCGAAACCCCCAATGTTTAGTTCCCAAGCATGCTTGGTACCCATATTATCGACCCACTCAAGGGATGAAAGGATGGGTCAACCCCAATCCGGGATTCGATCCCGGACCTGTGACGTGGCAATGCAAAGAACTACCACTAAGCCACTGGGCCATTATATTAAATATTTTAGCCTACTTTAACTTCGTTTTTAGTTCGAAAGAGTCAAGTCCTGGGTTTGTACGCCTCCTGAAATTTCCTGAAAACTCCTGAATTTTAGTTTTTAAAAACCCTTATAACTCCTGAAATTTGTGTATCATATCCTGATATTTTCACCCCTCCTGGAAAAATTGATGACCTGAATCATTTTTCTCCTTTCTCAGTCGTTTTTCTCTCATTCTTTATCAGGATGTCTACCAGTAAAAAAAGTCATGAAATTAAATCAAAGGTCACGAACATTTTAAAAAATTGCCAAAAAAATTACCTTCGAGTAATTGGAGTCCTACTGTATTATACATATGACTTACATGTTACAAGTGTTAATTCCCAGTCCCTTCCAATAGGGTCCCTGACTTTGTGAAAGAGAAGCGCTTTGCCAACTGGTTGTCAGGAGCTCGCGACTGGGCAGTTTCCCGCAACCGGTATTGGGGAACTCCTATTCCACTGTGGATCAGTGATGACGGGGAAGAGGTAGTTCATCTCTTCTTATTTATTCTTAAGTTTGATATTCTTTTTTTGGTATGTGTAAAAAGCCTTCTTAATTAGTGGGTAACATTTTGTAATGTCATATGCTAAATAGTTCCATCAGTTTATAAAAAAAAAATTTAAGTTATAAAATCATAAATTAAATCTGTAATTTTTTATTTCGTATATATTTCTTATTTACTGGTTTAAATGACTAAATATTATTTTATTTGCATGGTGTGCCATAGTACTGATTAAAATGTTAAGTTTTAAGGTATGTTTTTTTAGTGACTTGTATATTAAAACATCACATGAATAAAGAAAGTAATATGGAATTTAAAATGTTGTTTTGATGCTAGTTCAAATTATAATCTCAAATGTGCCTATTTTTTTGGTTTTATACTTCCCAAAGGCTTTTTTGTCAATTTCATAGTATATTTTACTAAAATATGTTTTATAAAGATTAAGCAACTGCATTTAAGATGGATTTAATTTATTTTTTACAGGTGGTTTGTGTCGGTTCCATTGCTGAACTAGAGAAACTAACCAATTCTAAAATAACTGATATTCACAGAGAATTGTAAGTGGGGTTTTTTTTTGCTATAATTCATCAATAACATCAAAAGTTATACACATTTATTCTATTTTACTATTAGGGAAATAATTTAAAATGTTCATCAGTTTTAAATGTGTATCATGGTCATTCTGTTTACTATTTAGTTCACACATATATTAAACCATTTTGACAGCACGAAATATTTACTAGCCGTTCTCAAAAGTGTTTGAAATCGGGTTTAAAAATATTTAGAATCAAGCTGGGCAGCTGACTTAAAAACTAGGAGCAAATGCAGATTGACAGGAGTATTTTTGAAATAAATTATTAAAAAAGAACTTTTTATAGAATTTTCCTGATTTCTTAAGATAGCTGGTGCTCAAAATTAAGAAATCACATTATTTGATAGCCATCTGGTTATTACGGATCTGGGATCGATTAGAAACTGATATCTGGTTATATGAGCTCTTGTTTCAGCTCAAGTTTTAGGATCGTGGGAATTTCTAAATTTGATAATTGTCCCAATTTTGGGATTTATGTATCGCCAGGGTTGTAAGATTTAAACGCTGCTAAAGATTGGGAATTTAGAGATATATATTTTTAGAATGATGGTTAAATACCAAAATAAGAAAGTTATTATTTACAAGTTTGAAAAAATAGTTGTGATAGCTGCTACTAAATTTATTTTTCCGTCGCAGAATTGAAAGTTTGGTAATTTATTAGGACTATAGTAGGTCTATTTAGAATGTAAGCTTGGAAAGCGTTTCCTCCCCCATCCACAAGTGCGGTTTTCTTGGAAACGGGGTGATTTATAGCTGTTTCGTTTTTTCCCCCACCCTACAAGGGGAAATACTAACTTAACTGTTTTGATTGTAAACCTCAAGCGCGCTAGTATTGGATAAGTGATGTTCCCCCCTTTTCCTAGAAAACCCAGTCAAGAGATGGAGGATGAGAGTCTTTTTTCAAAGCTTACATTCTGGCTAGAAATGGTATAACGCCTGTTAACCCTTTCAGTCCCAAAAATTAACTACACTGCAAAAACATCTGATTCACAAAATAAGCTAATTTTAGGTAAAAATAAGAGTTCCATAAGAAAAAAAATTCATTTAAATTTTTTATATGGTTTTTGAAATAATGCCAAAATTTTTTAACTGTTTAAAACAACAAAATAAAAATATATGTATTACCTAAAAACACTTCGAGTTATATATTTTAAGGTATCTGGCCACATTATTAAAAAAATTTAGTAATTATTTTAACCGAAATAGTTTAAATTATGTTTTAAATATGTGGAACTGAAGTGAACCTTTCAAAAATCAGGTGAAACGCCTGTTAGCTATTTTCTAAATAAAAAAAATAGTAGTTCCGACTTCTATTGAGATTAATGTAAAATATTGTCTAATGGAACAAAGTGTGAAGAATCGAATGATGTGTGTTTGGATGTCGTAACGGCACATAAACATTTGAAAAAAAAATGTTGAAAGTGATGATGCCAAATGGCATCACTGGGACTGAAAGGGTTAATTTTGAACTCTGACCCTCATTAACCTATTCTATTCCAGTGTCGACCAGCTGACCATCCCCTCTTCGCGGCCAGGCAAGGGCCCCCTGCGTCGCATCTCCGAGGTGTTTGACTGCTGGTTCGAGAGCGGTTCCATGCCCTACGCCCAGGCACACTACCCGTTCGAGGACCCGAAGAGCTTCACAGACAACTTCCCCGCAGACTTCATCGCGGAGGGGGTCGACCAGACTAGGGGGTGGTGAGTGCACTTATTTCTAACCCAGTTTCAGGAATCTATGTCCAGTTTAAATTATAATCTTTATTATTAAAACTATATATTAGGGATAGACCGATGCATCAGCGCTGATTGTTTGAAAATTTTACCATCGGCAGCCGATGGTAATTTAGTGAAAAAAATCAGCCATCAGCCAACCGATGTTAGCCGATGCTTTTTTTTTTAAATCCATATTGCCGTAGTTTCGAGACTTTCGTGTCCCCGTAGTTTCAAGACTTTGGGATCCCTGGAGTTTCGCTACTTGATCGCCGTAGTTTCGCGACTTGATCCCTGTAGTTTTGCGACTTTCGGATCCCCGGAGTTTCGCGACTTTCGTATCCCCAAAGTTCCGAGATTAAGACTTAATAGAAGAGACATAAAACCCTAAAAAATATGGAAATCGGTAGGATCGCGTTATTTCCTAAACAATCTGTAAACAATCGGCATCGGCCCAGCGGCCGGAATTCGCCATGAGTCTATCCCTACTATATATATAAAAGGCAAAGTCCTGACTCACTGACTGACTCACTCACTCACATATCAATGCCAGTTTAAATTATAAATCATAATTTTTATTATTAAAACTATATACACTGCTCAAAACAATTAGGGGAATACATGGTTTGAACCATTTCGCCCCCAATTATTACATTTGGTATCATCAGCTTCTGATTTTTTTTTTCTCACCAAGTTGAGCTCTTACTTATTTATCGTTAGATGGAAGAATTATGTCTTTTGAAGAAATAAATAATGTTTGTTTTAATTGAATGAAAATATGAAAAACATGGTGAAATAAAATTCACTCCCAAAAACTTTTACAAAATAAATTGACCCTAAATTCTTCACGCTTGCATTCTTAGAAGTCTAAAATTTGATTTTATCTTTTTTTACAATTAAAAATTTGAAAGAAATTATTGTTATAATTTATTCAAAAGTTATGATTCCAATTTTTTGCCCCTTAAATTTTAGTTAAAAAAATAAAGATTTGTTTTCCTGTTTATTAACCATTTCAATCTGGATGCATAAGCAATCTATGCCATATTTTTAAACTTTTATAATAAAAAATAAGAAGTTGGAACTGGACGGGTAAACAAAAGTCGGCAAAGTGCTCCCCTAATTGTTTTGAGCAGTGTATATAAAAGGCAAAGTCCTGACTCACTGACTCACTCACTCACATATCAATGCCCAGCCCAAACTACTGGAGGTACAGCTACAAAATTTTAAAAGATTATTCTTTTTATATCAAAGGCATCATTTAAGTAGCGATTTTTCAAAATTCAAATCCAAACAAGTGTAGGAATGCAAAATGTGAGCCAATTTCTCCATAGGAATAGTCTTGTAAGATTAGAATTGTTACTTTTTATTTAAATTTAAAAGAAGTTTCAGCTTGTAAGCGTGAACAAAATTTAAATATGAACACATCAATTGGTATAAAATAAATATTTCCATAAAAGCAATATGTTCCCTGGTAACAAGGGTTTATGCAGTATAAATTTGTTTCAAAGGGAGAGGCAAATCTTGTTCAGGTGAACGAAAGAAAAAAAAATAGTATAAAATGACAAAAAGCCATGAAAATGAAAAGGTTACCATTTTTCTAATTTAAGTGAAATATATTGATTTAATTATTTATTCATCGCAAATTACAACATTTATTTCCCTGTTTCAAACTTAGTTATTTAAAATATAAAAATTCATACCGACTTAATTACAAAATCATGGCTGTGATTTAATGCTTTTCACTTACTGAAATAATACTGTTGATAATAAATATGATATAATTAATGAAATGCTAATATGGAATCTAACTTGAATGGTGGAATTCTGTTTATATTTAAATAAAAAAGAATTGAATTTTGTGCAAAAAGCATTTCTGATTCTTGTAAACCTAATTTTTTTTCGCACATAGGTTCTACACTCTTCTTGTAATCTCCACTGCACTATTTGGAAAAGCGCCTTTTAAGAACCTTATAGTTAATGGTCTAGTATTGGCAAGGTGAGTTTAACCACATTTAGTTAGCTTTAGTTTATATTTAACCTTCTATAAGTATTACATTCTGCAATTCGTAATTTTTTCTAACTGTACCATTGAGCAGGCTTTGCCAAATCATACAATCACGTGCCTTGGTTTCCCAAATCGGGATTTAACTGATGATTCTTTTATGGTGTTGGAATTGGGATTATTTTTTTGGTGTTGGTACGACAGGGCCTATTTTGGGGCTTGCAAGAACAACAGTTTTTGTATAATATTTGATGCCCAAAAATGATGAATTGGTTAATTTAAAATATCAAGTTTTGGAAGTTGAGATTCTTAATTATTTTCAGTGCACATTTGTGCACAAGTACTACGAGTATTCAGTGATTAATAAATATTTCATTTCGTTTTCTTTTAGTGATGGCCAAAAGATGAGTAAGAGCAAGAAAAATTATCCTGATCCAATGGATGTTGTGAATAAATTTGGTGCAGATTCTCTCAGGTAGGAATTTCCATAGTTCTGTAGAAATTTTTCACATATTTTCTACAACCTTTAAGCGAACTACTTTACCTTAACCTACCTTTCCTTAACCTACACCTTACCCTACCCTACCTAACCTTATTATGATGTGTGATAGGTTCTCTAAACTCGTGATCCAAATTTTAAGTCCATAGCTATTTTAGTTCGAGCTGTGAAGTGCGGTTTCAGACTGACTGATTAACAGACAGACCAGAACTGCTTTTTAGAATCGGCACCCTCCAAGACGTTTGGAAAACACAAAATCTCATTTTCATATTCTCGACCCCATCAAAAAAATTTTCCTTACCTTACATATCATATTTTAAGGGGGTTCAGTACCCCAAAATCGGTGAAAAAATCAAAACAAAATTTATTGGCTTAAAATACCATTACAACCTTTATTAATAATGTCACAAAGTATCAAGACGGTTGGAAAAATACTTTTGACATTAAAAGCCATTTTAATGTCATGGCTTCGTAAGGAAATGGGTTAACAAAAAAAGCTTTAAACTCGTTTTTCTCAGAACTTGATTTTTTGAACTTAGATGTACCTTTTCTCAAAAACTATGCTATGTTTTCTCGTAAACTTTTTTTATATGATTAATCTGAGGTTATAAATTTTAATATAACTAAAGTGAAAAAAAATTATGGGGCAAAAAAGTGAAAAATTTCATAAATTCTTGGGTACTTTAAAACTTATTTTATTTTTAAAAAAATCTAAATGTTATTTCAAAAAAACTTTTAACCTCAGATTAATATATAAAATTGGTATAACACACAACAAAAATTTTAAGATGATCTGATCAGTAGTTATTGTGAAAAGGTACATTGCAATTGGCCAATTTAACATTACCGATATACAACATACCGAACCCCCTTAGGTAATTTAATTAAAAAAGACTTACAATTTAGCCTTCATTTAATGTCTACTTGGTGAAATTTATTTTGATAATCTTCAATTCCTATGAATTTTCCTGTTTTTCCCCCAGACTGTACCTCATCAATTCCCCGGTGGTTCGTGCCGAGACCCTGCGTTTCAAGGAAGATGGCGTGAGGGACGTCCTGAAAGACGTTTTCCTCCCCTGGTACAACTCGTACCGGTTCCTGGTGCAGAACATTCACATGTATGAAAAGGTGAGTGGACCCAACTCATAAAAAAACAAGTAGGTTTGTAACAAAATCTGTCTCGTAGTCCGCTTCCACGCATTGTGGTCACAACATTTGTGGTCAACAGGCAATAAGACGTCCAACACAGTAATTTTATATTAAACATCTACATGTTAAATTTGGCTATTTTAATTTATTTTCTTTCAAAAATTCAATAATTATTTTGTATTGTTTGCCAAATTAATTTATTTTTCAAAGAAAAAATATGAAATATTCCTTGCTTTTAAATAGAAGTAAAACATTTCACAAAATTTTCTCTTTGTGTATCAATCTTTCTTACAATAATCTTAAGTTTTAAAATGTTTATAAATAAGGAATCTTTCATTCATATGTATATTATTTTTCATTGGAAAAGTTTTTTTAATGCAATATACACATCATTTGTATGACAAGAAAGCTTTTTTTTTTGCATTGCATTATGTATATGTGTAGAAAATTTTAGCTATTTTTCTTCTACTTCAAGCATTTACCTTTTTTGGTTTGCTTAAACATAAGGATTACTTGATAGATTACTAAACTGAATGTGACTTTGCCACGCCATTAAAAGGTCTACTTCTTAATAAAGATTCTGTTGCTTGCAATTACAAGGTCATTTTAAAATGTTCAACGTATCTTAAATATTTTTATTTTCCTCTTTAGAATTGGAATGTAAAGTTCACCTATTCCGAAAGCGTCCATGACACGGTGGATAGCTCCCAAAAGAACATCATGGACTGTTGGATATTGTCCTTCACTCAGAGTTTAGTGGCCTTCGTGTCAAAAGAAATGAAAGGTAACTTTTTTTTTACGATAACATCTCAAAATGTAACAGCAATCAAAGATTTCAAAAATTGTAATTTAAAAAATATCTCAATGTAAAAAAATCAGCTATATATTTTTATATAGAATACTTGAACATGTTTACTATAAATGCATTACATACAAGTTATATACAAATTTTTCAGATGTCTTATCTGTAGTTCAATTATTTTGATGTACTAAAAAAAATTTAATGTTTGTTTAAAGATTTTTTTATTGTTTTTGTAATGCATAATTCAAATATATATTTTTATGTTCATACTTCTTTCATTGACACTATATTTTAAAAATTGTTAGGGAAGATTACTTTTGCTGTTGAAATTCTCTAACAAATAATTGTCATTTGTATAATATCACAGAGCACAGCGCCTTTTTCCAAAGATACATTTAAAGTTATTAACACGCAAAAAGTAACTTTTAGCAACAAAAATAAAGCACTTATAGTGGACTACTTCTCTGTTGAAACACCATAACTTTGCCAATTTCTAAAAAAATTTCATCTTAAGGTTTTTTTTTTTCTGTTCACCAGCATACAGGCTTTATACAGTTGTTCCAAGATTAGTGAAGTTTGTAGATCATCTCACAAACTGGTACGTTCGCATGAATAGAAGGAGACTGAAGGTAAATTCTTATTTTGTATTGTTATCGAATATCGTGAATCTAAATTATTGTAAATTGGAAAGTTTTTTAAATGTAGTGTATTTCTTTTAAATGAATAGTTTAAATTTTATTATGTAACAAATTAATTTCAAAATCGGATGTGTTTTTACACTTCTTGTTTTTATTTAGAAATTTAGTGAATATAATGAAATTTTTTTGTAATACATTATATTGTATTCTATGAATCATAATTGGATATAATTTTCTCATTTATTTTAAGAAGATAATTGCATTTATTAAAGGAAAAATGCTGTGTTTTAATAATAAAACAGCTTGTAATATTATCAGGTTGATGGTGATTGTCTTAGCCTTATTTCTAATAATATTAGTAGATGTTCTAACTTAAAAATAACTGAATATCGACAAAATTAATTGCACTGGCAAAATTAATTGCATAACTTGTTTCTATAAATTGGACTAACTTTGGTCCTGTTATTCAACTTTTGCCTAAACCTAAAGCTGTGCTTTCTTCTTGTCTTATTATTTTCTTAAGTTTAATTTTTTAAAAAATTCGAATTCCAACAATTTAAATCAAATATACCTTATTAGCAGCTATTACAGAATATAAGTTAAAGCAGCCAATTCGGGGCTGGGGAGCCCAGTCGGTTAAGCACTCGCTTAGCATGCGGAAGGTCCCAGGTTCGGGTCCGGGCATCGCCAAAATAGCTGCCGACCTATAAACGGCCCGTGCAGCCCAAAATGTCCGACGAATAATACCCCGTGTAAGGGAGTGCACGTTAAATATCCTTCAAAGTCCTAACTGTTGCATCGGGTGCCTATTCAGGTGTTGGCTCGTCACTTGACTGAGGTTCTAAAATACGACACCCGTCACCAGTAGCCCTCGTGTAGCTCTAGTGCGATGATAATTCAAACCTAACCTAACCTAAAAGCAACCAATTCAATATAGAAATTTTACTGGCATTCATTTAGAATGTCTTATTTCATTTTTAATATTTTGATGGCATTCATTTTCTTCATCAAAACTGTTTTTTAATTGTTTTTTCATTCTGTAGGGGGATGGTGGCGAGGCCGATTGCAAGACAGCCCTGGAGACTCTCTTCTCTGTACTTTATACCATGGTCAGAATGATGGTGAGAAGACAAAATGCACCCTTGGTTTTTAACTTTGTTCTTTACATTATTAGTTTTATCGTTGAGTAGGGTTTGTAGACTATTAAATGTGAATGCCAATTATTATTTAACCATTAAAGAATTTCTGGTTAGAGTTCGGCTTCTGTATGTGGATAAATGAACGAAATTAAACGAGTTGGTTTGTGACAGTAAGTAGCAACTTAGAGGCAACTACAGTAGAAGAAACCTACTGATTAATTATTTGTAAATCAAGGAATAAAAAACATAACATAAATTAATATTTAATCTTGTACATTAATTTTAAAGTTTTATTATAAAATGGTTGAACACTTTTTAAATTATATGCAACACGAGTTTCCTATATTGTTTCAAGTCAACCCTTCTTAAAAGTTTTTTTGCCTTAACTCTTGAGCTTATATTCAAACTTTTTTTTTCTTATATATATTCCCATTCTTTCTAAAGGCCCCTTTCACCCCATTCTTTACTGAGCTTCTCTACCAGAACTTGCAAAAAGCATTGGAAGACCAAGAACAGAGTGGCAAAGAAGGGAGCATACACTACTTGCAAGTTCCAGAGCCCAAGTGAGTTTTGTACCTACCTTATTTAAGATGCAGGTTTGTATGATGACATCAGTTTAACTAATAAAAATGGTATTCAAATAAGCAGTTATTGTTTCCTAATTTTACTTAGAAACTGCAGTCTAGTGCTAACGTAAAGATTCATGATTAACTTTTACTCATTTAATTTTATAAATATATGTATTGAAAAATAAGTTAAGTTTAAAGTTGTTTGAAGAATAAAATAAGTTTTATGACGGCAACTTGCTCGTTTAAGGAGGAAGCACCTAAAAATAAGTATAGATTAAGTTAACTGAAACCATGTTTGTCTAAAAAGGGGTATAGATTTTCTGTGTTGAGTAGAAAATAAATAATATATATTGAGATGGCAATAAAATATTTAAGAAGAAATATATTGTCTTAATTTTAACTTATAATCAAATCTTTTTCTGTATTTTCCCTTCTGAATGAAAATGCTACAGAAACTTTTGAATTTAAGGCAAGAATTTTTTTTTTACGGTCCACTCTTTGAACCCTTCTGACAAAGCCCATAAATACTGTGTGACATTGTTGAGCGTTGCATATTAAACAGCATTGTAGTTTCATTGTTGACCAGTGAAGAGAGGTTTAGTCTTATCTTTAAATATGCATTAAAAAGTTGAATAGAAACATTTACTACCCTTACACTTTTAAGAGGTTATTTTCCCAATATGCAGGGTTTGTACGCCTCCTGAATTCCTGTTTGTGTCTCATTTCCTGATATCCCCCCCCCCCTCCTGAAGTAAAGACGTAAATCTGAAAAGATTTACGTCTTTACTTCATTCGGAATAAGTCCACTATGCATGCACAGTAGAAAAATTCCGACATTGTGAAAAAAGTTAATGTTCCGGAATGCTCCGCGCAACTCTTCAGAAGATTTTTTCTTCTGTTTCGTCATTTGAAGTACAGTGAAATCAACTAGACTAATACGATAATAAACAAGCATATTCAATTTTATTCCCTGTTACCTCCTGAATATACATTGCTGCACTCCTGAAAAGCTCCTTAGAAACTCCCGAATTTCACTATCATAGATAGAGTATGAACCCTGATTACGGAACATTATTTTTCCCTTTTAAAAAACAATTGTGGTCATTTTATTCAATAGTTAAAAGAGTTAATTTTATCTTTAAATATTCATTTAAAAAAAAGTAATAATACATTTTTACTGTCCTTCTACTTTTACAGATAACATTAACTGCCTTTTTTACTTCTACAACTAAAAAAAATCTTTGTTTTTTAAAAGCAATTTTCCCAATATGGAACATTTATTTTTCCCTTTTCAGCTCCAAGTTGATCAACGAGGAGGTGGAGAGGAAAGTGAGCCGCATGCAAGAGGTTGTCGACGTCGGACGTCTCATCAGAGAAAGAAACACCCTGCCCATCAAGGTAAAGTGGCAATTGTTACAAAAATCCAATTATCTCTTCTTAATGTTTATCTCTTCTTAATGTTTTTAATCTCAATTTTTGTTCACTGCCAACTGACATGGAATCGGGTTTAAATATTGCTGTCTGCAGGGTCGCTCTAAGGGGGATGTGAAAACAAGCATGAACTAAATGGTCGGAAGAAAAAGTTTCAAAACATCCTAAAGCTTGAGAAAATCTTAAACTGCAAAAAAATGGGTTCAAATTATGTGTTTCCGATACAATAATTTTCACATTGTTAACTACCATTCAAAGTCATTTTAGTAGGTTAAATAAATCTGATTTATTTGTTTAGTTTGCATTTAAAACTTTTTAACAAAAAATGTAAAAGAATTCCTACTTTTTCTAAGATTACTACTCCCCGGCGCAACAGCCCATTACTGGGCCAAGGCCTGCTGTGCCCATTTCAGCTTTCGTGACCTAGGGCTCTGGGGTGCTAGGCATATGTCCCGGTAAGGTGGTCAGCCTCACGCAGAACCAACAGTGTTTAGTTCCCAAGCATGCTTGGTACCCATTTTACCGACCCACTCAAGGGATGAAAAACTGGGTCAACTTCGCCCAGTCCAGGATTTTTCTAAGATTATTTTATTCAAAGCTACATAGGAAGGGGGCCCATGAAAATATAAAAACTCTATATTTTCTGTGCTTTGTGCAAACACATACACGACTCAACATATTTTTCTATATTTTTGCTTTTTGAACTTTCTTGAACAGTTATTTTATTGTTTTTTTCCAGTACCCACTCTCTGAATTGGTGGTAATCCATGAAGATTCACAATACTTAGAAGATGTTAAATCATTGCAGAAATTTATCGTAGAAGTTAGTAATGGTCCCGTGATTATTTTTTTAAAACATGATTTTAATATTCTTTGTATTATTATTGAAAAACTGTTGATTTAAATGGATAATCTTATTTGTGTTTAAATTTGCCTCTTTTTTGTAACAATGAAACTTACCCTTTTTAATAAGTTTCAATTATCTAGACTAATTTAATGTTTTCTGCAAAATGTTTTGTTTTTTTTGCTTTGCTAACTAGAAAAAAGGAGAAATGCATGCATCATCTTTTTATATTTAGTAAAAACTTCAAAGCTTTTGATAATTTTATGTATGATTACCCTTTTAAAAAATGCTAAAATGTTTGCTTACATAAGTTATACATTTCCTTATAGGAACTTAACATCAAGAATCTGACAGTGACGACAGAGAAGCAAAACTATGGCGTCAAACTACGAGCAGAACCAGACACCAAGGCGCTGGGAATCAAACTACGTTCCGAATCGCACAAAGTAGCCAAAGCTGTTAAGGTTAGGCATTTAATCAGAAAATGTAGTTTTCTACAAAATATGGATTTTTTTTTTGTTGAGCAAGATTATGTGCGAAATTGTTTAGGTCTATTAATTCTTTTTTTATCTTTAAAAATTGCTTAGATTGAACAAACACATTATATAATTTTATTTTAATTTTAAATCAATTTATTACCTATTAGAAAAGTCATACCATATAAAAGTTTTATAATAGTATTTGTGGAATTGATACTTTATTAAATTAAAATTATAAAATAAATATTCACATTTGTGCTGTTTGTATTTTTAAAAATGGCTGTTAATTTTTTTAGCTTTTTTAGGCACAATAATGCTTTTATCCAATTTTGATTTAAGTTCTGACTAAAGATCAATTAACACTGTAATAATCCTAAGTAAATACTCTCATAATCATTTGATAATCCTAAATAGTCCACTCAAAAAGTCATTAAAGAAAGATATAATCCCATCCATTTGCCAGTAATCTGTCGTCCTATTTTAGCTTTCGCACTGCGTTTATAATGTAAAAAGTGGAAGGCATTATAATTGTTCAGCCTGTCTGACACTCACTTTTATATATCAAACTACAATTGCCTACACCCAAGTGTAATGCGTCCAAAAATTCAAAACATCTCGATATTAGAAGACTTTGAAAATCTCAGAAAAAAATTCAAATTAAAAATACTTTATTATTATTAAAAAAGTGCAAAATTAAATGCTCATTTAAAAAACATAAAAGTTATATTTATTCAAATTGAATCACCATTTTCATTCACAACAATTGCTCAAGGAACTGTATTTCTTTTATCTATAATAATAAAAATGAAGTTTTGTATGTATGTATGTGTGTGTGTGTGTATGTCTCTCCGAAACTCACAAACTAGACATTTGTTTGACTCGTAACTTGGCACAAATGCGTAGTTCCTACTTGAGTTACAGAATAAGAACTTTCAGAGCTCAAAGTGTTCTATTTTTAGAGAAAATTCGAATTTTCTAGGAAAACTACACCACTTTGGCTCAAATCCGATCAGTTTTTTACTTTCCTGATGCCATCTGAAGAAACAATTAAATAAAACTTTCAACGAAAATAAATAAAATTGAAAATGTTTATTTTATTGTGTTGCCATAACTTTCAGAAACTAAATTCATTATTTGAAAATAATTGATATGTTTCAAGTGACGTATTTCCAACAAGTCTTGATTCCTGGATTTCTTATGGGTTTAGGTGATGATTTCGTCAATGATGGTTCTGTTGATTACAAATATGCATGTTCAAACAATAAATGTGTAGTTTACCTATAAGTTCTAGAGCTGCCGTTAGGTCTTTATTTTCTCGCCAAATATGTTGCCAACCCCGCCTAATTATAATAAAAACTCGCCAAATGGGCAAATGGTTTGTTAAGCTATTACTGAACAATGATGGTTAATAAAGGTCATCGCACGAGCTGCATATTAGGGTTTTATGTCTTTACTTTTTCGCCAAATACATTGCCAATCTCGCCAATTCATTGATTAAAACTCGCCAAATGAGCAAAATGTTTGTTAAGCTATTACTGAACTATGATGGTTAATAAAGCCATCGCACTAGAGCTGCATATAAGGGTATTATGTCTTTATTGTTTCGCCAAATATGTTGCCAATCTCGCCAAATTATTTATTAAAACTCGCCAAATGGGCAAAATGTTTTTTAAAATAATTTATAAGCTGGTTGGATATGCTAAGGTCGTTGTGTTAGAGCTGTATAATGTGTGTATTTGTAGCTATATCTATTTTCTCGCCAAATTATTTACCAAAACGAGCCAAAAGAGTTAAAAAAGGTTTCATGTATTTATGAGGGAATTGTGATGACATTTATGAGTACATTTTACAGCGTATTTTTGATTTTAGAATATTAGGACAATGAATTGAGATTTTTTACTTGATAACGAGTGGAAAGAGAATAACTTAAGTTTATGATTTTATAACAGGTTATATGGTACACATACTTGGATCGATTTGATATTTATTTAATCCGTGCGAAGTGCGGGTATAAATTTGCTAGTTTTAAATAATAAATTAAAAGAATTTTTTTTTTGACATAAATCAGTTTGAAATGACGTCAAATATATTTCTCAAAGAGATTAAATGATTGTATGTTGAAATGAAATGTTTTGATTTTATTCAAATGCAAGGAAAATCATCTATTTAAATATTTAATATAAATTAATTTAACGTACATTAAGGAAAAATTATTGAATTTTCAAAAAGGTAAATGAAACTGGGCAATTTTAGTATGCAAGTGTTTAGTATATTATTAATAATTTAATACTGTCTTCGGCCATTTTTTTTCCTGTTGAACACAAATTTGTGCGGGCTAAGTGACAAATAATCCCCTTGTTTAATATTTAAACTATCTTCAATTAGTTAAAATTACTTTTTCGACATCATAGTTTAGCGACAATTGGAAATGACGTCATATATCGCAAAAGAGATTATTTCATTGTTTGTTGATATTAAATGTTCTGCTTCTTTTCAAAAAAGAATATTACATTTCCTATTTGAAATATAAATTGATTAAGCAAACGATATTTATGGAATTTCATGGAATAATCATTGAAGTTTCAAAATAAAATAAATGGGACAAGCTAAATTTAGAGTGTAAAGGTTGAATATAGAATTAATACTGTGTTTGGTGCCTTTTTTTTCCTGTTAAAGTCAAATGTTGTGTGGAAGCAGGCAGAGTAACAGATTCTATTACATAATTTTTTAACTGGGCTATCTATCCTCATTTTCAGGAGCTGAGCCCGTCCCAGCTGCATGAGTTTGTGAGTTCGGGCAGCCTGAATGTGCTTGGCCATACCCTGGTCGAAGGGGACATCCGACTCATGCACTCTTTTGAGGGGGAGAAGGCACAGGAGCTTTCGCACAAGTACCAAGTGCACTCAGTGGGAGAGGTGAGAGCTGAAAATGAATTGATTTTCATTCCCAGTAAACTTGGTTGGACATCATTGAGATTATCCTCAAAGGGAGCTTGGTATCATTTAACATCCATTTAAAGGATCAGTTTGGTCATGTTTCTAATCGGGAAATGTTACTTGCAGATAATTTAAAATTAAGTCCTCAATTAAAACTATTTTTCTATACTTTTATGAAACTTAGTGTTTTCTTTAATTTGTGGGATACTATTTAGTTGTTTAATTCCTCATTATATAGTCCTTATGATTACAACGCAAGCTTCGAAAGCACTTTCTTCCCCTCCCTCGTAAGGTTTTCCAGGAATCTGCGGGATTTTGCGGCGGTCATCGGGAGGGTTTAGAACAGTGACACTGTTTCCTGGAGTGAGCACTGTATTATTTCAAAAGGGGAAAGTTTGCTAGCAAATAATTAAATTGTATAATTTAGTTCTCAATAATATATTTTTTTTGTATTTAAACCTTCCAAGGGTTCTGAAAATATTCAAAACTGTATGGTTTTCCACATATATATATTTTTTAACAAAATCTTTAGAAAATTCCATATTTATTTAGAAAATCAGAATTAAGTTTGTTTATGAACTCTCTTTTCAAAATCATATCCAAATGAAAAAGATAAATATCAATAAAAATTAATTCTAAAATGAGTTTATAAATTACAGAAAAGCCGGATGTGATGCTTAGAAGGTTGGTGTTTTTTTTAATTGTGAAGTTATTGAATTGCATCAAATTTCATAGTTGACCAACATGGTATCCTGATCAACATCTTAACAAAGAAGAATTTTGCCAAATGCACTTGAACTTTTTATTTAAAAATAAATATGCTTGATATTCTGAAAAAAAAAAGTTTTAAATCATAGGCAATGCTTCTTAGTTTGAAATATAATTTTTTTTAATATTGTCCTTAATAAAAATTATTTTAAATTTTTTTTTAAAAAAAATTCCAGAATTTTTATGTTAAATTGCTTATTAGTTATAATGTATCTTGTAATTAATTTGTGACTCTTTCTAGGTTCTGGTTCTTTTGGACATTACACGGAATCAAGAAATGTTGGATGAAGGCACTGCAAGAGAAGTTATAAATAGGATACAAAAACTGAGAAAAAAGGTAACCCTAACTGGAGGTCCTAGACACGATTTTTAAGTAGTTTAAATGTATCTATTTTCCAATTTAGATCCAATGAAATCCTTTTTTGTTACTTATTGTTTAGTGTTCCAAAAGCAATTTTGTTTTTTAATTCTTTGTTTTCAACTCAAAACATGATAAATACTGTCTCCAAAACTCTTATAAACCTGACAGAACCTGCATAGAAAAAAAGTACCATTTATGTATAGTTGGCTTTATACATATTATGTGTAAAGAAACTAATAATCTCTTTACTTATATAAAATAGGTTCTTTTTATGCAGCAATATCTTCTGTAAAGTTCCTTGATTTTCACTACCCTCCTAAGATATATAAAATTTTGCTAAGTTGTAAACTTGTTGTCAATAAATGAGTTTAAAATTGTAACTAATTTATTCAGAAGAATCACAATTTTGACATGTTTATAACTGTTGAGTATCCAATAGAGCTAATGTATTAGTTTTAAAATCACAACTTTCGCAAAAGATTTGGATTCTGAAGTCGTCATCTGCTGTATATTTTTAGCATTTTAAAAATATATAAAATTAAATTACTAGATTACTTTTTTTTAATTGATGTTTTGTTGATTCCCATACCTAGGAAAAAGGGCTAACATGGCGAAGCAATACTTCTGCTATTCCAAAACTGATTCATTAGTTCTTTGGGACTGACAATCCTTCTTTAAGTAGCATGTTTTTGAACCTATTTATTGCATTCGTTAACCTGTTCTGTTTGCAGGCCCACCTCGTTCCGTCTGACCCCATCTCTGTGTTTGTGGGGGTGAGCCCACCGACTGACCACCTGAGCAACGTCGTTAGAGACCAGAAGGAGCTGATCGAGGGGACACTCAAGGCTCCCCTCTCCCCCCTGCCAGCGCCCCCAAGTTCAAAAGAGATCATACGCGAGACAACAGATGTAAGTGAATAAGTCCTTCCTTTTTGGGGTTTATTCTGCCATGTTTTGGGTTTTTAAGACTTTTTAAAGATTTAAAAGACTCAAACATTTACAAGTTGGGGCAAATGATCAATTAAAATGCCTCAAATCTAAAAATGACTGGGCTTTCATGAATTTTTGAGAAAAATTATTTTCTGATAATACAAATCAAATAATAAATATATATTATTTTGTTTGATGAAAACCTTTAGTATATGTAATATTTATATATGTCATTTAATATAGTCTAATGGAATAAGTTCTTTGTCATTTTTTTTAAAAGTCCCTTTTAAAGAAAAAATTTCTCGACATGTAAACTCAATATTGCCAACATTTGACTCAAACAAAACCAAAAGTTTTAGTTTACAATTTAAATGTTAGCAGTTCAATTTTAACTTTTTAAATATATCTTGTATTTAGTAGGTTATTAGATTTTGTTTTTCATTAAAAAAAATTACAAAATTATACCACTTTCATGATCGATCTTTGATATTTATTAAAATTTAAAATTTGTGTCAAATTGAAACTAAGTATGGCTATCATCAACAGTCATTTAACTAACCAGCTCACCAATCCCTAGAAACAAAATCTGACTAACTTAAAGTATTAAAACCCTGATGTTAAGACTTATGTAAAAAAAATTGTTTAGGTGAAAGGTGCCCAACTAGAAATTGTCATCTGTCACTTGAGTGGAGGTTCAGAAAACTCTCTCGATGCAAAAGTGAGAAAGATCGAATCCAATTCCCCGGGAGACGACAGGAAAAAGATGAAAACAGCACACAAGTACAGCGAACCTTTCTGCAGGTAAGTTCATTCTATTATTTTTTCAAGCAGAAAAATAATTTAGCAGAATTTACTTTATAATTTTATTTTGTTGAATTAAAAGAATATTTGACTTTACAATGGTGCTTAAAAACCTTAGAAATTACTTATTTTTTTGTTTATAAGATCCTTAGAAAGTGCTTAAACATAACGTTTTATGTTATTATTTCATTATTTTCTGAAAAATTTATTTTATTTTTTCTTACTTGTTTGGTAGTAATTGCTCACTTGTTGTGCTGGTATAACTTCCGGTAGAAAAAGTGGGAATTTTAGGTTGCTACACAACTAAACTTTAGGATTTCTTCAGGTGTTATGTTGGATCTGACTATGTGTAACTTGTCGCCTCTCCATATTTTTATTTACAACCTAGTTTTATCCGTTTTAATAATATTTTGAATTTATAACTTTTCAACTGTATGAATTGAAGATATTCCATGAATAAATTATATATAACCAATGGAGAACACGACCACATCGCCAATTTTCAATATGGAGTGTTGAAGTTTTTAACTACAGGGCTTTTTATTGACTAAGCTTTTGCAAACTATGCATATTTCTGAGAATTGAAAACCATTTTTTTGTGGCACGATTCTGGCGATTCTTGCTACCGATTTTGAAGCTCAGATTACAATGAGTCTGAGCTCTCTGGATGCCTAGCTCCAGTGCGCGTTTTGAAAGCATTTTCCTGCATGTGGTTTACTTCGAAACAGTGTGAGCTTGTTTTTCCCCACCCTACTTGGGTTAGAACTGTTAACCTCACAACAGAACCTCAAACGCTTTAGGTTTAGAGAAGCGATGCTCCCCCCCCCATTTCCTAGAAAATCAAGCGAAGGGATGGGGGGGGGGTTTGAAGCTCGCATAATAAATAGACAAGGTATAATGTATGCCAAGATTTAATTTTGGCGAGAGAACCTGAGCAAAATGGGTATTCAAAGGGATCTAACACGCCACGTAATCTTATGGCAATATGTGCCTACCTTTTTCCCAGAGTGTATTTGTGTCTTCCAGGTACGTGAATGTGGAGCTGTGTGAAGATGGGAAAAGTGGGGAACCTACCTGCTGCTCTGTCCTGCTAGAAAATCCTAAGGGACGATTTCATCTGACCAGTGATGCCCTTGCACGACAGGTACTTTAATAACACATATTTTTAGCTTGGCTGTGTATATGTAAATGGAATCAAACGTTTTTATTGTAAAATGCTTTTAACAGTCTGAGGGATACAGACATAAACCTGTCACATGACTATAGGTTTTCCCAGCAACTCGCATAATTTTTTATAATTTATAAAATGTTACTAAGTTTTAAAAAATGGAGAATGGAGGAAGAGAAATCATCAAACTTGCTGCAGAAATAGTTTTTTAAAATTAAGTTTTCAGTTAAAATGCTAAATTTCATGATTCAGCCAATTTGTTTACGGCTTATACTTATTCTTCCCCTAGAGCAGGGGTTCCCAACCGGTGGTACGTGTACCACTGGTGGTACGCGGGGATGTTTCGGGTGGTACGCGTGAGTGATGTGAACAGCATGATGCTATCAATAACTTCTGTACGCATGTGAAGTGACCACGCAAACACATTATTTATTATTTTTAATTATTTTAAACATTAACATTATTTTAAAGAGAAATCTTTAACTTTTGGGTTGGATTTTGCTGAGCTTGAACTATTGTTTGTTATTTCTAGACCTATAAGTAATAAACAAAACTGTAAATTAATACAATTTTAATCTTTTTATTTCTCCTTTATAATAAGCAGGTTATACTCGTAAATAAAAATATCTAACCATTAAATACGAAGTTTCCTCATGAATTTTACTCAAAAAACCTTTGAACGCTTTTAGAAGTGTAAATATTATACGTTTATTAAAATATTTAGGTCTAGTGGTACGCCAAAATTTCTCAAAAAGTCAAGTGGTACGCAGGTGCAAAAAGGTTGGGAACCCCTGCCCTAGAGTAATCAATTAGTTTTGAAATCCCAACTTCTGCATAAGTATTGTTTTGCCATGTAAGCGTTCTTTTTAATTAGATAGGAGAAACGGCAAATTAAAACAAATTTGACCTTTTAAAGCAAAACTAAGTAATTGTCTAATTTTTTTCCCAAATAGAGCTGTAGTTATAGACCTTTCACAGAATACATTTATTCTATTCCCATGCTTCCACTCCCATCTTTTAACTTTCCTTGGAAATTATTAATTGCACCATTGTATGTGTGTGTTTGATGGTCTACAATTTATTTTGTATAGAGAAATAATTACCCCCACTTTCAGCAATTTTAAAATAATTAAGATTTTTTTTTATTTCTAAAGCTATAGTACTGCCTTAAATTTTTAAAAAACCTGTGTGAGAAATTTACTTTAAAGCATACAAGTATACGAGTTAGCTTTTCCCATTATTAAAGGAACATTGTCATTGGATTATAAAAAAATACTGTATGTGAAAACATTTTTAATTAGAGAAATCATTTGATCAGTGTGTGCGCTTACTAGTCAAACATTCAGCATGTTAATAAGTTTCATTTTACACACTTGTTATATAAATGCATTTACTGAAGTGTCTACTTTTCTTCCCAGGTGCAAGTGGTGTTTGGCATCCATGGCAAGAAGCCCAGCCTGTACCTGTGTTCAAACAAGACGAAGCCCCTCACCAGCGACATGAGTTGCCAAGAGATTTCGGACCTGCATTCAAAAACTCTCTACGCATTCTTAGCCTGAACTGTTTTAATAGGATAAATAAAGCTTATTTATTACATTATCACCAGAAACTTTTTTAAATACTTAAGGTTGTTTTCTTTCAATAGTTAGTAATGTAGTCCAATTGGATAAATAGGAGCAAAAAGTGCCTTGTTTTTCTCCCCATTGTTGCATAACATGCAAAAGTGACGCATGAAGATATGAACAATAACTTTGTGCTGGTTATATAATCATTTGTCTATATAAAAACTTTCCAGGTATCTAAGTCTTAATATTCTCAATACACCATATTCCAATAATTTAACACATATTTTGGTTTAATTATTTTTAAATCTTGTACTGGTTAAATATCAGACAATGAAAGAGGGGCGGAGGAAAAAGACAATGATTTAACTTGTTTCACAAGGTCGTAAATTTTATCCACATCATAAGTATGTACTATACTTTTTTAAAAAGAATATGCAAGTACAAAGTATTTTAGTTTTATTGAATTACTAACAATTCGAACTGTAGTTTGCACTTTCAGCATTATGCACAAAACACAAGTGACATTTAAAAATATTTTATTAGAATGACCAAATTTATACAGGAGATTTCTTCTAAAAAAAAGTAATATTGTTTAGTGAAGAGTAAATTTGAAAATGTTAGTGACGTTGCCTTGCAATTCGAAATATAAAAAGATATCACACAGCAAAACTGAACAAAGAACATAGACACACAAAACTGTTCGGGAAATACATTAAAGAATACTTAACAATCCACAACAAAATTGATGCCTGGTCCATCTTTGTTTAAAAATCTCCTTGATATAAGATAAAAGAAATTCAGCTGTTAAAACAGAACTTTTAGAATAGCAAATGCTTTTTTAAGTATGTAAGTGGCTTTTGTGGATTATTCATATTAGATTGGAAATATAAAACCAATAAAATCAAATCGACTACTTCAACACGAAAATAAAAGAAACGGAACTAGTTTTTTTCTGTAGAGTCTTAAATATGATCGAACTGTATTGCATAAACTCCTTCATTTCCCTCCAAAAGATCTAAAAAACCACAACTGGAGAATAGACAAGGTCTGAAGATCAAACTGAAGTATCCTGGGTTAATCCAATGAAATAATAAATTTCTAGGCAACATTTCCGGCCACATTGAATATTAAAACAGTTTTTTTGTATTACAAATTAACTGACGGCTCTATCGTCCCATTTTCTTTAAATTGGTTTAAATAGTTTAATTTTCAATGAAATAATAATACAAGAAAATATATTCAAATCAATTTCAGAAAGTGGGAACCGGTAAGTCAGTAACATTTATGTAAAAAACCCTTAGCATAAATATTCAATACAGATGACTTAGAAAATTATATTTCCATTGGATTTAACTCAGAGGCACATTAGTTTGGAGACCCGCGTCCCTTTCAGGCTATCTCCTAGTGTGGCGGCCACTCTTCGAATCTGATCGAAATGATTCCATATTTCCAATCCCTGAAAAGTGTCCAAAAGTACTTTCAACAACCTTTAGTGAACCAAAAGATCTCTAATTAAAAACCAAAACAACTCAGTTTTTGAATCCATTTTCTTCTAAAGACAATCACTTTTCAGGTCTAGGAGGACAGAAACAGAGTTGAGTCGCAGCATTACTTCTCCTCACACCACTCGTTCTCCTTGCGCACCTGTTGAAAGACAGTAATTTGTAAAAGACAGTAGTAGACATGAAAACGTGCTATCAATAGTTCGTAAACCATGTTGGTTAAATAATTTTCGTTAGTTTAAGAAACTTTTCTATAGAAAAAGTGTGTGTGGTAATAGCGTTTGGATTTCTGTTGACATTAATCAAAGATGGCTAAAAATTACAAATTAAGATGATTCTCTTATATAGAAAATATATAGTTATCTCTGCCGCAAGGTCAATAGCTATTGAAATTATATCCAAACTTATCATCTGTCCCTTTAAACAGACATTTTTTTAGTGCAGTGATAGAACTTGCTAGCTACAGTTTTAGAAATCTGGATTGAATGTCCTTAACTTTACTCCCTAAAGGTTTATTTAAAGGTTTTATATCAGATTGAGAGGTAATTGACTTTTGGATGGTTTGCTTCAATTGAATCAACGTTGCACTAAAGCAACACAAAGGCTATTGGTGACTAACATCTTATTTTACAACAGCATAATGTGAAGTGCCTCAGGCAGTGACATCAGGCTTTTGAATTGAAAAGATTTAACAAGGAAGTCTCAAGTTTGGAAGTTCTTATCCAAGGTCAAAGGATGCATAACAGATGTTATGCTAGCAGGGCAACTTCTGTCCCAAAGATTGAACTTGCTGTTAACCATTTCAGAAAGCAAGGTTGATAGGTAACGTATTTGCTGCAGATAACATCAAGGTTATGGCATCAAGTGCCAGAAGATTCGATTATGCTATTCCTGTGACCTATTACACAGCAACAAAAACAGAGTGATGTTAATCAAGCACCTGTTCCTCCTCGGAGGGGGTGAAGTCGTTCTTGATGTTGAATGTCTTGCGTATCTCCTCGGGGGTCTTGCCCTTGATCATGTTGGCCACGGTCTTGCAGGTCACGTCCAACAGCCCTTTGATGTCCAGGTAGTTGGCCGCCAGGATCAGCTCAAACAGGGTGCCCTGGTCCACCTGCAGACGAAGGAAAATAATATGATTACCTTATTAGTGAAAAAACATGCATTTTTTACGACCTGCACTCACGAGCAATATATGCAGATTCTTTAAATTCATTCTTCACACCGTCATCGGCTGCACAACTCGCTTTGTGATGTAACGATAGCAGTCATTGATTGGTGTGACGCAATTTCAAAATGAGGGAGTTTCTGGCATAGCAGAGCTAAAATACTTTTGTCTGATAATTTTTTTTATAAGATCTCCATAAAGCTTTTCACCATCTTTTATTTCTTTTTAATCCCTCTTAGTGAAATCACGCCTAACCTTAACTGCCGTCTGTCCTTTATTCCTATCTAGTCACCTTTACCTTTATGTTTTAATAAAATTTATACATGCTGTGGCTAAAACAAAAAACTGTTTGCTTTTTTAACTTTGCTTCCACTACACTGTGCTAACTTACTAACTTGCTTAAAAAACTAGATGCTAGGTTTTACACAGCCTCTTTTATGTGATGTATGTAGGTGACCTACAGGTCCTGATAATCCCACTTTTTGAAATGGGTGCAAATATTTTTCAAACTTTTCATTAAATAATTTTACTCTAAGCGATTTCAAAAAGTGGATTATGGAGAGCTGTAAATCAGCTACATTTATCACTAACGCTTGCAAAAATATTCAATACAGCTGGAGAACTGTGGGTTTTTTTCTCATTGGATTAACACCGAGGAACTCGCGACTGATAAGGCATCAGAAATTAATACAGGATGTCTACCAGATTTGTCAGATCTAATTTCTTGGCTTTCGGGACTTTCTTGGAACATTTCTTGATCATTTTCAGAAACCTCTGCAGACATTTAAATGATTAATCCATTAAAGAAACAAATTACAAAGACAAACCATAAAATAAATCTTGATGCAATACATAGCAAATTCAAGCCGCTATTGCATCATACACTTATTACGTAAAAAAATTCGAACACTTTTCAAGGACTTTCCCAGAAAAATTAAGGGCTAGAAAACACTAACAATATAAAATCTGGGGAACATTCTTTTTTGACATTTTTTTTTAATCTTCGTGACCTTTGCTCCAATTTCATGACTTTTTGGGGACTTTCTTGATCATTTTTTGTTTCGTGACATTTTCCTGACTAGTAGACACCCTGTATTATTACTCCTCTACAAATCACGTTTTAGATACTAACAGACAGTCGCACTTCGATTCAACATCTTTCACAATGGACAAACATCGGGGATGTGACAAGCCGAAACATTATAAATCTCCTGGCTCGGCTTTCAAAGAGTCCCTCCATACACTTTCAATGGGTCCCCTCTCATGTTGGATTGGCAGGTAATGAAAGAGCTGACATCCTGGCCAAGACTGCCTCTGAAGAAATCCAGCAAAGAAATAACACACTGACATCCTCAGAAATCGTCACCATCAAAAAGCTAGAGTTTAATGCACTTTGGCGAATTCCACCTAGCCCCTCTTGGTATTTTGGTAGAAGTCCAAGATGGTGCCACCAATTCAATCTCCCGAGGAAACGGCAGACAGCTCTCTCTCGCTTTTTAAATGGACACACCAAATCTCTTGTCTTCCAACAGGGTGAGAAAATATTCCCCGAGTGCCACATGTGTTGCAGCGAACAGGCATCCCCCGAACATATCCTCAATTGCTTGAAGTTCTCGACTGCTGACATCCTGAGCGACCCGCTTTTGTTTGTGGACTTTTTGGACATTTTTGGCTTCATGGAGGTGGGCTCACACACCTGGGATTAGAAAAAACAACAAATCACTCCTACGTTAGCAGACCGAAACTAAACCGAAGTGGGGGCCGTACCTTGAGGAAGTCTGCGTCCCAGGAGGAGATGTCGTCGGTCCTCTTGTCCTTGGAGTCGTCGTCCTCGGGGGGAGGGGGGTCGTTCTGGTGGTAGGTCGCCCACTGGATCACCTTCTTCAGGATGGTCGAGTTCACGTTCGGCAGCGGCACCACCTGCCCCAAAAGAAATTCATACGTAGTAGCAGGGTACAAAACACTGAATTCTCAACAAAACTTTTAGGGTCTCTTAGGCCCAGACTTACAACTTTAAGGGCAATAGCAAATGTGGGACCCCCCCAAAACATGCCTCGATTTAATATTTGTGAGTATTTTTCTATATTTCAGTGTTTTCCAAAAAATGGTTGAAGTAATTTGCTTGGAAAGCACCCTTAATTGCCCAAAAATAAATGTTTTTGGTGAACCAAAAAAACCAAAGTTTGTTAAACCAAATAACCTTCAAAAACCGTCAATCCGTGTAGTAGTCAAGGTAAGAAATAAGGCCAGAACCTTCTGAAGAAAATAAAGAACCGGTTCATGACAGAACGAGACAGCAATTTTTTTTATTTTGCAAGCAAACCTTCAACGAGCAAAATAAGAGATTTTGGATCGGTGAATATTCGACAATGCTGACCCTAAGAATTTAACTGCTTTTGTGTCTTCAGTTTTTAAAGACAGTATATATACTTTAAGTTTGAAATTTAGTTTAAGGATGAGGATTTTTAATTTATTTTTGGAAATTTGATATCTGGTATATAATTCGACCTTAATTTTTACGGCATTTTATTTTTTTTTATTTTTTTGCAATTTCTCAGCTTATACCCTAGTACGTATGATATGCACAAATAAAATGTCCCAGAAGGTACAGTCAGTCATCGTTCTACATGCCACCCATATCCTACATAGAGTAGAGGTGCTACTGCAAACATGACCTAACAAACTTGTAACTATTTCAAAGCAATACAAATAAATTGACCTTATGCATTAAAGCAATTCACAGGACTACCACACAAAACTAAAAGCAAATTTATGGGCTTTTTCAGGCCAGATAAATTTTCAAGGCTGCATATGGAGGGTTCACTTTTTAAGTTAACAGTACCGTTGCATACACTATACCATTTCTAGCCAGAATGTAAGTTTCGAAAAGATTCTTCCCCTATCCCTTCACTGGGTTTTCTAGGAAAAGGGGGGAACATTGCTTTTCTAATCCTAGCACGCTTGAGGTTTACAATCAAAACAGTATTTCCCTGTGTAGGGTGGGGGGGGGGGGGGGGGGAACACGCTCTTGTAGTTTCTAAGAAAATTGCATGCGGGGAAGGGGAGGAAAATGTTTTTGAAGCTTGCATTCTAGATTGACCTACAATAACTACGTAGAAATTTAGTGCAACAATCAAAAAAGTACTAGTTCAGATAATATTCGCTGGGCAGTAGCAATATAAAAAAAGTCTAGAGGTATTTTTGCCATTAATGTCATATACATACCTCCTGTTCGTCATCATCCATCCCTAGATCCTCCAACATGGTCTTGATGGTGACGGAGGCCTTGGCAATCTCCACGTCCACCTCGAAGATCTCCCCATCCGAACTCTGGAGCTTAATGTTAGGCATCACTGGAAACACATAAATAAATTTAGCAGACTAAATAAAATTTGAAGGTAAAATGGATCAGATTTACTGTTAAGTCACCAGAGCAATTTTTTCACATTCGGAAGTAAATAATTTTTTCACATTTGGAAATAATTTTTACTTGCAACCATTACGATTTAATAGATTTTTTAATCCATTTTCTCGCCCAATCGGCATTTTTAATTCGCTATTTTCTTTAAATTGTGAATGTTAAAACATGCACGAAAAAACGACTATTGGCAAGAATTTAGAAAATTTGACAAGGGAGATAAATTTTTACCAATAAAGAACAATTTCACGATGACAATACCGTATTACTGTGGCCCAACAACAAAATTAATAACTTGGCAACTTTTAAGAGCAATAAATAATTTTTCTGGCAACCATGTCCACTAAGCCAGAGAAGAGGCGGTAAAGTACTGTTGCATGCATCAAGAAGCCAATCGAGACCAGATAAAAAAAAATCAAGGTAGAAATTTACTGTACGGTAACCATTGGCGAACTTTCCAAAATCGTGCCAAAAGTCTGTATTCTGGCGACTTTCGACGTCATGCTCTCTTCGCAACGAACGTTTTTCGGCAACCCTATCTGACCGTTATGGGTTTCGTTCGAAGTTAGACCAAGTTCCCACAAAACACTATTTATCGCCAAATCGGAAAATCGCGCCAAGGGTTACCGTACAGTAAAGGTGAACCAAAATCAAAAGCAAAGGCAGCATTCTTAAAACGTTATTGTTGAGATGAGATCCAAAAGCAAATGGTCTCTGTCTCTGGACTATAATCTCCTAAGAAGAGATAGAAACTTTGAATTTTTATTTTTATGAAAGAATACAAATAATTTACATTAATGCTTAAGCTGTAAACTTATTATATAGAGTACTGCTAATTTGTAGTAAATATGGTCTCTTCGAAGGCAAGTGCACCCATTCATCCCCGACTTCGAAGTTGAAAGAAAAATAGTAGCAGCTTTAAAAATTGCCATTAATATTGATTTTTCAATTGGTTATGCTAACAACACAAGTTTTTAATAAAATACTAGAGGTTAAATAATAAATATACTTCAAATATCATAGGTAACAGACTAAGTTCGTTAGTTCGTACCATTTTTTTTAAATGAAAAATCGAACTTCAGAAAGCATAAACAATATATGTATTTCAGTAGAGCTTAATGAATTGAACAAATGATGTTGAGAAAAATCGAGATTAATTAAAGTAGTGAACATGAATAAAAATAATTTATGTATTTGTAAACACAAATGGACCTTATTTGGGTGCATTTCTGTGTTTACAAAAACAAACGAAGAAACAATAAAGCAAAGGTTTAATTAAAAACCTCATTTCATACTTAACGAAATATGACCTTATTTTAGGCTTAAAAAACATAAAACTTATACAAAATAGGAACAAATGTTTACAATTAAAACGCGTTGTTTTATTTTGATACCACAGCTATTTAGGCTAAACAAAAGAAATATTTCATCAAAGGGCTTATTTTTCTAAAAGAGTCAAGCTTTATTTCAAAAGCTTTAAGGAAAAAGGGAAAAGACAGCAAACACAGATATTTACCTCGGGTAAAATTGGACAATTTACTTGAATTTTCAAAAATAACACAAAATTCTCAATTGCAGCAAATTTTATGAAATTTTTTTCAGAGGAAGATTGATTGTTGCCAAATTTCGAATTTAAAAATAAATGGCTATGTTGACGTTGCAAAAGGGAAGTTCCGCGGAAGTGATTTCTGCCAGGAATATAACTTAAAAACCAGAAAGTAAGATCTCATACGCATATTTTAAATCGACAATTAATTTAAATTTAAATTAAAGTTATTTCGCCCAAAATACAAGAAAGAGGAAAATGTTTTTCGACACACCAAGCTTGGAATCAACATCTACCACGTGACGTATTGTATTCACTTTACGATATGCTTTCCTAGCTTCTGCTAACGCAGTGGTTTCGGTTTGGTTGTATTTCGCTAGGAGGAGCACGAAAATTCGTGGGGGTCGCATGTCTTTAGATAAAGTAAAAAAGTAATGTTAATTTAGAGATTTGAAAGGTTCTGTTGTTCATTCTGTCAAAGGTAGTTTTAATGGAGTTCAAACTCAAATTGACCTACATTCCAAATGGCTTCGCAGTGGTGAAACGCCATGCTTGCTACCTTTATCGTAAAAAAAAATCTATGTATAAACCAAACAACAGAGAAAATCAACTTAAAAATGCGTATATAAGTGTGCATTAAAAGTTTAAACTTAATTGATTAAAAAAAATTACAAAAAAATACTTTAATATGAATGTGTATTTACTTACTTTGAGTGTGCAAAAAATCTATGAACTTTAACGGATTAAAAAAATTAAAATTAATTGCATTTTTTAAAAATAAAATTGTGATTATAAATGTATTTTTAAAAAAGTGTAAGACAGTAATGAGACTTTAAGGAGACACAATAAGAAAAAACTTAATAAAGGCCATTCTCCCTAAATAAAGGCTAGGCACAAATTTGCAAAATTATATATCCAAAGCAAAAACCTCTCAGTAAAGGAAGGCCAAGTTCTTAAAAAAAGTATGGCCTGGCCTTAAAAAGAAGTGAAATCCCTGAAAAAAGGTACCAAGTTCATTAAAAGTTACTGATGTAGTATTGAACACCAAAACATTTTGGTCTTTGATCATTCTTCTTATGTTTACCACATTCAAGCAAACTCGCACTTGTGTTTGTGTAACTTGGCCATTACGCATTTTTGAATAAAAGTAAACAAGCCGTTAAAGGTATTATGATGCATGATTATTCATTACTGTACAACTCGATTCCAACGGTACCACGATAGTGCGACCACCACTAAAAGTAGTAACTATTTTATCACAAGTTCAACATAATGGTAGTTTAGAAATTTGTGCAAAAGGTTCCTTAGTGCAAAAGGTTCAACATACCATAGTGCAAAATGTTCAACAAAATTTTCACAAAGCGTAATGGCCAAGTTACACAAACACAAGTGCGAGTTTGCTTGAATGTGGTAAACATAAGAAGAATGAACAAAGACTAAAATGTTTTGGTGTTCAATACTACATCAGTAACTTTTAATGAACTTGGTACCTTTTTCAGGATTTCACTTCTTTTTAAGGCCAGGCCATACTTTTTTTAAGAACTTGGCCTTCCTTTACTGAGAGGTTTTTGCTTTGGATTTCACTTCTTTTTGTAGGTATACTAAATAAAATAATTTAAATAAGTTCTTAAATAAAAACATTTTATTTTTTAATATGACACTTTCAATTGTTTTTTAAATATTAACTTTTTTAGAGGACAATCCACATGTTTAAGTAAACATGATATATAAAATAAAAACTATATTTGATGAATGTTCATACATGTTTTTAAAATCTTGTACTGTTTCATTTTACTGCTCGTTCTGTACTGCTTGTTGACATAAGTACATTTTGTACCTATTTTAAATAAATTATCACTACTTAAAATCATGGGTCCTTCGTCAATAATGAACAAAACAACGTCTTGTAGGTCGCATCTTAGAACTTTTTACTCGTTTAGATGGCTCCTAAAGTAAAAAAAAAAATAGTTGTCCATAAACTTTTGAGACGCGCTGTATACGGCCAATGGTCATTTTGCGATAGAAATGACTTATATGACCTTTGGCGAAAACAATTGTTGTTGACTCCAATTACAATTTGAAACCCGAATAGTTGCTTTTATACAAATTGTCAAAACGTTATATATATAAGTTCCAATTCAATATAACTTCATGATTTGTGTGTTTGGACTCTGGAATCTATATATTTTTATTTTAAATAATAGGGAAGAATTGATTAACCCTTGTGTCGCTCTAGTGCGATGTTATTCCAACTAAAACAAAGCAACAAAAAAATCATTTGCCTATTGTAAATCGTTGGTTCCAGCCATTGCTCATGCGTATACATATACCTTTAGCGATGTAACTCCTCCTACAACCAAACAACCATAACTCATTATTAAACACAGGGCCGGATTTAAAGATTTGCCGCCTGTAGGCTACGATCGATTTGCACCCATATACCACCCGATATAATCGTTGTGACTATTTTTTTCTTTTTACATATTAGAATTATCTATGTACCTTTACACTCTAAATCGAAAGTGAAATAATAGGCAAATTTTTTAAACTTTTCTACTATTTTTCTTTCAACTACCGGACTAGGGTGAGAGCGTGCAATTACCATATTTACTACTAAATATTAATACAATATATACGTTTAAAATTTACGCAATAATGTAAATTATTTGTTTTCTTTCTTAAAAATATTAGTATCATTATAATATTTTTTATGCCGAATTCCGCTTTAATTGGTAGTAAAATTTGCCGCCCCCGAAAATTTGCCGCTCTAGGCTGCAGCCTACTTAGCCTATTTAGAAATCCGGTCCTGATTAAACATGGAGCTGGTTGCCAGCTCAGGTGGTGCACTTGAAAACCATTAAACTTAATCAAAATGATGATTGAGACTTTACATTAGTAATATCGTGTGCTAAATTCCACACTTGAAATACCTTTCTCGTATCATCTGAAGGTAAATAGCTATTTGAATTGTTGGCGATTCAAGTAATCGCCGCTGGCATATCGGCGTATGAGAGGATTGCAGTACTGCTTTTGAAAAAAGGCGCCAAGCAATTTAAGACCAAACCCGTACCAAATATTCGATTTTCGGATTTTTTATGTTGGTTGCATGACAAAATCTACCAGAGTTCCAATTTTCGGAATTCTAGAGCAAGTGGGTGTCATAGAACATTTTGATGATCGGTGAGTGAGTGAGCCCCAAAAGTGGTCATTTTCCAATTCAATTTTCTCGGAAATAAAAAGAGATAGAACGCTGATTTTTTTTATACTCTTCATCTAGCCCCTATTGACCAATAAAAGTTTCTAAACTCATTTCTGTGATGCATAGAACCGGAGAAAGGAGGGTCCGAAAACACGCCGAAACACTTCCAGAAAAGGTTGGGTAGTGCGCTGAACTTGGCGGTTGCACTACCGTGCAACCAGATATTTAAAAACATGGGTGTTGATCTTAAAAATTTGTCTCTATGATACATTTACGGTTTGCCGGTATTGTGTACCTCTGCACCACTAGAATTAAAATGACTTCCTATGCAACTTACAAAATACAAATACTCCTATACCATCTCCTATACCTCCTATACCATGCTAGCCAGTGCTATAATACAAATGCCTGAATAAGTTATTTTTAAAAATGCCATTACCTTTTTTACCAAATATTTGCAGATTTTTGTCATGTCCCGTGTTTTTAAAATTCGGAAAGTATGAATCCAACATTTGGTTAAACCTGGGCCGCCAATGATACTTCGAACTTTTTCCACCTCGTATAGTTTACTATTGATGAGAAAATTAAAGTGATTAAACCAATCAAAATTAAGACATTAACATTAAGAATAAAATTATTTATTTTTGATGCTTGAATATCTTTTTAAGTTTCGGCTATCCTAAATTTAGAATTTATCTTCAATTATAATAGGGACTTAAAAATGAGAAAAAAACAACACTATAAGTATTTAAGAATTATGTTAACTTTAATTCAATATAATGCGTTGTTGTTGGCTTTTAAAACGATGAATCTGGTTTTTTTTAATCCAATTCTTTTATCAGTAACTTTAAAATCATTAGGTAAATCGAAAGCCCACACTTCGATTGCGGATTTAAAGTATTAATCTGATTTAAAGTTCAAACAGAACTTTCGTTCTCAAAACATAAAAAAATCTGGCTGAATTTTAAGTGGAACAATCAAGGATTAAAGCTCCGCTAGTCATTCTTACCCACGGGCAAGTTATTGTTTGTAGAGCAAAACTTTATTTGCTTTACTTTCTTCTCCCTTCAAATGATAAGTCATGTCAAATAAATATTCCTTAGAAATAGAAAAAAAAAATCGTAACATAAAAAATATCATCACACTGTTTTAAGTTATATATATTTTAAAATTCTATTTATTATTATTGAAAATTTATTTACCATTTTATTTGCAAAGAGTTGAAAATATATTTTAAAAAAAATCAGACATGACGTCTTGGTGACAGGGACGGGAGAAAATGACGACCGAATGAAGAATTGCGTCTTTTTGAGGTTATGAAAAAATTACGTAGCTGACAACTTTTTGATAGTTTTATATGATAATAACAATCAGCAGACTTTTATGCACATAATATTCTTCCAAATGACGTCATATTTGATATAAATCGCACCACATCATTACTATTTATATTAAGGGGTCTAAGGAGTCTTAAAAATGTGCAAAGAAGGAACTACAAAGCATAGTTTGATCTTTCATGTAATTTTTTAACTACTCAATATGCAAGTATAATTTTTTTATATGTAGTTCTACAAGATTTATTTAATATGAAACAAATTTTAAAATTTATGAAACTTTAGCCAAAACTAAAATCAATGATATTAAACATAAAGCTATTTGAACACATTGTGATTAGGCTTGCGCGGCAAATTGTGGGGTCAAAATTGAAGACATGACCAAGAAAATGACTTTATATTGTACAAATATGTACAAACAAAGACTTATACCTAAATTCTCAGCACAATTTTAATTAGAATTTATTTTAAGAACTTTTTTCTAAAAAAATTTATAAAATTTTTTGAATTTTGATTTAAAAAAATTTTAAAAATTATTTCTAATTAAAATTGAGCTGAGAATTTAGGTATAAGTTCTAGTTTGTACATATTTGTACAATATAAAGTCATTTTCTTGGTCATGTCTTCAAATTTGACCTCACAATTTGCCGCGCAAGCCTAATCACAATGTGTTCAAATAGCTTTATGTTTAATATCATTTATTTTAGTTTTGGCTAAAGTTTCATAAATTTTAAAATTTGTTTCATATTAAATAAATCTTGTAGAATTACATATAAAAAAATTATACTTGTATATTGAGTAGTTAAAAAATTACATGAAAGATCAAACTATGCTTTGTAGTTCCTTCTTTGCACATTTTTAAGACTCCTTAGACCCCTTAAGTTAAATCTAAAAAAATTTATTTCGGTTGCCCCTCAAGCAAAACGAGCAGTATTTTGAATAATGGTAAATGAATTAATAAAAATGAGTTAATTGTAGTTCAGTTAATGACCGAAATTACTATTGTGGGCTGTAATGAAACTCCTGATGCGTAAAAGTTTTAAAATGTGAAGTCATAAAATTTACCCAAACGTGATCGGCGAATGATTGATTGGCCACTCTTAAGATTTATGGAGATCGTTCGTTTTCCTGGTCGGTTAAACCTCGGCGCGATGCCGTTCACCGATCTCTACTAGATATCATTTTATATTGTAAAAAAAAGTTTTTTAATGTAGTACAAAAAATTTAGCATTTTAAAAAGTTTTAAGACTTTATTTTAGAAATTTAAAAATAGTTTTTAGGTTAGATTTGAATTATCGTCGCACTAGAGCTACACGATAGCTATTGGAGAAGGGCGTCGTATTTTAGAACCACAGTCAAGTGACGAGCCGACACTTGAATGGGCACCCAACGCAACCGTTAAGGGCGACATCGTTAGGACTTTGAAGGATATTTAACGTGCACTCCCTCACACGGGGTAGTATTCGTAGGACATTTTTGGCTGCACGGGCTAAAAAGAGTTTTTATAAACATATTTAAAAATATATTAAACAAGTTTTTAAAATGTTTTTGGGAAAAGTTTTGAAGTAGCCTAGTGGTAACGGGTTCAGCTGTCACAGGTTGAGGTTGGCTTGTCCTTACTGGTCAACGATAAGAGTACTATTTTTCATTTGCAATGTTTGGCTTATAGTTTTCCTACTGTTATTTGCTTCTTATGCATTAACCATGAACTTTCACGGTTCACTACTTTTGGAAAACGTTTAATAGAATGAGATAGCCTATACCCTAATGAAAAATCGTCAAGTAATATTAATACACTTCAATGTCATTTCATTTTTTCTTATTTGTCTGTCTGACCGTTTCGACAATGGAACATGATACACCAATGTATTTAAAATTAAGTGCTATACATAAAAAAAATTAATTAACAAATGCATGTCACAAATTTTCCTCAAACAAAAATGTCTACAAATATTTGAAATTAATCCTCCCTTCGATACTAATAATAATTTTAAAAAATGTCGTTATCTAACAACAAAAAATTAACGTCAACGAGAAGAATCGAATGCCTGTAATTTTTTTTACGTATTGTTAAGAACCCGTAATTTCAAAAACATATTTAAATCAAATTACTTTTATTTATTGCATGATTTGTCCAACACAAATTTATTCATTTAATTTACAATTTCTATAGCTAGAAATTGTAAATTAAATGAATAAATTTTGTTATCTCAAGATGGTGATGATAAAATCTTTCTTTGCAATTTCTGTTCTAACTCTCCTATTTTAAATATATATTTTTTCTTTAAGAGGTATGACATCAGATATTATTTTTTATACTTCATTTCGTCTGTATGCCTATCCAAACTTCAGGGAGTATGGAAGTAACAGAAAAGTAGGAGGCTATTCTACTTTTCTCATAAACAGGCCCGATCAAGACTTTTGTGCAAGGCAAATACGCTTCCTCAAAAGTTGCTTAACTTAAGTTTAATGATGAATACGATTAAAAAACATATAAAATTGGTTTTTTTTTTCAGATACCCCGTATCATAAACTCGTAAGTTGAAAAGGCCCCCCAAAAGTGGCTTAAAGTTTTATGAAGAATACTATAAAAAAGTTTCTGAAATGTGGAATTTAATTTTGTTGCCCCCAGACATCCCATCCCAAACTTAAAATAAAAAATGTTTTCGGAGCATAAGTTTTTGAAAATATGGGGATATTTGTAACAGAATATTAAAAAAAAAGGGTGATTTAGGGGCCCCTTCAAATTTTGAGGAGGAAGTCCCAGGCTTCCCACCTATTCGGTGATCGGGCATAACTTCTTGTTTTATAACTGGTTCACGATGATTGGTAAGAAAAATTGCCACGCGAAAATGAGTTTTTTGCTTACAATGTTCTAAATACAAAAAAGGGAAAAGAAGACAATAGCCCTGAACAATTTATGTAGGAACAGAAAAGTAAGTTACATAAAAAAGGATTTTAAAAAATAAAAGATAATGGGCCCTGATCAACAGGTGATCGGGCCCTGCTCAATTCTTGTTTTATTACTGGTTAACGATGATTGCCAAGAAATATTGCCACGCGAAAATTAGCTTTTTGCTTACAAAGCTCTAAATAAAAAAAAAGAGAGAAAAAAGGCCATAGTCCTGAACAATTTATGAAGGAACATAAAAAGAACAAAAGGATTAAAAGAACAAAAAGGATTAAAAAATAAAAGATAACGTTTTAATGAGTATGAAGATGTTGGTAGGTAGGTTTATTTAATGGCTACACGAGGGCTACTTTAGAACCACAGTCAAGTGACGAGCCGACACCTGAATAGGCACCCAACGCAACCGTTAAGATGAAGATGTTTTAAGGGGGTATTCATGAAATCGTAATTAATGGGTTTTATATAAAGCCCAACCGAGGGAATTTTTTTTTAAATAAGAAAATAGAGGAAAGTGGAAAAAAGTAGAAAGCAGAAGATTCTATTATTCTCTGCGTTCCGAGTGAGCAGTCCCGTTTAGTTGGCGGTCGCCAAGCTCTATTTAGGGCGGTGTGTTCACCCATCCCCCGTCAAATACAGCCATGAATACCGCCCAGGGAAGTCGCAAACACAGGTGAGATTTTTTTTAAAACTATTACTAATTGCGAAATTGTATGGAATTATGTATTAAAGTGGGGTTGTTTTATAAAAGTTATAAATCTTGTACTCGAAAAAGTGACATAACTGACATTTTTTTTATTTAATGCACATTACACTATTTTTTTTTCAATTTGGTGCATTTTTAAGAGCGATTTCACAATTTTTGAAATAAATTATTTAATATATGCATAAATCTGAGACCTATAGATTGGGTGCCATTTTAAAAATTGTTTTATTATCGGCATATTTGTGAGTTTTTTCCAAAACTTCTTTATGGAAGGTTCCCACACCAATTACCATACTGCTCAACGTAGTCGTTCATTCTCAAAATATACTTACTTTGGCAAATTTTTTTTATATTCCTAACGCTTTTTATAAAGAATCAGCAGGTACTGCTTCAAGACGTCACTATTTGACTGTAGCAATCTTCACTAATGAACAATAAACTAAATTAAATCATTCATTTTCAAAATATTTGTTAAGTATAACACCGTCGAAATGTACAGAATTGATAAATTTTAAACTGGTGTCCTGAAATATCTTTCTATTCATTTGGCTAGTAGTTTGTGAGTAGTGTTTCTTGAGTAGTTTTAGATTATGAACAAGAAAATGGCTTTCCTTTTTCTCCACTTTCAATAGTTTTGTTGTAATGTAAAATTTGAGCTGAAAAACTTGCATTTTCCCATTTTTTTCTGAAGACGATAATACTGGTAATATTTTTCTAAAAAATAATCTAATTGGGTTAAAATAAGTTTTTTTCAACCCGCATAAAACTTTTTTTTAAATTTAAAATTTAAATCCTTATACAAACGGTATACTAAAATCAAGTTAGATGGTTAAAATCTGTTATATTTAAATAAAAAAAATATGTGTCCATATGTAGTTCAACTTATCTTATTTTTCAAGAATTGCTTGAAAGTTTGAAAAAGAATTCCAAAAAATTTTGGAACATGGAATTGAATAATATATTGTTTAGTTTTGTAACGTTGGTTTAACCAGTAATTCTGTTACACTTACAAAATAAGATAATCATTATTTCAGGTTATTGTGTTTACCTCTTGAAGATGTCTCGGTTGAGTTGATGGTCAACCGCCCATCAGAGAAAGCGGTCGCGGTGATTCTACATTTAGAACGTTTTCGTTTTCTTTTCCTTCAAGGTCACGATTTTCGGTTGGGCTCCTAACGCTTTTCGGTGATTATACAGAGTTAAAATAAGAGAGGCTTAAAAGGGAAAAACTGCTTTTTAGATCAATTGATGTAATTAAACTGATAACAAATACACAATGATTAATTCTGGGTTATATAAAAGATTCATTAACAAAGATACATGAGAGGCCATTGCTCCCTAAACACCTCTGGGCACTTCTCTAATTGTGTCCAGAAAGTAATAAAAAAGTTGCTCAACTCCTATTAGAGAATCACTTCTGTTAATTTTAATTTTAAAGTCCACCAATAAATACTCAACTCAGATGACCCCCTTAACCCCCCCCCCTTCACGGCTGATATAATGATAGCATTTTTATTGCTTCTAATCACACAAAATAATGAAATTAAAAAAAATTCATTATAAATTACATTGGCTAATTATATTTTATTAGTTTTTTGTAATTTAATTGATTGGTTAAGATGGGTATATACTTCAGTCTACAATTTTTGACAATTTGTTCAAGATCGCCCGGGAATTTTTTTAGTTGCTTCGCCTCTTTTTACAACAGATCGAAGTGTATCTTTAGTAAAGTTTCACTCAAAGTATAGAGTATTAAAAATGATTTTCATTGAAAACAAGCATGCATTGATTTAAAAAAAAGTTAAATTTTAATCAAACAATTTTAATAATTTTTCAATGTTGTTTTCTAAGAAAGTTAACTCCAAAACATCAAATAGTTTTCTCCAGTTAATTAATTTGAATACTGAATGACACAAAGTCTTTACTCGTTAATAAAATTACCAAACCAACCTAACTATATTTTTGGTGGCATTTTCTCATAGACATAATGAACCATAAAAGATTCACTGATTCGAAATTCCTTGAGGGGCTGGTGCGATGGCCCATATTTTCTGAGGCGAAGTTTATGGATTCACGGGCGACAGATTTTTGAAAGTTGCGTGTCTTGAATAATGTCACTCGATATAATTGGGCGGGGGAGGGGTGGTGTTTTCCCGTGTTGGAAGGGGACCCTCGCTAAAATAGAATTCTGAAATACGCTGAATATTTTATACTATTAAAAAATATTCATAATCAAGAAGAGACGCTATGGATATTTAATATTTTGATAATTTGAAGGGTACTACGAAAAATGCTTAAAAATCATAGTTAATAAGCCTCCTCTCCCCAATCTCTCTACCACTTAAACCCTTAAGCAATTGAGGAAGTATGAGGGAAATAGCTAGCCAAATCGTGTATAAAAGCTATATTTGCCAGAAATTCCAAAAAGAAAAGTTATATTCACCATCTCTCAATTGATGAACACTAATTTCGCAATATTATTATTTTGACGCTCGAATTTTATGAGTTAAAGAGACGAATATTCAACAGAGTATCTGCCTCGTAAGCCCAAGATCGCGGGTTCGAGCCACGGCTGATTTTCTGGATGGGAAAATCCTGGGCACGCATGTCATATGAGTATGTGGCATGTAAAGGCTCTCTGGAGAGCCCATTTGGCTTGGGTTCTCTCGGCAAAATTAAATCTCGGCATACTTTAACATCGACAGAGATATCAAATTCCTTGTAATCAAAATTGGTTGTGGGAGTCGCCTAGATGTTGCCACAAAAATTGACACTCAGTTCTGGGGAATATGCCGAGTCTGCAAGGGCTTGACCGCCAACATCGCAGCCCCATTGGGGGAAAAAAATCTTCAACAGATTACTTTGGTTATATCTCCATCTGCATTAAGGTGTCTGTCTGTTGCAGATGGCTGCCTCCAGTTTAAAATATTCCTTCTTTTTAAGAACTTAATTGAGAGTCAAATCTGCTTCCAGAAGATCTTTTACGATGGAAGAGTAAGCAGAGCGCGACCAAGTCCGTCTCCCTTCTCGGTGTCAGTGGGTCGGTGAAGACTTTTTTTCCTCCTAATAAGATGAGCATTTTGACGTTTCTGTTTATTTGGATGGTAATGGGATTATCTTGGTTGAATTATCCCGAGCGGCGTAATGGACTTGTCTGTGTTCAAGTGAAATCAACGCCTCAGGGACAAATTTAGTCGTTGAACTTTCCCTAACGCAAGAGTTGTTGAATCCCCTTTGTAATAAATGCATTGTTTGCATAGCTTATTGCATAAAATCAGTACAGCTGTAGGAAAAAGTTTTCATTTTTACTTGTCAATTATATATTTTTTTACCAATGGGGTTTCAATATTGGCCTTCAAGCCTTTGCAGAATAGGCATATTCCCCAGAACTGAGAGCCATTTTTTGTGGCACCATCTAGGTGACTCACGCTACCAATTTTGACGGGCAAATTACAATGAATTTGATCTCTCTGTGGATGTTTAAAAGTATGCCGAGATTTAATTTAATTGTCAATTATCTCAAGATACCGATTTTTTCTAGTTGATCAACGTCATTCTGAATTAATTTATTGAATATAAATTTGCATACTGAGTTATCTTCCTGATTAAAATTGATAACAATCTTTAACTCAAATCAAAAATCGGCAAATATTAAATGAGTGACCTTACATTTGGGCAGCAATAATTAATAAAATTCTTAATAATTTTTTTCTTAATCAATGTATCTTCAAGACTTACTTTATTACACTCTAAAATACGGGAAGTGGGTATTGTGCCTCCTTCGGTAAATGTTGGTTTTCCTCGAAGGTACTGTTATAGCAGGGGAAAAGTTTCACAGGAAAAGTTACCTCCTACTCAATAAAGCTTTTTTTCTGTACAATAAATGTTGTTTTACTTTGTGGTTACTATTTTTTTAAAAAAGTTCCACATCGACGGATATTCCGCAACCCCCTTTTTACGGTTTTTGATTTTTTTTCCCCTCTGTCTCATAGGTATAACTATACTGCAAAGTACATAGCAAGATAGGTTTATGCAATCCAAAATTACAATAACAAAAAGCCGTTAAAATATGATAATGGTCTCGAATGTGGAATAATTTCGCATTGCTGAATATTGTTACATATAACTGAATATGCACACTAACTCATAGTTAGAAATTTAAACACCGAGTCACGGCTCGCTAATCCGAAGTACAAAGCCCTTTTAACCAAATTAACCTTAGGCCTTCTTATTAAAATTGTTGGCCTTGAACACTTGCATCGTATTTAACCACTTCCCCTCAAACTCTTCGGTTTGAATATTAAATATAAAACAAAGATCTTTAACATAACGAACTACTAAATGATCCTTCGGATTAGCGAACGTGGACTGTACACACATCTCTAACCACCCTTTTCTTCTTGCAGCACGATCTGGTTAGTCGTGCTCGTGTGGCTCGCCTTAGCGGCTCGCGAGTGCCTCAGCAGGCACCATCACAACAACCAGGGCCTGGAGAAGCTGTTGGCGGCCGGACTCATCGCCAAGGCGCTCGCCAAGCAGGGGGAGGAAGGGGGCGGCGGTGGAGGAGGAGGGGGCGGCGGAGGAGGAGGGCAAGCCCGTCACGCCCCGTACATGCCCATGCCCATGGCCCTGCCCAGTTTCCATCAGCCGTACGTGCACGGTAGAGACTCGGGAGGTGGGCACCATCACCATGTGCATCATAAATACGTGCCCATACCGTGAGTGAATAACTTATTTTGTGTCTTGTTATTTGTGCCATGCAACTGCATTAGAGAATCATAAGTAGTATTTGAATATATAAACTGTTATGTTCAAGAATTTGAAGAACCATATTAACTTCTTCCCTTATGTGAAAAAAGAGCTTTTTAAAATTTGTAAAAGTTTAGTTTTATTTAATGCCACTAGATGGCAGCATCAAAATTGAAATTTCACGCAAGTACACAAGAAAATGGTAAGAAATATTGCCGATAGATGTCGCCACTACAAATGTTATTGTGTACCTGTGTTTTGTACTTTCATCACTTTTGAATAAATGTTTGATTACACACACATACACGACGAACTGCAAATGCCTCAGGAATCTTATCACGCAGTAGCAGTAACTTAAAAGAATTATTTCACGCAAAGATGATTTTAGTTATACCTTACAAATGAAAATTTACTGATAAGTAGGCAAATACTTCAATTCATCGCTTGATGTAATTTTGTACCAATTTAGTACCCACTATTTCTTATCAATATCCTCTTTTATCAATACACAGTGCTTTAACGAACCTCCAATAATGTATAAATTCATTATAACGTTACTCCAGTATTATAAAGTATCACTTTATAATAGGAGTAAATATGTTATAAGTGTAACTTTCCTGAATAAATTTGGTGTACCGTTACTCTAGACTAGAAAACAAGAAAGAAACTAGATCAAACAAGAAAGTTTTATGGAATGAGTTTACCTAACGCATTTTTGAAGTTAAGCGCTCTATCTACGTCCAATATATAGTGATAATATTGCAAAGTACGTGGAAAAGAGACCTATCGAAAAAATACTAGTTTTCCAAAATAATCGTCTGAAGTTTATTTTTTTCCATTGCATTGCATTATAGAAAAAAATAACGATTCGCTTCTTGCATATCAAACATTCTACCAATTAATTTAATTTTTGCGTTAATCAGCTAGATATTTAAATCTTGAATATTATATTATGTTCTTCTCTGTCGAGATCGATCGAAACCATTTCTTTCCAGAAGGTAGTTTAGGATGACATTTCTGCGTTCGCTTATGCTAAGCATTATAGCCCATCCAATTTTATAATTCTCCCCCTTTTCAATCCTACTGCTAAGTTATTTACAGTGCGCCGTGTTTTTTTTTTTTAATCAATCAATTATTTATTCAAAAAAGAACAGTACACAGAACAGGTACACAGAAAAATTATAGTGGCGACATCTATCACTGATGTTTATAACCAGAACAAAGTTACATTATCAATTTGATGCTGCCATCTAGTGGCTTTAAATGAAACTAACCTTTTAAGAATTAGGAATCGCAAAAGGAACCTATCGCACAAATACGACTTTTCGAGTTGTGATCTATACAAAAATTAAATCAATTGGTGGAATAGTTGGAATGCAGAAAGCGAATAATTATTTTTTTCTTCTATCATGCAATGCAATGGAAAAAAATGAACTTCTGCCGATTTTTCTGAAAAATTAGTATTTTTGCGATAGGTCTTTTTTCCGCGTACAGTGCGGTTTCCAAAACTAATTAAAAACCTAATCCCACCACCAGGGTGAAGCACCACACCAACTTCATCATAGCGCACCACAAGGTGCCGGTGGTGGAGACCCGGGTGGTGCACGTGCCGGTGGAGAAGACCAAGATCGTGCCCATCATCGTGCACAAGGGCCAGCACCACCAGCCCTACCACGCGGCCGCCATGCCCCACCACGCAGCCTCGTCGCAGTCGGGGGTCCGCGTCACCAGCCTGGGGAAGCTGAAGCCGTCGGCCAACGGGACGTCGCTGCAGGTGGGTCTACTTTTATTACTCTAACCAATAGTGCCCAAATTGAGGAGGAGGCGCCCTCTTAAAAGCCGAAATCAGACTTCCACCCTAACGGGTCTCTTTTTCTGCTACTTCTCTATTAATACACCAACCCCTTCCCTTCCTTAATCAACATGCCTAGTTAAGGTGGTTTCTACATCTAGAAGCAAAAGTTAGACTTCCACCCTCACGGGTTTAAATTTTTGTTACTTTTCCTATAGTGGATCATTCCCTACTCTTCTGTGACGTGCCTAAATTGAGGAGGTGGTTCCTTCTCTGAGAAGAAGTCAGTCTTCCACCCTCACGGGTGCTCAAATCCTTAAGCTAACGAACTGTTCTTAAACTAGGGATGATGTATGCTCTCATTTTTGAAATTGATTGAAAAAAGGGTTTTGAGGAATTGTTAGTTCCATTACAATTTAATTTTACTTTTTATTTAACTAACTTTTATTATTTTATAATTTTACTTTTTATCATTACTAATTTTAATTTTTTTAACTTTTCAATTCATTTAAATTTTTTTTAATTCTTTTTACAATTAATACTACTCTTTACTGTAAATGAAAATACGAAAATACTTACACTATATTATGATCTAGAATTAACAATTGTGTTTTCAGAAAAATTAAGTCCTGGTTTAAAAATTTATACTTTACTTAGCAGTCTTTTTCTGAAACAAAATGATGAAAATACGATACCTTCTAGTTTCAGCAAAAGAAGAAAAGCAGTAGCAGTACACCGGACAAATGGATCGTCGTGGTGAAAAGCAAGAAGCGAAGCAGGCGGCCAGATAGGACTTGACCACCACGCTGTCTTCTAATCATATTCCAGAGACTTGGCTGTGTTAAAGCTCTGCAAAGAGGCTGGGAACAGGCAGCTGGAAGAGTTGCCAAATATCCAGTGATGTCTGGCGGGCAGAACAGTCGTTGCGTTCATGTGCGGGACACATCCTCCCAACTTTGTTCTTTATTCGAAGTTATAATTCGATTTCATTCTGGTGCAAATAAAGATTTTATTTTTAGATTTTTGTTCCATTCCTTTTTCTTTTATCACTCAATTAAAAATTATTGTATCAGAAATAAATTAAAAAGGATAAACCTTAAAGGCAGATAAATGATAGCTAGAATTAATAAAAAAAACCCTTTTGTTCAAAAGCAATAGATAACAAATATTTTGATTAATGCAGAAATAAATTAGATCATAGAAAAAGTGATAAAAATTAAAACAAATTAAATTCTTTAAATAAAATCCTAAAATTGTAAATTAGAAAAAAAAACTTTCTTTTTGTAATCAACAATTTTTCTTACATCAAATCTTTCATTGCTTTGTTTTATCAGTCAGTCTGACAAATCGACAAACTATAATGTGTCCGTTAACAAAAATTAGTTAATTATAGATGCTACTGAAAATCATGGTTATACAATCTATTGAAAAACTTTTAAATTTCCGTCAGTTCCGAAACAAAAATTGCTAAGGCCACAAAGTAAGTTAGTTAGATTAAATTCCTAAATTATATGAGCTTTAGTTTGTCACATTAAAGCCACAATATCGTAATTTTTTTTATTGTAGTTCCAATATCAATAATCGCATTTAGTAGGTGGACCAATTACTGAAATTTGATTTTGCTTACTTTAAGTTTAATAATTTGTTTGCCGATTCTTAGTAATTTCTCTTCCAAACCTTGACAGAAGGCAACAGCGTAATCTAGGCTATTTAAAAACAAAGAATTGTGAGAGGATATTATTCGGGTTTTTATCTACATCATATTTTCAACATATGCGCCCTAACCTCTCAATAAAAGGAAACCCTAGTAAAAGACAAAGGAGAACCAAAAAGGAAAACAATAGCACCAGAACACTTGCCACTCACGACTTGATGGCGTTTAAACAATGAAGGGTGGGTGTTTCATCAAATTAATACGTATAAAGTTTAATAAATTGCAGGAATAACAAGTTTTACGTTTCGAACACAGCAAAATAGAAAACAGCAAAAAAAAAAAACTCGTTTTGAGATAAATCGAAACAACCAATGAGATAGCAGGAAGGCAAAATTTGAAACAGAATCTCTGAAACAACCTCATTAAGTTCCCAGTTTTTAAAAAACAAATATCCCTTAACTGTAGTTAGGGATTTAGCAGCACAACCTTTTCTAAGGGATGTTTGTTTTTATATAAAAAAAAACCGGTTTTCAGTCTAACTAGTTCTGTAACCATTTTTTTTAAAATTCCGTTCTAATTTTCCATCCGGATTAGGGGAACCAAAAGTTTTCTTCTGTACGAAGGCTCCAAATTGAACTTATTTATTTTAACTCCTAACTACTAATTTATATTAACTCCCATTGAACTTTTAAACCTGAAAAGATTTAACCGAAAAACCGGATTTTGGCTTCGGTTAAATTGAAAACCGGTTAATTTTTCAAAGTCTAACATCCCTTAAATGTGGTTATCATTAGCATATACAAGGGATGTACGGTTTTGAAAATTTTTTAATGTTATAATTCGCGAATGGCAACAGCTCCATAAATCTTATTTTCATTCACTCTTTGTCTTTTGTTTAGGTATTTATTCATAAATAAGTTTTCTCAGAAAAATGTACCATTTATATTTTAAAATGCCGTCTTACCGTTGTGCTGCTGGTTGTTCTTTTGTGATTACTATTTGTTAAAGCCAATCATTTGTTAGCATGCATAAAAAGATTTTATTTTCATCCATGGCGGTTATTTGGGGTGTGAAATCGAAACAACCAATGAAAATCGCAAATATCATATATACATCGTTGAAATTTCGCAGCTCGATGATTTTTTCAATTTTCATAGACCTTCAGCAAGCGTTGGAGCTCGGATGGCCTAGTGGTTGGTAGTAGACCATACGCTTTTATTCATTGACGCTAAACATTGAATTCCTACTGGAGAAAAATAGCGGGTTGAAAACAAGATAAATACTCCCATTATCATAATTCAATCAAATCATCAAACCTCAAATATAATAATTTTTTCAAAATTACTAGTTTTTAAGGGATTAATTTTTTTGAAAAAAAAATGTAGTTTATTTTAGCTACAGTTGCAGTTATGTTTGAAATTCGTTTATCTATTAAAACTGTACATTAACCTTTTGATATTTGGCAACAAGAGGTCATATCCTATTATCACGAATCAAGACTTCTGATTGGCTGATTACGTGGTCATGTGGATAGGGAATAATATGTCGTTCTTTTGCGACATATCTCACTTTTAACAGAACAACAATTAAATTACAGGATGAATTTTTAATAATTATGATTATATATTAAGTTTTTTTAGTTGTTTGTGTTTCAAGATTATGCCTGGCGACTGGAAATTCGACGCGAGGAACCTGTTCGTCCTGGCCCAACACGGTACCAGCGAAGCCAGGAAAACAACAACATGCATTCCAAACAGTCTTCGCCTCCGAAACTTGAAATAATCAGACTCTTCTTTTAAATTAATTTGTTTATTTTGATGGCCATGGCGGTTGTCGGTGCCCGGTCGAATCGGCACAACATCATCGCTTTCCCGGGTATGTCCGCTGCTACTTCTCAGCAGGCGATTCTCGCGGCTACGCAAACCTTCTACCATCCGCCGATCACGACGCAGGAGATTCAGCCGGACAGACCGATCGGCTACGGGGCATTCGGAGTGGTCTGGTGAGTCAAGAACACGAAAATCTAACCTTTACACAATCGCACGCATGTCCTCTAGCCATAGGACGCCTGGGCAATGTTTGTAAACACAACGGTGTTTTTAACTAGTTTAATAGGAATTTCTTATTTACTCGGTACTTTTTGGACACTATTTAAATACATGTGATGATTCTTTGCCCGTTAATATTTACATAAATGTGCATTCAAAGTCTATTATGTAATAGACATTTTTCAAGGCTATGTTTACATCATGTCAGAGTAGCCCACCACTATTTGTGCAGCCCAAACTACTTTTTTAAAACAAAAATGTAGTGTATAATTATTAATAGATAATATTGCGTGCTGTTTTAAATATTAATTTTAAAATTTGTTTTCATAGATTTTACAGAAAGTAACATCAACATTACTTAAGTTAACATTTAAGTTAACTCAATTAGGTTAGGTCAATTAGTTTCTTTACTGGTTAAAATATGTTTAATTATTGTGTTAGAAATGCTTTAGGAACACCTAGCGTATTGAGGCCATAATGCTATTTGGCGACGTGAAAAAGTACACATGGGGTTGCTATAGTTGGTTAACCTTTACTGTACGGTAACCATTGGCGCGATTTTCAGATTTGGCAATAAATAGTTTTTTGTGGGAACCTGGTCTGACTTCAAACGAAACCCATAACGGTCAGGTAGGGTTGCCGAAAAACGTTCGTTGCGAAAGAGCATGACGTCAAAAGTCGCTAGAATACGGACTTTTGGCACGATTTTGGAAAGTTCGCCAATGGTTACCGTACAGTAAATTTCTACCCTATAGTTAAGTTAGTAGTATTTTACGATATATCTATATTAATTTTGATATGGCATCGGTAAATTCACTTTAAAAAATTGTTTATTTTAATTTTTAACATCAATGTTTTTTTCAAAACGGTGAAAATTTATTAAAATTGCGTAATTTAGAATAATAATACATAGCTTGTTACTTGTTTGTTTTGGTTTTATAGTTGAATGTTGGTTTATTGCTCCTCCCGTGAGAGCTTATTCCTGTTATTGTAGTATGGCTTTTTTTGTCATGACTTATTCTCTCGAATGCATTTTCACAAATTCCTTTCGCTGCTTCTGCTCGTGGAGTGGTGACGGTAGCGTGAGGGAATACAGTAAACTCCCGATTATCCGCGGAATTGGGTGGCGCGGCTTCCGCGGATAAACGAATTCGCGGATAATCTGCAAAAATGAAGAAAATGCCGATAAATAAAATTTCTTCTGGATTTTATTAAGTAAAATACAGAATTCGTATCAGCACGTACAAATTTACTTACTTCAAAATGTCTATTACTGTCGTTTCTCAATGCCATACTGCAAGCACATTTTATTTTTAGAGTATCCGTTTTCCATCTTCTTAATGGTAGTTCGTCTTGAATTGTCAAGACAACTTTTTTTTTTAGTTTCTCACGTATTTCGCTAGTATCAAAATCACATAAAGCAATTCAATGGTGGACAGTTTATTTTATAAGTGACGCTTTTTGAAATAAACCTGTTCGTGATGTGCACCTGGCCGAGCACCAGGTTTCCTATAGTCATTCTTATTTTAATGAATTCGTTGTTCTTGTTAAATGTTTCCGCCGTTCTTGAAAGGAATTCGTTGTTCTTGGAATGCATTCTTTCCAAAAGTTTTGGAACAAATAAAATTCATTCATCGTGTTTTTTTTTAAATATTTGAACTGAAAAATGGGAAGAGGGGGGATGGATAATGGCCCGCGGATAATCCGCAAAGCGGATAATCCAACCGCGGATAATCGGGAGTTTACTGTAGTTTCATATGATTTGAAACTAACTTTAGTTAACTTTTTTAAAATCTAACTTTGAATATTTTTTAATCATGACAGTGACTATGCTGTCACAACTTATAAAAAAAAGGTTCACCTTTACTGTACGGTAACCTTTGGCGTGATTTTCTGATTTGGCGATAAATAGTTTTTGGTGGCAACCTGTCTGACCTGACCGAAACGCATAATGGTTAGATAGGGTTTCCGGAAAACGTCATCGTTGTGAAGAGAGCATGACGTCAAAAGTCGCCAGAATACGGACTTCTGGCGCGATTTCGGAAAGTTCGCCAATGGTTACCGTACAGTAAATTTCTACCAAAAAAAAATATCTCGTATTTTCAAACTAATCAACAATGAAAATGAACAAAAAAACATTTTTAAAAATAAAGTTCTGTTTTAAATTATAGCAACTCAAGAGACCTGTATTTTAAATGAAGTGTCTTAAAGCGTTTGTTTTACAAACACGGTTTTGACAATATTGTACTTAATTTATCCAACCTATTCTATTGAAAGAGTTGGAATTTTGTGTCATCACTAAGTTAACTGTCATTTCATTTTTTAGGTCGGTGACGGACCCTCGCGATGGGCGGAGGGTTGCCCTCAAGAAGATGCCAAATGTCTTCCAGAATTTGGTCTCCAGCAAGCGGGTCTACAGGGAAATCAAGATGCTCTGTTTCTTCAAGCACGAGAACGTAAGTGACTTTGAATATCACACCCATTAAGTACAGCACAAGGGACTTTAATTGCCCAATTTGTCTGGCTTTGAAATGTCAGCTATGGTGGAGTACCCTACCCAAATTGCTTTAACAGAAGGCAAAAATTCTCTGTGTTCACATAGGAAGAGTATAGGGGAAAAACCCTTCTTTGACAGGAAATCTGCCGTATTGACATTGGTTTCGCAAGAAGTGGAGATTGTACACTGGTTTCTCCCATGGTTCTTCTTCCGTGATGCATGCGTCAGCCTATTTCTGTGGTGAATCTCAAACAAAGAGACGGTAAATCTGTGTGTCGCGTGTTAAGAACTAAGGTAAAACTGATTTCTTCACACCAGTTAAGGTAGTGTTTTGCTATATCTTTGCCAAAGCAGACCTGATGCAGACAGATTGCTATGCAATGAAGGGGTTCTTCCCATGTACTATTCATATTCATTAAATTTCTAGAGTTCTAAATCCTGAATCTATGTGTGTCGATACTGTTGGGTTAGGTGCCAGCTCGAGTGTAGCCTACTCACTTGACCATGCTTCCAAGGCTCTATATCAATAGCTCTTCTGAGACGTAATTCACCCAAACCTGCTACATAGCATGGATGCAAATCAGTCAACTTGCTAGAACATAATTTACTAACTTAAGCTTGTTTTTTAAAGTTATTGGATTTTTTGAGATACCTGTAATAAACTTCAAATAAACATTTTATAATGCTATCTTTTAATTTTTCTAGTTTTTTTCTTAAAAATTTCATGTCTTACCCTATCAAAGTCTCAGAGTAATTGTTTATTCGAACCAATTAAAAGTTACAATAAAATTGTTTTAAAAATGCTTTTGCTGATTGAAGCTTGGCTAGTTAATTTTCTTTAATGTGATTGAATTGTTAAGACACCTGTAATACAATTTATTTTATAATGCTTGTAATTGTAATTTTTTTTATTAAAAAAATTTATCATCTTGTAAGTTTCACAATAATATTGCATGAATTAAAAATAGCTATCCTTTTTTTTATATATGGTTTTCTAATATCTATTTGAATATATTATGTATTTTGCTGATTCTTTTCATTTATTGTAGGTTTTGTCTGCATTGGACATTTTACAACCACATAGCATAGATTTCTTCCAAGAAATGTATCCTTTTGATTGGAGTATTCAGTCAGTTTTTCAATTGGTCAATAAGACTAAGCTACGTTATTTTTAATGGATTTGTTATTGCTCAATCTTTATCCTGAGCTAAATGAATGAATCTTAGAATGCTTCTTCATTTAGTGCAGGGTTGCCATGGTCCTTGAAAAGTGTTTGGGAAAATAAAACATTGATTTTTAAGGTCTTGAAAGTGCTTGAAAAACATTATCCACCTTGAAAAGTCTTTAATTTTTTTGGGCTGACAAATTTATCTTGATTTTTTTTTTGGTAAATTTTGGCTTTGTTAAAAACAGTTTTTCATTGTGAATCAGTTCCATTTTTTTATTGTTTTTATAATCCATGAAGGCAAAGCAAATGATTTTAGGTTGATTTTTTTAATAACTAAATGGTTATTTTGTAAAACATATTTAAGTTCATGTGAAAGTTAGAGAGCTCAACTCGGGTGAAATTTAGGTGTTGCCTGTTCAAAGATACAGTCCTTGAAAATGGAAAAATATATCCTTAAAAAGTCCTTAAATAAGTCCTTGATTTCTTACCAAAACGTGTGGCAACCCTGTAAGTGACTAATTTATTATTAATTCAATAAGCATGTAAACTATTATAATTCGGTAATATATATGCATTTTTTGACAGTGTTTTGATAGTTTTTACATTTCTTAACTTGTTTGTCAGTTATGTTATAACTGAATTGATGCAGACTGATCTGCACAAAATTATCGTATCTCCTCAGCCACTGACTGCAGACCATGTGAAGGTGTTTTTATATCAAATTTTAAGAGGTGGGTTGCTACATTAACTTATTTACCTACAATTATTCATGAACTGATTTTGAAAAGTTCTAAATTTAGCATTTTAAATCATGAATAGGTTGTTTCATGGCAAAGCAATTTTTAGTTAAAAAAATATAATTATTTGTTATTTAGTTTTTTTTATCACAAAGTTGTGTAAGATTTGTTAAGTGACCTTATTATTTGTGCATTAAGAGCCTAATCTAATTAGATGGAGGCTGTGCATTTTTCTTTTTTGATATTTTGATAAGTTTTTGATATTTTCTTGTAATTGATAAAATTGTTGCTGATGCTTGTTTTTTCAAATTCTAGGTTTGAAATACCTCCATTCTGCGAATATACTCCATCGAGATATCAAGCCTGGCAACCTACTTGTCAACAGTAATTGCGTCTTAAAGGTAAGAAGTTACTTTAATATCTGTAGTTTATTATCTACATGAAGCAACCAACCATGGGAAACAGCAGGGTTTGGTGTTTACTGGTAAAAACTAGGTATTTACTGGGAAAACCCATTATATTTTGTGAGCTTAAAAACAAGTATCTCACAATCTGTATATAATTTTTTATGCTAATAATATGTATACTCACACCTATATAGACACACATGTGTGTATAAATGGTCATTTTCCTAATAAATAAAAATTGTATCTACATTTTTTTATTTAATAGTTTTAAAACCTTAATTTAAGGTAAATTTTCTCTTTCTACCTTTATTATTTTAGTTAAATACCATTTGACCTTTTATAAGGGCAGGATTGGGGTTGATTTAAACCAGTGCATTTTTAAACGGTTTGTCCAAAATCCTGAAGTGGACTTCACACAAGTGCTTTTTTTTGCAATCTCCTTCCCCTCCAAAACACCACCCATTTTATACACTTGCCCGCATACAAAATGCTATTATTTCTTAATTTGAAACATTACACATTTTAGAATTCAGCATTCTGTAACAATTAACCAGTTGGCTGGATCTATATTCTGGAATTAACAGATTTTTACCATTAAGAGAGGTAAAATCTATAGGAAAAACATGTTTCTACCAAGGAGGTAAAAACCATGGTAAATATCGGTAAAAACCCTAAATTTTAAATATTGTGCCAATCCTGACAGAACAGGGAAACAGGCTTGTGTTGCAATCCGACAGACTATGTAAGCTAACTGATCCCTCTTCTGCCTGAACTTTTTGTAGCATTCTTCTTCTTAATGTGGCGGCAAGTTGCCAGTGTTGCCATCACATAAAGAAAAAGAATTGTACGAAAAAACAAAATTCAATTCTAAAATTACAAAATGAATTCTATAAAAATACTAGAAAAGCGTTTCTAGTTCTTTTAAAGTCACTAAAAGTATTCCAAAATGCTGCTAGTATTTTTTTATATTTTAGAATTAAATTTAATTTTTCTAAGCACTTTTCTGCTTAAAGTGTGGCAACACAGGGTGGTGACAGAACCTGGAAAACCTGAAAATCAGGGAATTCTCAGGGAACTTTTTAATTCTGGAAATATCAGGGAATTCTCATGGAATTTTTCAAATTTTGTAAAATATCAGGGAATTTTTTCGATTTTGGATTTCCTAAACAGAAGGTTAAGGTTCTTGTGATCATTACTAACTTGCACTTTATTTAAAAAAAATCTTGTTGATTCGATTTGCCTGAAAAACCATCTTGGAGGAAGGATCAATCCCTCTCACGAAATCATGTTATAAAATGATTACATGGTTCCTCTAAACTTATTTAGATTTTCGGAAATGTAGAAAAGTTAGGGTGGCTAACCCGGAAAGTTCTGATTCCCTCAATATCTGGATTAAATAGTGTGTATTGCATGTTTTATTGGTAATTGTAAAATGTAAAATCAGGGAAATTTTTGTGAAAGTATCAGGGAAATCATGGAAATATCAGGGAACTTTTTTTCTAGAATTTTGTAACCACCCTAACACTTTCCCCATACCATACCAATTTTGGCCTCCATCTCTAAGATGGCGGCCTCCGTGCTTGTCCCGTCGTAAGCATTGGAGGTCACGTGATCCTCCACTCTAATACTTTTAATTAAGATATCTTTGAAGCTGACTGATCCCTCTCCTGGCTAGATCTGTGACTTTGGTCTGGCGCGCGTGGTGGAGCCGGACGAGGGGGCCTTCATGACGCAGGAGGTGGTGACGCAGTACTACCGCGCCCCGGAGCTGCTGATGGGGGCCGCCCACTACTCGGCCGCCGTGGACATCTGGTCGGTGGGGTGCATCTTCGCGGAGCTGCTCGGCCGGAGGATCCTCTTCCAGGCGCAGACACCCATACAGCAGGTGAGGGTTGCTTCTTTCTCTTTTTAGTTTTTACTGAGGCAAAAGAAGGAAATGAAATCGGGCAGGACTAGACTGATGCATCGGTCCTTGACAATATTACTTCATCAAGGAGTGAAGGCCAGGATCCGCTAAGACACACAGGTCCCTTATCGATATCCACGGTAATGAGTTGGCAGACACTGTAGCGAAGCAGTGACTAGACAACTCAGTCCCTACTACATCAGAGCTCACACACCTTGATTTATTCGCAAGGCAAAAGGACAAAAACAAAATTGGCTACAACCTCCGACTCACTACTGGTACAAAGCAAAAAAGCCAGGACTCTCACTTTCTCTCCCTGGTGACAGACAGACCAACACCTGCTTGTCCAGACTAGCCAGCGGATACTTGAAAAGTCTTAAGTTTTCTGCTAATCAAAAGATCTTTCCTCCTTGCCCTAAGTGCCAGCAAAACCTGGCATCACCTGACCATATCCTTGATTGTATAGAACTGGACTGGGAGGGCATATTTTCTTCCCCCTTTTGGTTTCAGACTTTCTTAATGTCAACAGATTTATTGATATGGTCTGACTCCGTTGGTCCTATCCCCTGTTGCTAATTCCCGTCAGACCAGATGGGAATTAGCAACAACAAAAAGGCACAGGGGCAAAGGAGCCAATTCCGTCTTCTCCCTTTGGGTGCTCCGGTCTTCTAAATTAAGAGGAACAACTGCTCTATCTCTTCTCCATGAGTTATTGATAGACTCATGGACCAGATCAAGCTGTTGCTAGGGCATGAAGGTTTAATAATAACAACAACAACATAACTTCATGGCTCCCTACTTATGTCTGCCCAATTACTAGATGAAGTGGCACGCAAATCTAAATTTCTTTTTTTTACCTGCTACCTTTTTGTTTGTTGTTGTTGCATGCCTCCATAAGTCAGCAGTGCTACCATGACGTCATACACTGATCTCTCTCCACACCCTTCTTTTGAATTGGATGCTATCTGTCTGATGTTAAAAATGTTACAATGGTTTGCTTCTTTTTGTTAGAAAGGTTTGACACAAATCTAGGCATACAGGAAGTGGCAAGACATCTGAACCTTCGTCAAGCATTACCACTCTTCCTGCGGTTGGGTTGTAATGGTTGGCGAAGGTTCACATGTTCTGTACCTTCGTGTGGGGACAGCTTAATTGGCATTTCTATTATACTTTATGTTCAGATGCACATCTGTCTGTCAACAGTTTAACTCCTTATTAAAATTTAATTTAAATTCATATTAATTTTAACCACTGTTGCTGCCTCAACAATACAATGAGGACCTTCATGCAGAGCTTCCTTCAGCGGTGCAACTAAGTGTCTTTGTTGGGGAAAACCATGTATTTTCCCTGACCTGCACTCATGAGCAATATTCAAATTGTTTCGATTTATTGTGCACACTGTCATCTGCTGCGCGATTCGCCATATGATGTAACGAGGTGACTGCATCTGTTGGTAGTTGGTGTGACGTAATTACCAGGTGAGGGCCTTTCTGCCATAGCGGAGTTTAAGTACTTTTACCTGATTCTCTCGGTGTGACTTTAATCGTGCCTGATGATATCTTTAAACATCCTTAATTGCTACATTAAAACTGCCTCTATCTAGTCAAATATATATATTTAAAAAAAAGTTTACGTTCTTGAAATTCTCAATTTATTTCATCTTTGCTGCTTGACTAATAGTCTTTTTATCTCCCTGTGCTGTAGCTGGAGCTGATCACGGACCTGCTGGGCACCCCTAAGGAGGAGGACATAAGGAGTGCGTGCGTGGGGGCCCGCACCCACATGCTGCGCCAGAGGCCCAAAGGGAACTCCATGGTCGCCCTCTACTCGCTCTCCTCGCAGGCGACGCACGAGGCCGTGCACCTGCTGCACAGGATGCTCGTCTTCAACCCCGTGAGTCTCCGTCAGGGTTTTTTTTTAGGGATTCACCGAATATTCGGCCACTTTAACAGGATATTCGGTTTGGCCGAACAGCTTTACTAGCCGGCCGAATAGTGAAATTAAAAAAAATTTAAAATTTCTTTATGTAATCATCTTCTAAAACATTGAAAAATTCCCATGCAGGACTTGTTTTCTTTTTACTATCTACTTCTTTTTTAGTTTTCATACTTCCGTTTTCGTGTTATTATTTTGCAAAGTTTCAAACACTTTCTAAAAGGCTTACTTTAATAACAAACGAGTACTATTTTATTGTGTTTTGCTTTAATTAAATATGTAATAGCTATATTGCAAAATTATTGCACGCTTTTGTACTTGTATGTTTATCTTGAATTAAAATTAACGAATATTAAATACAACTTACTTGGATCGGTAAAAAAAATAATTGGTTTAGGCAGGCCGAATAATCAGTATTTGGCCAAATATGCAGCTAAGACTGGGCGAATATTCAGTATTCAGTGCATCCCTAGATTTTTTAGGCTTTTGCATAGTTCTCACCCTTCTTCTTCACCCCACCCTCAAAACCCTTGTATTTGTAGATAACTCTGAGCTTGCTGGAACTAAATCCAGAAGCACAAGTTTTGAAACAATGTAGGTTTTATTGATTAACATAAAATATAAACTTTTCAGCTTATCATAACCTATAAAGTTCTCAAGTCTATAAGGATAAAATCTAAGAAGTATAACTAAACTATACATTCTGAATATCCTTACTTGCAGAGTCTTTGAGTATTAAATACATGGACACAGAAAATGGAAAACCGAAAAACTATTCAAATGCCACTATTTTTTTCTTCTACAAAGCCATCTTCTTGCAAACTGTTGCCACACTGGACAATGTAAAACAAAATAAAAAGTGGTAAATAAATTTCAAATTCGGCACGATTCAATTAAACTGTCTTTATAAGCAAGATACAACATTACGGTCTATGGGACTGAACATTTATGCTGCTATAAATCAGTTTTTGCAGCAAAGTTTGACTGTATTCTAAAACAAACTTATTCTCAATATCTTTCTCCCCGCAGGAGAAGCGCATCTCTTGTGCGGACGCCCTGACCCACCCGTACATGGACGAGGGGCGGCTGCGCTACCACTCCTGCATGTGCCGCTGCTGCCCCAACACGGCCAACGGACGCCAGTACGTCTCGGACTTCGAGCCCTCCTCCCCGAGACCCTTCGACGACTGCTTCGAGAGGGACCTCACTTCGGTGCACCAGGTCAAAGGTAGGGTTGCTTCCGGACTCACAGATATAACAATAATATACAACAGTATTGAGAGGAATGTTTAAAATAGTTAAATGATTTCCGGTTTATTTTAATGTGCATTAAGGTTTCAGGTTGCTTTGACAATTATTTTAAGCTAAGATTTAATCCACAATTTTGTTTGATAGTTTTATTCGTTTCCAATTAGTATATTTTCTACTTTATTACATAAATTGTGGGACTTTTTTTAAAATAACTTTTACTTTCAAATTTGACTTGCTGTAGACTTTTTTAAATTTTATTACACTAAAATAACTGTGGGAGTTTCATCACCATTTACTGATTAAAAAATGACAAAATTTCAAATTTAAACCTCTTGCAGTGCAAGTGCAGCCAAATTTTTTTAAATAATACCTTATGTAGAGGGAGTGCACATAGGATCTGCTTCAAAGTCTCATTGCTGCATGTGATGTTGTCCTTAACAGTTGTGTTGGGTGTTGTCACTTGACTGAGGTTCTATATTACAATGCCCGTTGTCAATAGCCTTTGTGTAGCTGTAGTGGGACAATATTTAAAACTAACCCTAACCAGACTCACAGATATAAAAATAATACAACAGCACTGAGAGAAATTTTTCAAATTGTCAAATAGATGATTTCTGTTTTATGTTTGCATTGAGATTTTATATTACTTTACTAAGTATTTTATTTGAAACGAAAAAAAAATATTTTTTATGGATGGTTGTAATGGTTTTCAATTAGTATATTTCCTTCTATTAGTATAGTTTTATTAATTTTAAGGTATCTAAGGATTTTCAGCACCATTTACTACATAAATAGGATTTTAAATCTATCCCAAAAGTTTTAATTTTAATCAGATGCTTTGAAAACAATTTAAAAGACAAAAAGCTCATCTGTCGGATTAATAAGAATTTTATAATCTAAATCCATTGCATAATTAAAAAGAGAAATTTATGTAGATTAATTTGGCCTTTGTTTACTCGATTTAAATGACGATTTGAATGTTTTTGATTTTTTCGAATGAATGTTTTTGATTTAAATGATAATGATTTTTCTTCCAGATCGCTTATTCCAGTTCATCTATGATCGATACAAGGGACTTTACCGAATGCCACTTTGTATTAATCCACATTCTGCAGCTTTTAAGAGTTTTACAAGGTATACATTAAATTCTTGAGCTCTATTCAGACTTGTTGAAGTGCATAAGTTTTATCATTTTCAATAATATGATAAGTAAAATTTAGAAAATGCGTTAAGATATGTCATGAATAATACAATTGTAAATATTGACTATAAAACCCTTATATATTTTGCTTCTCCTTGATAGCCTTATATTTTGATAGAATATATGGGTACTTTTTATGTTAGCTTAAAACACGTTAAACAAAGTAAGATTAATGCCATAATAAGTTTATTGCCAGCATAATAATTTTATTTTTGGCAATTCGTTTGATGATTATTCTAACTCCAAAAAGCTGAAGGGTTTAACCTTTTAAGTTTTTCCTATTTAGTTACTTAACCGATCCATTTGTGAATACTATTAACACCTTCCTTACTGAATATAAACATTGACTTCAAATTTTTTAGATTTGATTCTTGTGCAGCTTGATTGGAGCTCTTATATTTGCTTATATATTTAAACTGAAGCAGATAGCTTTTTTTGATTGACTAATTTTCTAAGCTTATGCTTTTTAATCAACTATATTAAAATAATTGATTTACTTTCTAGGGAGTTTCCACAAAACAGTCACATTATTTCGTTATATAAATAACTTCTCCAGCCATCATTTAGGAGTTGATGTTTAGGTGAGTTTATATATTTACTTAGTTTATTATGTCTTATGCAAGTAATTCGTAGCTGCTCCTTGATGGCAACTAACATGTCCAGTTGTAAATTACACTTATGACCAATAATTAATTTTCTAATTTGTAACTTTCTTAAATTTAAAATATACCCTTTAAATGAAACATTTTTATTGATTTTTAAATTGTTAAATAGGCACCTTAAAATCTCGATTAATGTTTCAAAAAGTTTTCTTTCTGTCGGGGGAAATCCATCTTTTTTAAACCTTTTTTGTTGCTGCTGTTTCCGAGATCCTATGTGTGCATTTTGTCAGATGTCAACCTTTATATTAGCTTGCACTTTCATGTTTGGTTTTCATTTCGGTGTTTTTTCTATTTTAAATCAACTTATTTATGGAAACCTAAAAAAAAATATAGTTCTAGAAATTTTCTAAAGCAAAGAAATTTGCTTAAATTATATTTTTTAATGTGGCTTTATAAAGGGTGTATAACTCTATTTAAAACCAGTAAGACACCATACTAGCTTATATTTTTTCCACAGGCTTTCTTGTACTCCAAGGGTGTTTTCTTCTTGGCCGATCTGCTTTGTTCATCCTGTCCAGTGTAGCGTTCTCAGTGTACCCTTCGCTCAAGGGTTGCCATTTTACCCTTTCTTGAAGAGGAATTTACTCTCGTGTGGTCGATTTGTAGTGATGATGCTGTGGGTTCTCTATTTGTTATTGCTAAATTCATTTCAATAGGCGAGCATTTGTTAATAATATGCTGATGTATTAAATTTTTGTTTTTTCTCTTCAGTTTTGTTGGTAGCATTTAGAAAAAAAAAAAGCATATTCTTTTAGAAATAAGTTGCTTCAATTATAATGTAATTTTTAAAAGAAGTGGTTTTCAAATTGTTTTTTTCAAATGCTTTTTCTTCCTATTTTTAATAAGCGGGTAATTGAATTGAGGCTAGCAGCAATTCAAGTGTTGCAATATTTTCATATAAATCCTAATTGCGTTCCTCGTAATTGTATTGATTTTATTTTTAAAAAAATTGGGCCTTACATGTTGTTTCCTAATCATTTAAACTGGTAATGTATATTATACCATGATATAGGTTTTCTTAGGTGTGTTGTGCTTAACATTAGTTTTTAACTTGTACTTTTTCATGCTATATTTGGTTATGTTGAAATTTGACCTTTTCTAATAACAATACTATCCTTGTATGTTTGTATTTATTTGGCAAATACTAATGAATGTTTCGACTTATAGTTAGTTAAAAACCCTCAAATGAAATTCAAATTTGTTATTATTATTGATTTTAGTTAATTAAAAAAAACACTGCTTAAAGAAGAAAAGTTATAACTTATGTGTAAGTTTTTCTTAATGAATTCATCTTCCAATTGTTTTATGAATTTCTTCCAACTTCTGTGAGTGTGCTTTTATTTCTTAGTGTTTTCTGTATCTTTGTTCCTTTGTCAATTTTTATTCTCTATGTCTGTTAGTTGCTCGAAATTATATTGATGTTTTTTGTATCCATTATTTTTTTAGGGGCTTTTTGTGCCTCTCGCAATGTACTTTGCAAAAGGGACCCTACTCACCTCTCATATGAACTTTAAAATTTTCAGGATGGTCCTATATTTTTATTCGCATTCTTAGAAAATGATAAAAGTAGGCGAAAAATGCTTCTAATTTAATCTGTTGATCTTAACTGTATAAATGTGATTTCATGGCATCTTAAAGTAAAAAATTCTATAAAAAGCCTTTTTTTGTTGTTTAATTTTGAAAATACCTTGATATTCTAATTTCTAAATTTGTACTTATGCATATCAGTTGTGTGTATGAAGAATCTTAACAGGATTTTTTATACAGCTCTAATACATGTTGTCGATTTTGAAAGTGGGTACCCTTCGCAAAAATATTATGTAGTGTCTGTGCATACTCAGGTAAAATGTATTAGAGTAGAATTTCTGTGCAGGATTCGCGTGAGGAACATTGACGATTTTATTTTGTCAATGTTTGCAATGATTATTGTTGCACTTTCATTCGCTGTCATTGATCCTGGTATGTCGTATTTGTTGTGTCGATAGATATGGGTTCAATGTGTTGGATCCACATTTAAGAAGGTTTGTTTGTGTTGTATTGTTATAGGTATTTGGTGAAGCATACTTGCGCTGTATGTATAATATTGGCGACTGCTGAATTACTAACTACTATAGCTTTTTTTTTTGCTTCAAATGTATTTTTATTAATTCACTTAACATAATTGAATTGCATTATTTTAAATGTATTTTTACTTAAAAAGAAATTAATATACTTATGACTTCTTACTTGGATATGAATATTTAAATTTTGTTTATCTTTAATATTACTGAAGAAAGGAAGTTCCTTTAAAAACAACCTTGAAGCATTAATCAGGTGTAATATGTTGTGTTGGTATTGTGTTAGTTTTATCTTTGGGGTCTTGTGAAGTAATGTGTAGTGATGTGATTGTTTTGTTGATTAATAAGTATTCTTAAAAGATCTTCAGAGCCCCGCTTGTGAAGGTTTTTTATCGTGATCTCTGCAAGGTTTTCCTTTTTGTTTAAAAACCAGGAACTTAATTCTTGTATACAACGAAACCTTTTGCGGATAATTTTAATTAGGTAGTTTCTTGCTTAAAATGTGCCATGAATACAGTAGTAACCCCTTGCTGTGCTGTTCTACTCGCCAGTTTGATAAATGCTATACATTGAGATGTAGTTTATACATTTGATTAATATGCATATAAGAAAACTCTATGTAAGTAAAATCAAATATCTATAAATGATGTAATACATGATAAAACCAAGTGATAAGTTAGAATTTAATCTTAGTTTATCATATGCTTATTTTATTCTGTAGGGGAAAAAAACCTAATACTAAATGTTTTAATTTTTCTTATTTTATTATAATATTTGGGTAGTGAAGAACTGGAAAATGGAAATTTCATTTTTTAAATTTATGAGATACTTTTCAAAAGTATCAGTATTAGTAAGGGGGTAATCTGTATCTATGGTTTCTCTCAATTTTTGCGTTCTAGTAGCAGTTTCTTGTGTAGAAAATTCTTATTACTAGTCAATGCATTCAAACTTGTCCTTAAATCTTGTACGTAACTTCTCATTGCTGACTTTAGTTTTACTTTCAGGGCATTAGAATGTAATGTTGAAATGCCTTTAAGCATTTATATTTTCTTGATTTGTCTCATTCTTTGTAATAGATAAACAGTTTTGTCTACACTGTTAAATATTAGTTAGGCAACTTTTTCTTCTATGTATAGAAATGTTAAACAACTAATGTAGTTTGAGACTTTCACCAGTGATATCACTTTATCAAAGTAGTATCTTGAGTTTTCTTTTTAAAAAAATAATACTCAATGTATTCTCGGTTTTGTTTGTGTAGGGTGTTAGTGTGTGTGTTTTATTGAGCATCTGCTTGGATGTTTGCATTGGCAACATGTTCCTGTTTCTTTCCTCATGGGCCCCACAACAAGTTTAGTGAATCATTTTTAAAGTTACAATGAAAGCAATGTCTTGGTTTTCGATTTCAATTATTCTTCAAAAATCATAACTTAGTTTTTTTATAATTGCTTTGTAATTAAATTTTCAATTTAAAAAAAAAGATCGTTAATAGAATAGGACTTTAAAATAGTGATGCTTGGCAACTTCAACAATTTTTTATCTATTAGAAGCTTTATTGATGTTTTAAATGAAAGAATAACGATTTTATGTTGTGGATACTTTACAAGAAAACAATTGCCCCAAATTTAAAGCATCATCCTTAATGCTTGATATTTAAAATAGATAAATTATTAAGCTCCCGTAAAAGAGTTTTTAAAAAAAATTCTCCTTTAATCTTATCTAAATATAGAGTATTAATCATCATCCATTAGAGGTCTTGAAATTCAAACGAAGCAATTAAAGAAAGCCATGAAAATAAAGTTACTGGGGCCCCTTTGGAAGGTTTTTAGGAAGTTGGTGCCGGTGCTTTCCTCCGTGTCTCGTCTCGGTGCTTTGTGATCCTTCCCTCCATGCCGTGAGGGGACTCTTTGTACATAGGGAAAAAAATCTTCTTGTGGCGTCTCCGTAGTTTAGAGTGGGCAGATTGCTACGAGAAATGGCAGGACACAGATTCAATTAAATTCCATGTAAAGCCTACATGTTTGGCGGTAATCGAAATGTGCAACTTGCAATGTATTTAAATACATTTATTTATAATATTAGTGTGTTCTGATGCATAGGGATTTCCCTTTTTTTAATGAAAATATCTATTTTAAACTGAATCACTGTTAAGTATACATTATTTGTTTGAGCTGTAATGTTTTTATAACCTAAGGTACAATTATCTTGCAATTTTCCTAATTAAAAGAACTATCTGTAGAGGGGATACATTGGCCAAACAGCTAAGGGTTAATTTTTTTAGGCCTGTCACCTAAAGCTCGAGTGTGGCTCTAGGCAGACATTTACTACATTATGTTATTGATGCATTTTCATTTCTTAATGCTGGCTGGGGTTCTAAATTCAACGCCTGTCACCTGTAACTCTAGTGCAATGATAATTCAACTTAACCTTACTTCTGACAATGGGTGTTCCTGTTCTGCTCCGTCACAATCTGTCCACCCTTCGTAGCTGCATAATGTAAATGTGTGTTATCCTGTAACTTATATATATATATAAAATGTGTGCCTTCTCCATCTAATAATACAAATTAGCACCGATCTTAGCTTGGTCGCGGAAAAGCGCTTATTTTAGTTCTGTGAACTTGTCGACTCTTACCTTAGCCGAGTAACTCTAGGTGTGCGCAGTTACACTGTATTAAGGTGTCATCTAGGAAGTTTTCCCGGATAGACAATTTTTAAAATTTTGATATTGTAGGTTTGCCTGCAATTACCTTGCCATTGATTGATAATAAAGCAAATTATAGATTTTGGTCTACCCAAAACTTAGAAATGAAAGGAGAGAATCTTATTAGACTTGAAGTGTTCAAGGGCAGGCTGTACATTCATTATAAATAGCTTGAAGGTGCAGTTTCGTCATAAGCCACTTAATATCTTTTGCAACTATAATAATCTACATCGCAATTATTAGTCAATAGTGGCAATGGTTGATGTTTATATTTCACTTTTCTTTTCTTCCTGATATTAGAAAAATAAAATAACCTTTTAATTAGGTTTGAAACAATGTCTATTTATAATATAACTGTAGTTGTGTAAAAGTTATATTTAACTTCCAGATAATATTTTAAGTCAGTGTAACTGTTTTTTGTTTTTGAAAATGTATGGAAGCTTCCGAGGTTTTTTCTCCTAGCACTTCAGATGTAATTTCATGCATAGGTGCGGTGATCCTACAAACATAAAAATCAGGAAGGACCCAAAATGTAAACACATTTCTTTATCATGCGGGTAAATACTAAATTTCAGTGTACCTCTCATTATATAATTTCACTTAATAATTTAAAATTTCAAGAGAACTGGTGTTATTTTTAAAATAACTCGCTTCCATGCTATTTAATTTTGGTATTTTACACTTATTTGTAGATATAATGTCCTGTGATCTTTTAATATTTAAGTGCAGATTAATTTTTCCTTTAATATTGAAGTGCAGATTTTCATCGTATCAAGTATGGTCACCGCACGAGCCATGTACTACGGAATGCATGTATATTTGTACCTCATTCACCTACTACTATTCTCCATCGCACTCTCAACAAATCATCTGTTTTGTCCATCATCATCATGCTAGTGTGTACATAGCCTTTTTTACTGGTAATTTGTGATAGCTCTAATGGTCCATTGTAGTTTTCAGTGTTGTGTCTTTAACGGCTGTTGGTGGTTCCACAAAGTGAAGCCGTGGTTAATGATATCCACTTTTCTTGATTTCCTTTTTAACATTTTAAACGTTCTTCGTGTAAAGCTTAGTTTTGACGTAGCGAGGATTTCTAGTATGTCTGTGGCTGTTTGTAATGTCCCGAGCGATGGTTAGAAACGGGCGTCCCGGTATCGTAGAGTGTGTTGACTGTAGCCTCGCACTTGTGAGGGGTTCTGTGGAGAGCAAAAATGAAAAAAGTTGCCGAAAACTTAGGTTTTTTCACCTCTCACTTGAGAATAAAAATTGGATTGCCGTGGAGTATTTATTGGGTAGTATTTAGCCACTGTAGCCGCCAAATTACTTTAATCATTTGGAGGATACATACAAGGCCTGATGTTGGCTTGTGGATGGGTTCAGCTGGAAGTCTACATCTTGGAATTTGGCTCCATTTTTGCTCTACGTATATTTAGATTTTTCTCACCATGACGGACCTTTACAAAGCTTTATAAATAGTGTCACCATACTAGAGATCCCGAGACTTTCTGCCACTGAATCGTCTTGTGTACTTAAATTAAATAAAGGTATTAACATATTAGGCTTGTTATGTGTAAATAGTTGCCGGTTTAGAATAGGAATGGGATGTTATCACTATGTGATAAGGTGTGGTTCGAACTCCGCTTTTAATTTATCCTCAGGTTTCTTCCTCTCAATGTTTTAAATTCTCGTAAAAACGAGGTCCACCGACCAGTTTCGACGAACTGTGATCTCGTTAGAAAGAAATATCGCCTCTTTTCTTCTCACGAGTTAGCACTGTACTGTAGGGGGCGGGGGGTAGAAACGAATATGGGATGCCAAATTATTTTAAGAACTTTTCTTTCATTAAACTAATAAAAGCATAAAATTTTCTAATTACACATATTCATAATAATTTAGAGGAAAGCAGCACTTACTTTTTTGGCTATCCCTTATACTTGAATAAAATAATTGAGTGCACTTTTGTTTGGTTTTAAGTTAATGTGTAAATGAGTAAGCTACTAGTGTAAAATATAGTGAATTTTATCCAGACTTTGTATGGGAATCAAAATAAGGACAGCAACTTAGAGCAAGTTTAGCCCATAGTGTATAATTTTGTTAACTAAAAGGTGTGCTACCAAAATAAAATTCAGTAATATATATAAGCTCATGAACTGCTAAATATATCAAGTTTAAACATACTAATGTCTATTGGATGTAAGACTTCATTAAGGCCATCTAGAATTTAACAATTAAACAAGTACAACTTTTTATCAAACTAACATATTTTAGGCATGATTGCATAAGATTGCGAATTTGCTAAGAAACTTAGCACTTTTCTTAATTTTCTTCATTAGGTATAAATGAGTTTAATTATCTATCGTGTATATGAAGTAAAACTCTTAATTAATATTGAATTTGCGCTTTTGCCCATTCTGTGTTTATTGGATGACTAAAAAGTTGTTTCCTAGTATGTAGTGGCGACGCGTCCATGTAATGGTATCTGTCCCGTCAGCTGACCTTTAAAAAAAAATTGCCTGATGATTGAGACATGAATATACAAAAACTTCTTAATTTTTGAATTGTGTTTTGTGAGTGCATGTGGGTTAGCAATTAATATGGATTTTGAATTTGGGTTGACTTATGTCCTATTTCTGTGCCAGTGCTTTTTTTTTTGGTATAAAACCAAACACTAAATATTGTGGATGATGTATTGAATGTTTTCTGATGAGCACTTTGATTCCACAGGAGAAAAATCGAGTGCAGATTTTTAAATTCGATATCAGTTTACATACGAATTGCTCTACTGTCAGTGAAAGTGTCGTACAATGTTGAACCTTTTTTTGGTTCCAAGAATCGTGTGCACTGCCATGGATGACTTTCCATTTTTTTTTAATGAGGTTTTTTCTTTTGATTTTGTATTTCTTGGATTTTTACTGCTTTACTTTTGCATGGATAGTATGCCTAAATGAATTCATGTGGAACTTAAATCTTGAACTGTTAGTACTCGAAAAGAAAATAGCCATATGCGGAACTACAAACTGAGAGTTGGTACATCAAAAAAAAAAAATCAGTTGATTATTGGTGTCTTATTACTTATTGTTTTAATGACAATAACTTAATATCTATGCACTCTTAAAATTTTTCAACTATCCTTCTACCAATTGTTGTTTAATCGACTGGTTTTGAACTTTTACCCGGTATTACATTAGTCATATTTAGGTGTGTGTTTTTTGTGGAAGCCATTTGATAAGTTTTAAAAAACATTTGTGGCTGTGTACAGTTTAAATGTGTGTTCTGCTTAACTGACAAGTGTGTTGGAAATGCTTTAATTTAATTTGGTTGTGATGAGGATTTTTTTTTTTTGCCTTGTTTTTATTTTCCTTTTGGGAGCGTTGTGTGTAAATATGCTCGAGGCTTTGATTTATATTAATATCATTTGTGCTGGTAGGTACTTATTGTTTGTACAAAGGATATTTGTACTTCTAACTTGGAATTCTACCCCTCATCAGACAAACACTATTCCATTATGTCCCTGTCAATAGATTTTCTAGCTGCTATGGTGATATAATATATTAAAACTTTTTTTGATTAAATTAAATAAAGGTACATAGATCTAAATACTAATATGTACCTGGTTTATAATGCATATATTTCTGACTGTCGAAAAAAATCTCTTCCACAAGTTGTTTGGTTTTGTTAACATACTAATGCTATGAATCACCAATATAGGTCTTGTAACTTTTTGAAGTCGACACTTTAGTACAATGTAATAGTTTATGAAATGAATTAATATATTTAAATTTATTTTGTTTTCATGCAAATTCTCGGTTGCATGAAAACTTGCTTTATTGTAAAATACCATCTGTACATATCCGTCCATAACAATGTAGTGGCTCTATGCTGTAATAAGTGTGTTAGTTGACTTTATAGTTTTAAATAGATTTGTGATTGACATTGCTTGATTTGCTATGTTTGTTTCATGCAAAATTTCTCAAAAATGGGCTTTTAAACATGATTACTAATATTGGGAAGAAATTGTAGCTGAATTTGCTGATTGAACCTAATATTTTTAAATGTAAAATTGAGTTTAATTCTTGATTGAAATATCTTGTGGCTTAAAAAAAAGTATTAGCTGGGATTGTGTAGCTAGCTGTATTTAACATTTATGTTTATTGTAATGAATTTAAAACTAAGATTGTTTTTGACAATTACTTCAACTGTATGAATATGAAATCTAAGCAATTTTCTCAAATGGGACATATTGAAAAAATTCTGTATCTGTAAACTCTTTGTTGTGTGACTTGTTAAAATGATTCTATATAATTGGACCTGTATTGGTGGTTAGGGTTGTGTTTCCGGTTTGCCTCTTAACTCACCACTTAAAATACTCCATTGTTTTGCACCATTAAAAAAATAAAATATTAGTCTGGCTCTGCGGAACTTCTTTCTCTCTTATATTAACTGACATTTTGTCCAATAAGAGTTTGGATGAATTGAACACAGATTTTTAGTGTTGTGAAAGCTAATATGATAAAACACCCATGTATTCTTTTAACGATTCATCAAAAATGCATATTGTAGAGTAGGATTTTTCAAATTCTCGTATTTTATTTGAATACATAAATATCCTTATAAAAACTTGTAAAATTCATATTTAATATCCTAATAATCAACAATGGTTTTTGTTTTATCACGTTTGCCTTTGCCCCACTAAGAAAGGATGTTTCTTTTACAAATTCTATAGCATTTGAACATAATTATTTCATAACCCACCATAAGAATTCTAATTTAAACTTATTCGCTATTTTAACACCACTGGAGATCAATACTTACCTAGCCTCACTAGGTCATTAATAAATAAAAAATATCTCAAAATGTAATTAAAAATGTATTGTATACATAACATTATATAAAAGCGAATTGCTGATAGTTTTCTTATCTTTTAACAACAACCAATGTACATCAAACTAAATAAAAAAAAATTACAATTCAGATCTTGGTACATTGTGGCTTAGATTTAATTTTTAAAAAAATGGTTTCCATTGGTAGGCACATACATTGCACACACAGAATAAGACAAGTTTTTTCGCTTCAAAAAATTGTCGTGTAACAGAAATAAAATTCTTTTTATTAGCTATCTTGGATATTTTTAGTAGGATATGCAATTTTTTAAAACTTTTAAATATCGATACAAAACTAGTACAATAACTAAACTAGTACAATACTAATCTAGTGATATTAGTTTAACAAACTTTTTCTGTAGTTGAATAATTGGAAGTACTTGACAATGTACCTTCCATCCGAATAAATGCACAGACTTGTTGAAAGGGCTTAAGCAATAAAGGAACCCTGATTTTGAAATCACACAGCACAATATTAAAAAAAACTTTTTCTTCCAATTACATGCATAACTACATTAGTTAGTTTATATCACAGTATCAAATATCACAAGATAGAAATAAGTGAAGGGTGGCAACTAAAAGCAATAAAGGCTGGTTTGAAGTAAAAGTTAGCATATACTATCATTTCATAGCATACAAAATTATAAATGATTTCTAGATATCAAAAAAAGAAATGTCGGATTATTGTTTCAAATTTAGGCAAGAAATACACCATAAAAAGTTAAAAAGCTGTAGCTGACTTCCTTATTTGCTGACTACAAAATCCATTACCAAAATTAAGTCTTCGTGAAGGCCTCTTAACCCCAAAAAAAAACTTGCCCCAATTTCTACAATCAAATATAAATTACTTGCTTTCAAATACCTATAGCAAATTAAGAATATTTTTACAAGACTTAAAAACCCATTTAAGTTCCAACTAATTATCAAAACATAACCTTAATGGTTTTTAGTCGCCTCCCTTCCACTAAGTCCCTCACTGTTTGTCTTTTGAGCTCGGAGCTTGCCCTCAGATGTTGTAGATGCGGCGCGTGTTGTTCCGGGCCGCCAACAAAACCTGCTCCAGGGGGATTCTTTTGATGGCCGCCACTTGGGCAGCAACGTGGATGGCCATGCCAGGGTGGGAGTGTTTCGTGTTTCTCGGGATCTGGAATTTAAAAAAAAACTACTTATAGAAAAGGAAAATTAGAGAAGACTATAGGTTTTAAAAATATATCGGGGATTGATGTAAGAAAACACAGACTATAGGCCCAACCATTGAGCTAGAAGGAAAACTGGAGTGAAATGTCAGCGAGCTGAATACCAAGAGGACTATTTTCCCTACACTTGTATGAGACCCCTCTATCATATTGACTTGGACTCCTAAACGTATTTTTAAATTTTTAGTTTGAAAAAAAAATGTAACTTTAAGAAATAACCATGTGGATCACTAAGAACCAGCAGAGACTAACCCAAAAGCGAAATGGGCAAGTTTCTAGGTTTTCTGCCCCGTTCGTTTCTGCTGCAGTGCTGTGTATTCCTCCGTGTTTCGTTATTGAACCGGCTCGTTCAGCTGCCCTGTTCAGAAAATCACACACCTCACTATACTTTTCTTCTAGCTCAATGCTGGTTCTAGACAATACATTTATATAACAATTATATGGAATTATCAGTTTTTAAATATTGAAAACCCTGACAAATACCCAAGTAACCCAAGTGAGTTGGGTTTTTAATAAGCCTGACCAAACTAAGTTTAAGAGCACTTACTGTGCTGTCCCGACTTGGTCAGCCAAGAGTGATGTGGTAAGTGTAGGTGTAGATTAGGGTTATGGCAAGGTAAGTCAGGGGGAAAAGAATGGTTGGGATATGTCTGTTTTTACACAAATCAGAATTCAAAAGAGCCAACAGTGCAGTGGGTTCTAGCACGGCCTACTCAAATACTAAGGCCAAAGAAGCTCTCCTAAACACGCTCGGAGACGGAATTTTTGACGCCATAGTTCCGAGTGAGGTTGTTCTGAAAGTGAAGATAACCGGTCTCGAATCCTGTTCGGAAACACTCGTTCACAGCTGACGTCATTTTTAGGGTTCCGAATGCATCCGAACTAGTTTCTCGATCTTAGGCACTCGGAATTGTGATGTCAAAAATTCCGTCTAGCTCATGCTTGGGAAAGCTTCTCCGGCCCTGTTATTGAAGTTGGCCGTGGTTCTAGTCAAATCTGCCCCAGTGCGGCAATAGGCTGACCAAACTACGTGCAAGTGCACTCACCGAGGTGTCCCGGGGCACGAAGTAGGGCGCGTCCGTCTCGAGCAGGAGCCTGTGCAGGGGCAGGCGGTGGGCCACGTCCCGCACCCCCTGCGCGGACGGGTAGGAGAGGACGCTGGTCAGGCCCACGCACAGGGAGGGGAAGGCGGCCAGCCACCGCCCGCACCACTCCCACGTGTCCGTGAAGCAGTGCAGGTGGATCGGGTAGTCCGGGGGCAGGATCTGGAATAATAGAGAAGGGGTTGAGAAAATACAAAGTACAGCACCATGCAAACTCCGACTATCCTGTGAGAAAAAAGGACATAAGCAAAAAACATAGCACCCGTGACGTCAACGATCTACGTAATAGCCTAAAGACATCAACTTGAGGAAAAATATTTAAACTTATAATATTCTTAACACCTACTAGCCTTGTGGAGTTGGATCATGGTTTAGAAGCAACCCATTGTTAGTTCTTGGTTGGTTGATTAAATCCTTCCATGTACTTCTTTGGTATAATTAGATGCAAGCACTTTACTCCTGTATGGCCAAATGAATATGAGGAATACTTGCAACAGGACTTTGTACTTTTGAATAGCACGAGGCTAACACCTGAGATGGCACATATAGTTACCTTTTTAAGAAGAGTTGTCTACTAAGTATTTTTAGATTTATGTATGCTTATAAACGATTAAAACCCTTGTACCGTTTTTTTTTACATTTGATTATTCTACTAAAAATTATGCACCACATGTCGTTGAAGCAGTGCAGGTGGATCGGGAAGTCGCAAGGCAGGATCTGAAATCGAAAAGGGCTTCGAGTCTAAATGATGTCAAACTAGAGATCGAGAAAATACTTGCATATAAGCACCATGTATAATTCAACCCCCCCTCCCCATTCTTAAACCAAATATCTTTCCAAAATAGGCCAGGGTAAGAAATAAGGACATGAATGATCGCCCCTAGATCAGGCTCTCTGTAGAAAATAAAAGCTAACTGGTTCTGAACAATGCAGAACAATGAATTATAATTTTGTAAACAAAATTTCAAAAATGACGAAAAAATCTGATCATTAAAGCGACTGTGCAGTGCCAAGGTTGCAGACCAGCATTGTTTTCTTTACACTTAAAGACTGGTTGACTGAATTTCCCCATACCAAAGCTACACTATGCAAATACCAAATCGAGCATCACGACGGAAGCTAAATAAGTCATTATATTGGATGGTGTGAACAGATACCAATCTCATTTACTTCAGAATTTAACTGTGTTTATATCTTTATTTTGGATAGATAGCATCAAAACCTTAAGTTTTATTAAGGATAGTTTTTTTAAAAATATATTTGATGTTTCGCACATCAAACATGCAAGTTGAACTTCGTTTTGTATAGTACTATGCGTCTAATTTTTTTTTCGCTTTATACACCAGTATATGGGGTAGATGCAGGGTGAAATTTAATTTACCTCCTTTATAATACGGATGCCATCTTCGTTTGCTTCTCTGCAGTGGATGACGACAGGCAGGTTTTTCTTGAGGGCAATGCGCAGTTGCCTCCTGAAGGCATCAAATTGTTTCTCTTTCTGGCAACTGTTCCTGAAACAAACGAAGCAAAAGCACACTTCTGTCAAATATTGGATACTTCTTTTTCAATACATGTTGATATCTGTTCCATGATTGTATAAAATAGTTCTCTACCAACCTGTGTTGTATTCAGAAACATTATTAGTGAAGCAAATCACCCCCACCTACCAAGATGTCCTGAATTTTCTGCCTGGCTATAAACACCGGCCCTCACTATACTCTGTCTACCCTGAATGTGAGCTTATTTTCCCCCACCCTACTTGGGTTTGAACTGTTAACCTCACAACAGAACGTCAAACACGTTAGTTTTAGAGTCTCCCCCCGTTTCTTAGAAAACCAAGCGAAGGGATGGGAGAAGAAAGTGTTTTTGGAGCTCACATATACAAGACAAATAGACAAGGTATAAAACAATTAAGAATACAAACAGGGCACAATTTTTTTTAAAATCATGAAAATAGGTAGCCTTGCCTATTGCGATTTTGGCTAATGTTGCATGTGCATTTGCACCAGGGCTGGAAAAATCTATTGCCAGACTTATAGGCAAGTTATAATTTCTTCACACTTGCTTGAAGTAAATTTTCCTAGTTCTTGATTTTTTTTAAATAAAATCATGCAAATGAAAATGTTCAGATTTTTTAAAACTCGGACATTGGGATATTCTAACACTAATTACAGACAACGTTACTGCCTTGTAACTTTCATAAACCATAACAATGAATTGGCCACTTTAGCCCTAAAAGAATCATTTTTATATGCTTTCTTGCAGTTTAGAGTTATTATTGACTGTTTACAGCAATGGTCCAAGTGATTAGTCTAGATACTACAGCTTACCAAATTGGCGTTTCAAAGAACAGTGTGTCCAAGACTTTTAAACGTTTTATGGGAATGTTGCAGACAATATAATGCTCTTGTTTTCATTGCTGCTTATCCTGCGATTTTATAGGTTGTTTTTCGATTTCACTCTCACAATGGAATTTTTTTTATTGTCAGCTTATTTCTTTTTTAAAGTTCTTCGCGTCCAATGGTTTTTATTTCTGATATTTATTAAACTTGATCTGTTAGCGGACAGCACTTTAACATGATTCATGAATAGGGAAAAGCTTTAGTTCTACTGATGGAAAAGATTGTACACATGTCTCCAGTAAGGAAAGAAAATAGTGCATTGTTCAAAACTAATGCAATTGCGGGTTGACCAAAAATGAATACTGCTGGAACTGTCATTTTAAAAAATGGTGATGGTACTGCGATAAATAAAAGTTCAACTACCTGTTGGAGTAGTCCAGTCCTATTTCTCCGAGCGCCCTCACTTTAGGGTGTTCCAGGGCTTCCAGAAGAGAGTTCTCGATCTGGTCGTCGTAGTCGTGCGCATTGTGGGGGTGGCAACCGAAAGAGGCCCACACATCATTTTCCTCCAGGAAACGGCCCCACTTCCACTTCTGGAAACGAACCACCACAATGGTGAAACAATGAAAGGGACATTTGATTGTAATCAATCACAATCAAATGAACTGTTTGAACTTTTGTTCTCAAAACATGAAAAGATCTGGCTGAATTTTAAGTAGACTAGGCTAGAGCCACTATAAAGGGAGGCCGGCGCGAACGCCATTTTGAGTCATTAGGGTTGCCGCGTTCTTATATTCTACACGATGGATAACGAGCGTAGTGCTAGCATTCTATCCCTTATATTTTTAAAAATAAGCATCAAATTCTCCTGAAAATTATCGTGTATACTCGGATGCATAGCTATTTTTGCTTCATTTCATGTTATTCGAAAGACGCTTCGAAAAAGCGATATATATTTACATTTCCAGGTGATCAAAAACGACGCCACTATGGTTTTAGAATTGCCGTCGAGACTCCAGATAAATGGATTACAAGGTAAAAATGCTGTTTTATGCGAGGTAAGTTCATTTTGAAAAGTAATCACGATTATATAACACTTAAATTTCACGTTTTTGTGTATCATTTCATTAAATTTTGATTTGCTGGCGTTGTTTTAAATCTTGTTTTATAATCCCGTTTCGCTGTGTTGTCTAGTTGAAGTTGATGTTTATAATGGGTATAAAATTTCTCTAAATCTGTAAAATAAATAACGGTTAGCATTTTTAATAGATATAGTGATGATAGTTATATTTACATTCATCAATACTTTTATTTCAATATTTTAGCGTGTTTACATTATATTTAGGGTTGCATTATATCTCAGACTGAAGTAAACAAATTTTCGTCGCCAAGACTCCGCCGTCAACTAAGTTTGTTTTGAAAACTTGGCCAATTGTATTTATAAAAGCCTTGGTAACTTAAAACGTATTACAAAAATTTTAATCTAATAACTTTATTATTTGCTATCAACACAGTTTATGTTACATATTTTAATTACTGTATTATAAGTAATTGCAATTTTTAAACATTTCTTGTGTATTGTACAGAAATGTTCTGGAAATGTTATTTAGGATAGAAAAATTTCCACAATATTAAATTAAAAAATTTATAACGATACTCTATAATTAAAGCTCTACTATTCCAGTATATTTTATTCATTGTTTATTTAAGCTGTTTTGTGTTTTGTTGAAAAAATTTTAAGGACAATGTTTCAAAAGCAACTTTTATTATTATTATTAATTAAATTAATAAAATAAAATGTAGACAGTGTCAGTAAACATTCCGTCAATCTCCTTAATTTTATTTATGCAATAAATAATTTGGTTTTAGAATCACTTTGAAGACAGCCAGTTTGAATCATTGATGATGGCTGGAGAAAACTCAAGCTGATGGCTGGAGAAAACTCAAACCAAATGTGATGCAAAATTCTAATGAGTGAGTTTTACATTGTTATGATTTCATAGTTAGTTGACTTGTTTAAATTTCTGGTACAGCTGTATTGATAATGAGTAACCCACGGATTAAAACACAGTTTCGTAGGTGCAAATAAGAATCATGAAGGTTTGATACCTAAGAAGATTACAAACATCCATGCCTGAAGCTAGATTATAGGAATATATGGTATTTTGGTATCAGGAGTATTATATTTATTACTTGTGCATTGTATGGACAGACCTGCATTTTATTTGGTAATCATTTTGTGATCCTCAACTTCAGCTAATTAATCAGTTCAAATGAGTAAGAGGCCAAAGATTAGGGTTCAGGCAAAAAGGATTCAGTTGACACGGTTCGAAGCAGTGAATTATATGCCAAATCAAGTCATCTGACTTGTTTATATAGTTACTCTCGTTATTGTTCCTTGACACCATTGAATTCTGCAACAGTTCTGAAAAAGTTCGAAGTATTGCACATAATCTGTTTTGGATTTGCAGTAGTTTAACGCTTTGTTGTTGATTAATGAGAACTACTTTATGTGCCAGATAATTCTCATTTAGTTTTTGGTTTATTTATATTAAAAATTTTCTTATTTTGTACTATGCAATGCTTCAACAAGTTATTTCTAGAATCGATTTTACATACATTGCAACATTTACATACTTTACAACATTGATTGAATAATATGATCTTTTGAAATTAAATTGTGTTAGCTTTCTGTTTTATTGATTTATACTTTTTTTATTAGGTAATGGAAGTTGTGATCTTCGACACTTAGTCAGAGACACTTTGTAACAGCTCGTAACAATCATGCTTTACCACCATGCTTTTTAAAAAGTAAGTTATTTTTGTTTTATTTGTTTCAATACTTTTGGCAATGCCCTTTAGCCCCCTTTATTATGCCCTAGAGGCACACAACAACAACATCCTTTAATATAGCAAACACACACATTAAATAATTTAAGATTATTTTTAAATGGGTTTTTGTTTTGATCGAATCTAAACTTTGGATTTAAATTCAGTTCTTTTATAATTAAAATTTTATTTAGTTATTATAATGACGTGACTTTCTTGCAAATATTTATTTTTTTGTAATGACTGATTTTTTTCTTTGAACTGAAGTGATTGAGAGTGTGAATTCGGGGTTCGCCTTGGCGATGTTTTGTCAGAACTTGCTAAGAATGTGACTGCGAAACATCGATTGTCTCAATTGTTGCAGAATTTCTCCTGTTTTGTTGTGATACTCTTCTCCGGTATCGCTGCCACCACTCTAGTCTGTACTCCTTTGCATTGAAGAAACTGAGCTCTTGTTACGAGACATCTTTTATTGCATAGCACAATACAAGTCAAAACAGAAGAAATTGTGCAACAGTTGGGACGATCAGTGTTTAGCAGTCACATTCTTAGCTAGTTCTGACAAAACCTCGGTAAGGCAAACACCCGAATTTATACACATTCTTTCAATCACTTTGTTTCAAAGAAAATATCAGTTCTATATAAGAAATTGTGTTAATAACTATCCAGTGGTGACCAAACAGTTTTCTAGAAGGCGATAAAGATTTTTTTGTGTTCATGCAGCATTTTCTGGCGAAAGCCACTGTGCGTAAGTGGCTTCATGGTTGATACTGATATTTTTTAAGGAAAACATGACTGCTCAGGGGCCTAAACAAATGTTTACCGCATTGCTACACTGCCACTACTTGCCCATTGTGTGGTAAGTTTGGTTTATTTTGTCACAGCAGCCCTAGTAAAGTTTTAACAATCAATTTGGTTTAACAAGGGCTAATGTGGTGGAGTGAAGAATTCCGACAACAGAAAAACACACAAGTTTGGCAGGTCGCCATGTTGGTGAGTTTTTAAAATGGTCTGTCTGGGGATCGAGTCCCAGGTTCGGTGAGGTTTACTCATCCTCTCATCCCTTAAGTGGATCGATAAAATGAGTAACAAGTTGCTTGGGAACTAAACACTGGGGTTATGCTTAAGGTATACCACCGATTCGAGACATGCTTAGCACCCCAGAGCTCTTACCTTGTCAAGTATTAACTGAAATAGGCACAGCATATCTTGGCCTACTAACAGGTTGTTGTGGCGAGAAGTTTAGTTTTAGTTTGTAAATGAACCCTATGAATTTTATGTTGCTCATAATCTAGTTGTAGCTGATGAGTTATCATTGTGTTCTTATTTTCCAGCACTACGAATGTACCCAGTACCAACTATTGTCATTTAGAGAAACGAGTTCTTGCCCAATATTATCAAGATGAACAAGCTCCTATACTAGTTAACATGTGTAATTAGATGTCAATAAAAATAAAGTTTTGATGTTATTGTTTTGCTTTCTATGTCTACTACAAGTATTTTTTTTTAAATTATAATTAAATTTGCATCATAATGTGATATTAATGAAGAAATTTGTGTTGACGAGAATTTCAGGGGGAAAGAGTAGTTTATACTCATAGTGTAAGTTTTTTTGTTAATGTGGAACTTAGTGCACTTCTTGAAATAATGGGTGATAAAGAAATTTCTGTTGAACAATTTTGGAAACCTTCGATAAATATAATTTAGTACTTTAAGTTATAACAAAATAACTAAGTCATTCAAAAAAGTTACTTTTGAAAAACTATTAAATACAAAGAAGTAATCAATGGTCATCAATAAATTCAGCTTTAAAAAAAAATTTGTTCAAAAAGCGAAAAATATACATTTATACAAGAAAAGGCTTGGTTTGTTTCTGGATAAATTTATGCGTAATTTTGTTAAATATCTTAAAATTTTGTTTTTAAAAATATTTTTACCAATGAAACTGAAGGTAATTAATAAGATTAAACTATGATATTAAGATTAAAATATTCAATCCATTACAGTTGGAGAAGTGAGGCAGAGAAAATAATTTTTCCCATTAGATTAACACTGAGGACTGAGGCACTTGAGTTTGGAGATCCGTGGTGGGTCCAGCGCTTCCCTTCCCCCTTAATAGTGAAGTTAAACAAATTGTTATTTCATTGTTGTATTATATAAAAAATTGTAGGTTAAAATAAAAAAAAATTGAATGGATTTTGTATGTTTAGAGAAATTCTGCAATACAATTTTTTTTTCCTAAAGGTCTTATTTTAGTTATTTTGTTTTGTATGAAATGTAAATATTAATGCAACATATTCTACAAAAATAAAGATTTATTACTTGTCAATAAAAAAAAGATAGCCTTTGAGTAGCCGTAGAGTCATCTTGATTATTATAAAAATTTACAGCAAATATGAAATTAAAAAAATATATATATTCCATTTCAAAATCTAGGTATTGTTCTATAAGGTACAATTTTATCACAAAGCAAACATTATTCATAATATATGAAATAACTACACGATGAATTTTTTAAAAAAAATATATCCAAAGTCGCCAAGTTACGCTTAATCGCCAAAACTAAAGCTCATTTTCAGATGACGAAAAAAACTGACATAACCTTATTGTGAGTCGCCAAGTTAGTGCTGCATTGCCAACGCGTGGCGCACATAAAAGAAATTCTATTTAAAGGGGTAAAAATTAGCGAAAAATGCAATTTCTCTCTCTTAATTCATTAAAGTAAGATGTCTGAAAATGATTCCCGGCAGTTTTCATGGCATTTTTGACCTGCATTTACTACAGCGTGTTATCAAAGTTTGCAATTGTTAACATTGCTTTCAACGACAGACCGCCAAATTTCGCCAACTGTTTGACTCAAAATGGCGATCGCGCCAGCTCCCCTGTTATAGGAGCCTTAGACTAGGCTAGGTTTGAATTATCATCGCAATATAGCTATACGAGGGCTATTGGTGACATATTTTAGAACCAGAGTCAAGCGACGAGCCGACACCTGAATAGGCAGCCAACACAAATGTTAAGGGCGACATCGTACACAGCTTAAGGATTTAGAAAAGATATTTAACATGCACCCTCCCTACACGGGGTATTATTCGTCGGACATTTTTGGCTTCACGGGTTGTTTATAGGTCGGCAGTGATTTTTGGCGATGAGGGGAACCAAACCCGAGACCTTTCGCATGTTAAGTGAGTGCCTAACCAACTGGGCTCCTCAGCCCTGAATTTTAAGTGGAACAATCAAGGATCAAAGCTCTGCTGGCAATTCTTAATAAGGGTAATTCCATGTAACTATAGTGTAAGTCATAATTTAAGAGGAGATTAAAAGCTTTATAAATTTGAAAATAAATCAAATGTAACTAAGCATGTAACATTATTTATATTAATTATGTTTATTATTCTACTATTTTTTTTAAAAATTATGTTAAAACCCCAGTAGCATCGAATATTGGCCCAATATTGGTTATCTTGGGCAAATATAGCAAGTTTTGCAACATTCAGTCAATATTGGCCAAATATACGAAACCAATATTTCGAAAGTTTAAATTTGCCAAGATAGGACCAATATTGGTTGGCATATACCTAGGGGGCGCTTGACAGCCACAAGAGACACACAAAGAAGGACAGGGATAGCACTCTAACCATAAGTTGTAGTGATAATCACCTTTTGCACATGTGACTTACACTACAGAAATGATGGCATAAAATTAGCACAAAATGTTATATTGTAAACAAAATATATCAGTCTGTCTGGTACAACAGAAAATATACGCATGACCCCTGGATAGACCGATGGCGAATTTCGGCCGATGGGCCGATGCCGATTGTTTACCGATTGTTCAAAAGTTACATCGGCCGATGGGCCGATGTTTTCCGCCTTCCATCGGCCGATGACGATGGCCGATGGAAAAAAATCCAAAATTCCGAAATTCCGGGGATCCGAAAGTCGCGAAACTCCGGCGATCCGAAAGTCGCTTAACGCCGGGGATCCGAAAGTCTCGAAACTCCGGAGATCCAAAAGTCTCGAAACTCCGTGCATACGAAAGTCTCGAAATTTCGGAGATCCGAAAGTATCGAAACTCCGTGGATACGAAAGTCTCGAAATTCCTGGGATCCGAAAGTCGCAAAACTACGGCGATCCGAAAGTCGCGAAACTATGGCGATACGAAAGTCGCGAAACTACGGCGATACGAAAGTCGCGAAACTACGGCGATACGAAAGTCGCGAAACTACGGCGATACAAAAGTCGCGAAACTACGGCGATACAAAAGTCGCGAAACTACGGCGATACAAAAGTCACGGACCTCCGGTGATCCGAAAGTCTCGATACTCCGGGGATCCGAAAGTCGCGAAACTACGGCGAACAAGTAGCGAAACTACCTCGATCACGTAGTGAAACTCCGGGGTTCCGAAAATCGCGAAACTACGGGGATCCGAAAGTCACGAAACAACGGCGATATGGATTTAAAAAAGAAAAAAAAACATCGGCTTACATCGGGTGGCCGATGTTTTTTTAGGCCGATGGCCGATTTTTTTTCACTAAATCACCATCGGCGGCCGATGGCAAGGCCGATAGTAAAATTTTCAAACAATCGGCGCCGATGCATCGGCCAGGCCGATGCATCGGTCTATCCCTAATGACCCCTACCTTTGCGAAGGAGTGTGGGTTGCAGAAGATGGCCAGGCATCCCTGGAAGCACCTTGGGAAATCCATTTCTTCCTTGAACTCCGAAAAGGTCCCCCGGTACCCTGTCAATTAGAGAAAACAAATAGTTGCAATTAAAATAGTTATAAAAATAGTTGCTTAAATTGATCAAAATAGTATAAATAGATCTTGGATATATCTATATGAAAACACACAAATACTTTACTAGAAGGGGAAAAAAAGAAAATTCTACTTTTAAAACCAACATGTATTTCAATTAATGCTTATACAGGGTGTCCTAAAAGTTCCCGTACTGACGATTCGTGATTTTTTACACGCAAAACATTTAACTTTAAAACATAGTTTTTATGCTAATGGTGTAAAGCACTTTTAATAAAACGTACAAAAAATTTGGAACTTACATATATATTAAATGATCAAATTGTCCGCACCTTTCATCGAAGCAAAGCTGAAGGCGTTTTGCGCATAATTTTAGAAACGCGTTTTAAGATGCTGGGAGTGACTTCCTGTATCCTTAGCATGATGGCATTTTTCAGATCCTCTAATTGTGGAATATCTTCATAAACTTTTTTCTTTAAATATCCCCAAAGAAAAAAAGTCAGGTAAACTCAAATTAGGGGAACGAGGTGGCCTAAGATTTCCCGAGATGAGTCGATCGCCAAAAAAATGAAGCATGTCCACGGTTTCATTACTTGTATGGCATGTTGCACCACCTTGTTGAAACCAAGAATCTCATTCATTCACTTCTAATAATGCAATAAATTGTTGGATAAGTTCTCTATACAGTTCCATCAACAGTTGACTCGAAAAACAGATTGCAATTTCCTTCGTTGAGTTTCTTGCACAAAATCTGGGTGCAACAATTTTCGGTCTGCCGGTCTTCTGTGTCAATCTTCCACCGAACCTGATGTCACACGAAATCTCTTGACGAGTTTATATAGAGTATCTTTATTCGGTATATCATCCACTGGAAATTTATGTCGCCAAAATTCTTTACACCTTTCATTATGATTTACATCCAAAATGAGCGCAATCCAGCGCAATTCTCTGAATGCGTGAAAAATCATGTTGCAATGAAGAACAAAATGACATGGAATTTTATTACAGAACTACTTGAGCACGAAAAAAACCAAGCAATAGAAACAAAAGATTTGATGAAATAATAAGCAGACGATAAAATTCAATATTTGAAAAATTAAACATGGATAATGATTTTTTAAAGTTTGAGTACGGGAACTTTTAGGACACCCTGTACATATTCATGCTTTATAAATACAGTTAACTCCCGATTATCCGTGGGCCTCGATCCCCCCACCCTTTTCCCTACAAAAATAATAATTTAAAAAAGCACAAAGAAATGAAATTTTGTTTCTTTAATAACGATTTGAAAAAATGCACTCTAAGAACAGCGAATCTATTTTTTAAAAAAAGAATACATTGTACAAACAACAAAGGCATTAAAATAAGAATGACTATAGGAAACCTGGTGTGTGCCAAAATTTGTTCGGCCAGGTGCACATCACATGCAGAATTTTGTTAAAGCGTCACTTGTAAAATAAACTGCTCGCGATTTTATTGAACTGCTTTGCGTGATTTTGGTAGCGAAATGAGTGAGAAGCGAAAAAAGTTTTCATGACAATTCAGGACAAACTACAACTCATTAATAGGATTCAAATAGATCTTCTAAAAAGCAAATGTGCTTGGAGTATGGAATAAGAGAAACCACAGTGAGACAGTTTTAAGCAAAAGCTGTTGCAATTTTCATCCACAGCGGTCAAATTTTTAAGAAAATCTTTGTCATTATTAAGTTTTTTTTTAAATCTTATAATACTACGATACCTGTACTTTACTTTTATAAAACCAGAAGCAATTTTGTGGATATTTTCTCTACTTTTGCAGATTATCCACGAATTCGCTTATCTCGGATGCAGCGCCACCCAATTCCGCGGATAATTGGGAGTTTACTGTACATTGATACATCTTATAGGAAATTTACATATACCGTATATACTCGTGTATAACCCGACTCCGTGTATAACCCGACCCCCCCTTTTTTTAACCAGATATCCTTCCAAAATCGGTAACCCGTGTATAAGTCGAGGTAGGAAATAAGCTAGAGCTTTCTGAAAAAAATATTAGAAGAAACCGGCTCATGACGGGACCGTAATTTTTTTTTTACTTGCAAGCAAAATTTCAACCCCAACCAAAACAGGTTTCCGCTTTGTTCTTGACATTCCTGACCCTGAATGGAGAAGCTAGGTTTAAACTATGTTCAGTGAAGCGTGAAGACCTCGCTGCCATGCTGCCAAGATCACTGATTGACAACGTTTCTTGAAGACTGGTTGACTGAACTGCCATGTGCCAGAGCTACACGTGCAAATGCGCATCACACAAAAACAGGTTTCGCTTTGATGTCCTTGACATTGCTGATCCTGAATGGAGAAGCTAATTTTAAACTATGTTTAGTGAAGCGTGAAGACCCCGCTGCCAAGGTCACGGACTGACAACGTTTCTTTACGCCTCTTGAAGACTGGTTGACTGAACTGCCCTGTGCCAAACCTACACGTGCAAATACGCATCACGCCAAGAACTAACAATTTAAGCACGTTTGAGGTAGAGATTGTGAAAGATACCAATCTTATTTCATCTTTAGAATTTAACTGTTTTTGTGTCTTTATTTTCATTAGTTAGTAGTTAAACCTTAAGTTTGATTGAAATTTAGCTTTAGTTAAGGATTTTTCCCCCTCGAAAATTTGATGTCTCGTGTATAAGTCGACCCCGTTTTTTACGGCCCTAAATTTGACCAAAATTTCTCGGGTTATACACGAGTATATACGGTAAACAGAGAAAAGTGAAATCGGTGGTGAGATTTTTAACTATTTTACTGATAAAATTAAAAATAAAAAAAAATCACAACTAAGAAAACGACATTAAATCAAACAACAAGCACATTAGTGGAATATTAAATAAAAATTGTGTAACACACTTTAATGTAACTATTACCTGAACGGTCAAACAGGAAGTCTAAGTGACAGTGGGTGTCGACAAACCCACTCTCAGAGTCCAGGTCCTGCAAGGGGGAGGAGTCATAGGTGAAGCGGGAGAAGGCGGGGCGTTGCCATGGAGACGCATAGGGGGTCTGGTCTGCACAGACGCGTCTGGACAGGCAAAGGAGAATAGTTAAGTACATAACATGGTTTTGCGAATGGAAAAGGTTTGTGGTGAATCTTATTTAATTTAATTTCTATTAACTTTCTTTGTTTCGGCAACCCATTTTGAGTCCCATTTGGGGAAATAAAACCTTTGCACACGGTACTTATCTTTGCACCCGAATCCTTCAAAATTGCAAACTAAAACTTAAGTTCTGTCAATCAAATTTCTTCCCCAATAGTATAATTTCTTATATATTCTTTTAACCAATCCCTGCATCAAAAAGGCGGGACAAATTCATTCCCAGTGAGCTTCAAACTGAACAACACATCACTTTTGTTCCTAATCTCAGGCCAGAAGGAGTGCCGTGTTTGTCAAATTAAATGTCTTTAAAACTTTCTGATTATCTTCAACATTTACTCATTCAAACAACACCAGTCACCTCACCTCAGGTTAATTTTACTGTTAAGTTAGTTTTGAAAAATACATGTAATGATGAGACTCCAGATTTAGAATCGGCAAAGATTCCCCTTTCTTAAATTGGTGAAGTTTGCTGATATCGGAATGGACAGATATTCTTAATTTTAGAACCTTGTGGATTCCTAATTTTTGAATCTTCAGAGATTTCTAATTTTAAAGTCGGCAAAATTTCCCCAATTTTTGTTGTTGTTAGAATATGTGTCAGGTTTAGATTATAATCTGAGAAATTAAGCCAAATAATGGGACAGCAATTTAATGTGATTTACGAAAAGAGAAAAGCTTTAGTTCTACAAAAAGATAGATAGATAAAAGTTTATACACAACATTTCTGAAACAGAGAGAGACACAGAAAACTCACACAGATACCAAAGAAACTAATTAAAGAAAGCCCAAAAATTAAAAACATTCCGCTGGGACTGTTGCCACTCAAGACGAGTAACGTACCCATTATATTTAACAATTGGAAACAAGAAAAGTACGATGACGAATTTTAAGTTTGAAGTTTGTTTAAGATGAATTCAATTATAAAAAGTATTATGAATATTTATTACAAAATTTAATTATGAAGATAAATCTCCCAAATACATACCTATAGGGTACAGCATTTGGGGTGGAGGGGAGGGACTTCCTCCTGGAAAAGGGGCTCTCTGCAGAGGAGACTGCAACATAGGCGGGGAGACTGACCCGAGACTGGAATGGGTCAGGAGAATCAAAGAGGATCTTCTTCCTGAAAACAGATATATTGGTTATTAATTTAATCCAGGGTGTCTACTGGATTCCCAAAACCAAATTCCATTACTTTTCCATGACTTTTTGGGATTCCATAGAAAAAATCCATGACCACGAAAGAATACCAAATTTATGAAATTGTTAATTCACGAACGGAAAATTTCACAACTTTTTGATGAAAACTAAGTTAATATTCAGGTCCAACCACTAAGTGACCTTCTAACACTGTTTTTGTTTAAAAGAATATAAATAATCTCACCTTTTTATAATACTTCGTATCTTTTTTCCAAAATAAATTTTCCTCTACTAAGTTATAATTAAAAATATAAAGCTAATACCACCACTCCGTATACATCAATTTATTTATATGGCATAATTTTTTTCTTACACTTACAAAATCAGCATCTTCAATTTGAATCTTATGTTTCAAAAAGTTATATCAGTACTTAGAGCATTGCGGAAAAATAATATAAAGTAAAAAAAAATTCAATTACATTTCGTATCCTGTAAATAAAAAATAAGTTTCTTCGATTTATTAGATAGAGCATTGCTGTTTTAATCCTTTTCTCTGAAACCTCAATTTGTTTTTGCAAAAGGCCTAAACGAAAAAGTTTAAGCAACACTTTCGAAACATTTTTGATTTTACAGAGGATGGAAAATCGAAAAAAGGGGAACCGGTTTTTAACCGGTTAAACTGCCACAAAAAACCCGGTTATAACCGGTTAATTACGATGATATAAACAAAAACCGGTTCTTAATATAATAACAAATTGGTTATTAAGAGGGTTCGTCAGACGCCACCTAGCGGTCGTCTCTCAATAGTAACTCTATGGTAAAATCGTGACACTTTTCGAATGCATATCACAAGTAATTATTGGAATATTTTCACGCGGTTTGTGCCGTTAGATAGATTTGACTTAAATATACAATTCCATGAATGTTATTTTTCTTTAAATTTTTGTTATAAAAAATTACATAAAAAGTTAACTTTAACTTCATTTTTTAAAAATTGAGTACAAGATATTAAAAAAGTGAATCCACAGGTTCCGAGATTGAACATTTCTGTCTTAAACTTGACTTTAAACTTTCAAATTGGATAATTTGAACCTAAGATATTAATTTAAATGTAAAGACAAGTGCCAAAAAATTGTGCAAAGCCACGCCTCCCGCAAGAACCTCCCCTTCTCAGGGTTCATTTAGTTCAGACAGTACGTTATCAAGGACGGGGAAGCTTCACATGTGGTCTTAAGTGTGGGGGGCCAGGGGGGGGGGGACTTTTTCCACCTTTGAAAAGAGAATTTCGCAGAAAAACGCACCGCAGACGCTGGTTGAGGGTGCGAGTGTGAGGGTCTTTTTATTTTGTATTTTCTTAGTGCTTTGTCATTTGAACTCATAGCGTTCTTCGACGTTTCTATTTCACAGCCCAGACTACTAGCTACAAGTGTCGAACTCAGAAAGTAGAGTTGATTTGGTTTTGATGCCAAATGTAGGAATCGCATAAATCAGGAAATGATAGTTTTGTTCTTCTGTTTGATTCATTTTCTTGATTAGAAGAGTACTAATTCATTCTGAGTTCTTTTATATTACATTTTAAGTTTAAATAAAATTATTTTAATATAATTTTAGTGTATAAGCTATATAAATAGTGAAATAATAAACTTAAAGTTTTTCAGAAAAAAATACTATTAAATTAAATTTCGAAAGAGCGTTTGCTTGGTTCTTGCAGTATGATGTTGTGAACTGCTTGGACATTTTAATGATTTAAAGAAAAATGTTAAAAATGGAAAGTTACGTACCCTTGATAGAGCATTTCATCATAAAAAGAAAGCGGAACAAAAAATATTTAAAAATGTCTCTTTACAAAAATACTCTTACTTACTTAAATGTCTAGTGACATTTTCTTGCATTCACATGGAAAAAATGCAGCAGAGTACCAGAAAGTAAAATTTCGAAGAGTGAATCCAATGCTTAAAAAATATCAAAAATAATTATACTTTAAATTCAAACTATTAGCGATTATTGTCGCCTCGCTAAATGAAAAACTTGTCCTGGACGGGTTCTGGGCAGGTAAATAGCTTCCGCAATTTTCCTTCTGAATTTCGGTCCCTCATTTGAGCACGTAATTATATTGATAATTGGTTACCCCCAAGAATTTCTTAAAATATTATCAAATGCCAATTTTTGATACGTATTTTATTTAGTGTAAACAATTCACTAGATCAATTGTAATAATTACTCTTCTATTGAGTTATTTTTGTTTATAGAATGAAAATAACTAGTTTATGGTTGGAAGAAATAATTTTAAATTGCAATCTAATATTTAGTAGAACCAACCCCTAGACAGACCGTTATCAGACTGGTATAGATGTCCGCACGTACATACCGATTGACAAAAAGTATAAAAATAAATAAGTCTCTAATTTCCTACATCACAAAAAGAAAAAAAAAACATCCAACGGATAGAACCGAAATCGGAAGTAGGAGAGAATACTGACAGATGGATCTCACTATGTCAATACCTACTTTCTATATTTTTTTAATTCTAAAAAAATAGCTAAATTGCACAACATAACATATGGTTGTGTTGTGTAGGAGAAAGATATTTATAACGTGTGTTCTTTTAAATATAAAAAAACTTTTCTTTATCACTATTCACACCTTCGTTTTAGGAAGGAAAACAAACAAAGGATGTGATGAGAACCAAGAGCTGCTTTCTTGTCCTGTATATTGGAGGTTTAAATGAACACATTTCCTCTATTGTATTTGCATCTTCTTACTAAAAGTTTGAAATTACATATATGCGTATTTCAGATAAATAATGTGAAGTTAAAAAGATCCCGTGAAACCATATCATTATTAAAAATAATAATAAAAGATTCTTGTGCTTATTCAGAATAATATATGAAAGACCAGATCTCATATAAATGACACATTTGTTAATTTGTATTTTGCATCTAACTTACACCTGACAAAATGCTAGTATACACAGTACCGGATTTCGGCCTAGGCCTACGAGGCCCGGGCCTAGGGCCCCAGTCAGGGGCCCTTACAAAGGGGCCCTTACAAAGGGGCCCTTACAAAGATATAATCACGAAAAAATCGTCTAAAAAATCTAAAATCCCCAAATTTCGAAAAACCTATCGCCTGGATGAAGGCCTCAAAAATTGCCAAAATCATATTATAAAGTTTATAGAATAACTATAGCAACATACTGTATAATTCTGATGTTTATTAAAGACTATTAAACATTATATATTCTATACTAGTGTATTTAATTTGCTAAATTTCTAGAATAGCTTCGAAATTGCGGGCGCCAAATTTCAAGTGCCTAGGGGCCTTGGGTCTTTAAATCCGGCACTGAGTATACAGCTCGTATACGTTGTATATTTATTTAGTTTTTACGATGTACGAATAAGATCTGCCTTGTAATAATTTTACAATCGTTATGTTCACAAACCTATAAGGAAGTGTCAGTGCCGGATTTAAAGACCCAGGGCCCCTAGGCACTTGACATTTGGGGCCCCCAACCACCTCAAAGTTGGAAATTTAGCAAGTTAAATACACTAGTACAGAAAATACAATTTTAATCGACTTATATAATGAACATCACAATAATACAGTATATTATTACTATAGAAGAGACTGGGATTAGTTTTCTCGGGGTAAGTTTTCCACCAGGCTTTATACAAGAAAAGAGCCTTTTAGGAGGCGTCAAATGGCTGCTTGGTTTATGAAGCAACTCGTTTTATGTCACCCCACAATAATTTTTACTCAGTTAGTGTTGTAAACTTTTCGTTATACTGCTGGATTTTTTTTTTTAAAAAATTTCAACGTTGCGTGAATCTTCATGCTTACTATCAAACCAAAATTAAACGTAATTTTATTAAACTTACAGTTTTATTGTTGCGCATTATAAAAGGTGACCCTTCTCTCTACTTAAACTATACATCTGTTTCCAAAATAATTTAAAATTCTACTCGTCAAGGTTTTATTAAAGTCAAAATATGACGGCGGGACATGTTTTTCAAAATTTCACAGCAAGTTTTCCAACAATGGCTTTTAGAAAAAAAAAGCTTCAACCTTTGTAAATTAAGCTACATATTCCCAAAACCAAATTATTTTTCATCATATGAACAGGTAATGAAAAAAAAATGCTCCAGATTCAAAGTTGTCTGCATAGTACTGAAAAAGGAAGCTGAATGAACTCGTACTAGAGGACATTTTATGTAATTTTAAAGAGATGATATTAAATTGAGATGTAATTTTAAAGAGATTCCAGATGATAATGACCTTTAATGAAATTGGTATAGCCAATTATAAGAAACTAGCTTCTTTTTTTGTTTAAATAAGTTATTCCGGGTATACTCTTTTGAGCTATTTTAGTCTACAAAAAATCTGCGTAAAAAATTAAAACCATGTTTTTCAAAAGCATTAAATCTTTTTAAAACAATAGTTGGAATATTTACCCCAATCACTTTTTGGCAGTCTGAGAAAATTTACCCCGCATATGGGACGAGTATCAACTAACAGTTTTTTGCATGTGGTAGTCCAGGATGTTTTTTAAGGATATTAGCAGACACTTTTTTTTAATTAAAATTATTTTTGATTAAATTACTTTAATTACAATTAATTTTTAATTTTATTTTCTATTGTAAATGCAGGTTTTTTACAAGATTAAGAGAATAGTCTAATTTAAAATGTATTTAATTAGATTTTAATTTAATTAGCAGACACTTTTTTTTAATTAAAATTATTTTTGATTAAATTACTTTAATTACAATTAATTTTTAATTTTATTTTCTATTGTAAATGCAGGTTTTTTACAAGATTAAGAGAATAGTCTAATTTAAAATGTATTTAATTTATGAAAATTAATTAAATAAGTAAATTTAATTGCACAAAAAACAATTTTTAAGAAATAATGTGTAAATGTTACGACCAAAACCCGAATTCGGCCACTTTGCGAATTGGCTAAGGAAGCTGTAAATTGGCTGGTCAATATTCAATTTTTCCTTGATTTCAGAAATAGGCCGGACAGTTCGCGCAGTTTCATGAGAGGATCAGCTCAGAAGGATCAGAAACAAACAGAGCAACTGTATTTAAATTTGGGAAACGAGTTCCAAGTATATGTCGAATGTCATAATAAGGTTTTTGAGAAAATCGCGTATGCGCGAAGGATTATGCCATAGATTTGTTTAAGGTTTTAAAGTTATTGAAATTTTCGTACAAGGTATAATTTGGGGAACGGGAACCATACGTACGGCATTTCGCATTGCAATACTTTTTAACTTTTGTCCTACTTTTTTCAAAGAGTCATAAAATATGTAAAATGTCCTGGTTTTTGAACTGCAAAAAATGTCCTGCAATTTTCGTGACAATTAAAATTTCTCCATTAGAGCCATAAGCAGGAGACTTTCTTTGTCCACAATCCAACCAGAATAAAATGAGAGAACGTTATATACTTTCAAATTCTTCAATCAAACGGTAGTGGTTTGCACTACTTTACAAGAATGAGTCGATTACAAGGCGGAAACTACTTTTTTGTTTTGTAACATTTAACGTTGTAACATTCTACTACATTGTTGTTGAAGTTTTACTATGTCCTTACATCCCTAGTTCCTCTAATTGTTTACTAATGATTATCTGCCGTATGATATGAGTTACATCAATGTAGCAATTCGACTAATTATTAATGGCATTTTCAAATATCTACGGCCAATAACTTTTTAAACAAAACAAAGTCAAAGTATTCCTTTTCATGAAAGAAAACAACAGAAATGATTTTGTTTCATGACTTTTTAAAGGAGACTAAAAATAGCTTTTTGATGAAAACGATAAAAACAAATTATCGAAAAAACGAACACATATTTTGTTGTGTGAAATTTATAATCTAACAAGGACCGACGACTGAAATTATCAAATCTCTACTTTCGCCTGGCCATGCGAAAAACCTAAAGACTAAAAACAAGTTTTGTTATCTTTCTCCAGTTACTTGAACAAAGGAAAGAGGGGTTGGATGCAGGGCCATAGAAAGTAGCCCTGGGTTGGATGCACCACATGTTATGCCTCCAGCTTTTTCTCGGAATACGGAGGGTTTAAATCTCTGTCCCCTAATGTGTTTGATTGACGCAGTCAATCATGATGTTCAGTTCTGTGGTTGGTTGGATTTGGGTAGTGAGGAGGTCAATAAGCTCCACCTACTGAAAGCTGCTTTTGCGTAGCTTGTGGTGAGATATTAGTTTCGATATCACTAATGACCCCTCTTAAGCTGTTTATCCAACTTGAAGAAACATTAAATGCTGAAAAATTAAATTTAGAAAAAAAAGATTATCCGCGTTTCATTCAGTTTTTGTTTGAAATAACAGTTAAAATATTAAATAATTTTCTAAACCTCACAGCCCTATTCTTTTTATAATTCCTAATTGTGCTGTGATTGGCTCTTCATTTAGATTTTAGAACAATGAAGCGATTAATTGCACCGAAGTCACGTGATTGACCCTAGGCAAAAGCATTTTTTAAACTGGTTTCCATGCTAAAAGCCTTTTAGACCGATTGCGGCTTAACCGGTTTTTAACCGAATGAAAAACCGGTTTAACCTAAGCCAAACAACCGGTTTCGGTTTATCATCCTTGTGTTTTAGAATTGGTTTATTTATTATTTATGGCGATGATCCGACAAGGCAGTAAAATTGCGCCCCACAAAAATCGTTTTTTTTTCTTTCAAATATTGGAAATTCAAGGACTTTCCAGAGTTTGTTTTATGATTGGGTTATTCTCAAACGATTTTTTTTTTTAATTCGCGACCCTAATATCAATTTCGTTACTTTTTCGGTACTTTCGTGACCGATTTCTGATTTCGCTACTTTTTCGGGACTTCCGTGACTTTCGGGACCTGTAGACACCCTGTAATCTGATACATTGGATAGAAAATTAATTCAACCAGCATAACCAACACTAAATAAGCACAAAATAATGTGCTCCATTTGCAGAAATATTGATGTTATTCTTAGAGGCAAATTTGCAAATTTTACAATTGATTTTGGAATTTACGTCACTTGTCATATAAGAGCAGTTCTAATTCACTTACCATAAGAAGAATATGTACAAGAATACATACGTAACATTCTTTGCTTTTAAATCCATACAAAACATTTTATTTCAATATACAGCAACTTTAAAACATATAAACCTAAAAATCTAACTACACTAAATAATACTTTTTAAATACCATTTAAAAAAACAATAAGAAACAAAAAATACCTCCCATCAAAAGGAATAAATAGTATTAAAAGTACATCATTATTCATAAAAAATATGTAAATGTAAAAGAGAAATTAAATTGGTATTCAAAATAAAACAAAATAGAACACCTTTTGCCTCTTTAAAATTTCCAAAAGCCCAAAGCGGTACTAAATTTAGCAGTTTTCAAACTATTGAAGTACTTCGAAATTTTAATTTTCCCCCAAGATTTTCGGTGACTCTTAGTTTTTGATGAGCTGAATTTTTCGATGCATCACACTTGTAGTGTGGGCTATATGAAAGCGGGGGACAGACCAATGAGTATAACAATTCTAAAAGCTTTTACATTAAAAGTTGAAACTTTAAATAAAATGAAACAAAGTGCCATGCTGAATAAAACAAGCAATATTTTTTTTAAACTTTTAATTCCAACCTTTTTGGTGTCAGTTTGTTATTTTCATCTTCAAGGTTGGATAAAGAATGGGATCGCTTTAAATTGGATCCTGACGAGTTTTTCTCCTTTTCAGTTGCATCTGTATCTAAAGAAATAAAATTATTCTACACATATTTTATCAGCTTAACAGCAAAAAAATAACAATACAATAAAACAAATACAACTTCCCAAAACACTAATACTACTTTTTTTGGAAAGTAAAAGTAAAATGTTTCAATAGGTACTACGTTTATTTATATAAAATAACCATGTTTTATTTGTCAAAATCAAAACAAGTTTTAATCAGTTGTCTGGATATTCAATTGATTTTTTTTTTTAAAAAATGGCAATTATTCAAGAGCCTCAAATTTAAAGCACAAGTTGCATCAGAAGATATAAAGAAAATAATAAATTATTTTACGTTTTTATAATACACATAATGTCATAAATATTTAGATTAGTCAACCTTCCTAAATTGGCAACATCTTCTGAACGTAACCATGGAAACACATCAACTTTGAGAAAGCTGTATTCGGAATTCCAAAATGCTTCTTATGTGATATTTTTGATGAATAAAACTTCCTAAGTATTTTGTAAATTTGCAACTTTATTTACATTTCAATTTATTCATCAATAATAATGATTTAACTCTTAACTTAAACTTCGGATGACTAGATGGATCAGTTACTCAAGCCAGAACGATTCGATGTCGATCCAGCCAACGTTGGCGCAGAAGCTAAGTGGAAGCACTGGAAAACAACATTTGATAATTTCCTCGAAGGAATATCGAATATCTCTGAAGACAAGAAACTACCTCTTTTATGTAACTTCGTCACGGCAAATGTTTTTCAGTTTATCAATGAATCGAAGACGTACTCAGAAGCTATAGCAGCGCTAGACGCAATCTACGTTATAAAACGAAGTGAAATTTATTCTCGTCATTGCTTGGCGTCAAGAATACAGCAGAACGGTGAGTCAATTTCTGAATTTTTGCAAGCGTTGAAACAAATAAGTAAAGAATGTTCTTTTAAAACTGTTACCGCAGAACAGTATCGTCAAGAATATATCCGTGATGCTTTTATTCGGGGTTTGAAATGCAATCGGATCCGCGAACGCCTACTAGAAAACACTACCGTTACGTTGGATAAGGCTTTTGATCAGGCAAGGGCCCTTGAACTCGCTGAACTTCATTCAGCATCCTATCGTACTACAACGGATTCGGCAACTATTGCTTCCCTGGAAAGAACCGAAGAGATTGCTGCTGAGAATTCGGTAACAGCAGTCGTTCAAAAGCGTAACTCAAAATGCTTCTTCTGCGGAAACAGTCGTCATCCTCGTAACTTATGCCCAGCCAAGGATGTTCTATGCAGGAATTGCGGGAAGAAAGGGCATTTTCAGAAGGTATGCAAATCTAAAACCATGGATAGCCAATCTGCTGTTTCTATTAACGTCCTATTAGCTTCGGCTGCTTCACAATGCTTGCGAAGTTCAATGACGAAAGTTGAAATAAATGGCGTTGAGCTGGATGCTCTCGTTGACACCGGAAGTTCGCTAAGCTTCATAAACCGAAAAAATGTAGACAAATGTAAGTTACACACTAGGCCTTACTATGGGCGCATAACTATGGCCAATTCTTCAGTAAGTTCGGTAATACAGAATTGTTGTCGAGTAACAATAAAGCTGGAATCTCACGTGTACGAAAATGTAGACGTATTAGTTATGAACGATTTGTGTGCTGACTTTCTCGTAGGCCATGATCTACTAAAGAAACACTCCTCGTTAGAGATAAACTTCGATGGCGACAAACCTCCTCTTAAAATTTGCTCTTTAGCTGTAGCTCAGATTTCTCCTGTCTCTCTTTTCTCCAACTTAACACCAGACTGTAGACCAATAACAACGAGATCAAGAAGACAGACCCAGGAAGATCATCAGTTTATTCGCGAAGAAACAAAAAGGCTACTGGAAGAGGGAATTATTGAGCCAAGTATTTCACCTTGGCGAGCCCAAGCTTTCGTTGTAAGAGGAGAAGTTCGAAAACCTCGAATGGTTATTGACTATTCACAGACTATAAATAGATTCACACTTCTAGATGCCTACCCACTCCCGAGAATAGAGGACTTAATTTCACAAGTCTCGACATATTCCATATTCAGTACAATTGATCTTAAAAGTGCATACCATCAACTACCTTTAGAGCCCTCAGAAAAACAATACACTGCTTTTGAAGCGGGAGGCAAGCTTTACCAGTTTACAAGGGTTCCTTTCGGTGTGACAAATGGAGTTGCCTGTTTTCAAAGAGTCATAGATAAAATAATAAGCGATGAAAATTTAGAAGGAGTGTTTCCATATTTGGATGACGTGACTGTCTGTGGAAAAAGCCAAAATGAACACGACATCAATTTAGACAGATTTCAAAAGGCAATACAGAAATATAATTTAACCCTAAACGAAGAGAAGTGTCATTTTTCATCACATTCAGTCAAGTTACTTGGCTATGTTGTCGAGAATAAAACCATAAAGCCAGATCCTGATAGACTCAGACCGTTAATGGACTTATCTATTCCAACTGATACAGCGTCTTTACAAAGACTTTTGGGCATGTTCGCTCACCACTGCAGGTGGATACCTGGATTTTCCGATAAAATACGACCGCTCTTGGACAATAAACATTTCCCCCTGTCTGAAGCCGCAGTAAAAGCAATAGAATCCATTAAATCCGACATCTCTAAAGCTTCTCTCTCCGCCGTGGAAGACCATATTCCTTTCAGAGTAGAGACAGACGCATCTGAACACGCAATCGCAGCTACTCTTAGTCAAGCTGGTCGACCAGTTGCTTTTTTCTCCAGAACTTTAAACAAATCAGAATTAAATCATTCGTCTATTGAAAAAGAAGCGTATGCAATTGTGGAGTCACTAAGATATTGGAGGCATTACCTTATAGGCAGACACTTTGAAGTTTTTACAGATCAGCGTTCAGTCTCTTTTATGTTCGACCAGACCCATAACAGCAAAGTGAAAAACGAGAAAATATTGCGTTGGAGGCTGGACTTAGCATGTTATAAATTCGATGAGATCTACAGACCGGGAAAAGATAATGCTTCAGCAGACGCCCTATCTAGAATTTCTGCTGTAGTCAACTCTGAAACTAGCTTGTCAGATCTCCATAACATGCTTTGTCACCCAGGTGTCACTCGCATGTATCATTGGGTGAGACTGAAAAATTTGACATATTCTTTGGATGAGATAAAGAGGGTAACCTCAACGTGCTCCGTTTGCAATGAGCTGAAGCCTCGTTTCCATAAAAATGAGGGGACATTGATAAAAGCTACTTCGCCATTTGAGAGGCTAAATCTGGACTTCAAGGGACCTCTTCCTTCAGCATCTCGAAACCGCTACTTGCTTACGGTAGTGGACGAGTTCTCCAGATTTCCTTTTGCTATCCCGTGTCCTGATATTTCGGCTACAACTGTTATTTCCTGTTTACAAAGTATATTTTCTTTATTTGGCCTCCCAGCTTACATTCACTCGGACAGAGGTTCTTCTTTCATGTCAGCCGACTTGAAGAATTTTCTGAATTCACAAGGAGTTGCCTCCAGTCGCACTACCGCGTATAACCCCCAAGGCAACGGTCAAGTCGAACGTTATAACGGGATTATATGGAAGACCGTCCAACTAGCCCTCAAGACGAAGCAGATGTCAATTGAACGATGGGAGGAAATGCTTCCGACCGCTCTACATTCAATACGTTCTCTTCTATGCACAGCAACAAACGTTACACCGCATGAAAGGTTATTCGCGTACTCCAGAAGATCCAGTAACGGGCGCTCTCTGCCAGACTGGTTAACTAAACCTGGCCCCGTTCTTATGAGAAACCACGTTCGAGAAAATAAATACCAACCTTCGGTAAAAGAAGTTCATCTTTTGGAGGCCAACCCGGATTACGCTTTCGTTAAGCTTCCGGATGGACGGGAAACTACTGTGTCATTGCGGCATCTGGCACCCACAGGCGAGACATCCACTCGTCCTGACCACGAGGATTCCTATACTAGTGAATCGCCAGAATTTATGGAGGAAACTGCTCCTGTTACTACGAATAACGAATCGACCCTCCAGCCACAGGAAACGGACCGTCCTCGTAGGCAAAGACATCCTCCCTCTTATCTTTCGGACTATGCAACTAAATTCTGAGGAGGGGGTGAATGTCATAAATATTTAGATTAGTCAACCTTCCTAAATTGGCAACATCTTCTGAACGTAACCATGGAAACACATCAACTTTGAGAAAGCTGTATTCGGAATTCCAAAATGCTTCTTATGTGATATTTTTGATGAATAAAACTTCCTAAGTATTTTGTAAATTTGCAACTTTATTTACATTTCACATAAATCATCAATGGCTATTCCATTCGTGACAGACATGACATAAGACAACTTTATTGGCTCTTAAAAAAGTACTAAATGTTAATTGACTGTTAAAAAATTACCATGGGGTGATGCAACTAAAGGTCTTGATTATAAAAAACGCTGAAATTTTCATTCAAGAGAAAATACTTAAAATAAATTGGGTTAAAACATGCCGGGACTGAAATGACAAAATTGAGACACAGATTTTGAGTGACCTTATATTATTGCCATTTGCTCTTAACTGGTATGCATTTCAAGTCAGAATTTTTTTTGGAATCAATATAAGATTCTGATGTGCCAACCAGAAAGAAAAAAAATAAGAAATTTATAAATAGTAAAATATTATAAATATTTATTACCGTGACTGACATGCCAAATGTGACAGACATGACAAAGTTTTGATGTTCTATATTTAACTCAAATTTTAAATTTAATGTTCGAATTTTTTACGAACTGCTTATTTTGAGGCACAAAAAGAGAAAATACAGTGTCAAGAATTTTTGCCTAGTAGATTTTGTTTAAAATAAAAAAAGTTTAAACTTAGAAAATGATGTCCATGGCGCATTTTCGTGGAATCAACCCAATGCTTTATATAATTTTGTATCCACCAGTTAGTAAGTCAAATCCACTAATTAGTACGATAATCAAATTCCATTTCTCGATTTTATATTTCTACAATTTAGTATATTCTGGAACATTTAAAAAATTAAATTTTTAACTGACTCAACCATGTAGGAAAAAAAAGAAAATACTCACTTCCTTTAACCAATTCTCCTGCTTCCACTGTTTCGTGCCGCACAGAGGATTTCAAATCGATCAATTTCTTTTTATGCACCACCAGATCTTTTTCCTTTTGATCAGAGTCATAAATACTGTGGTCGTACCTTCTTTGAATCGAAACATCTTTTGTGGGTAACTCGTAACACTTTTCATCTTTTGGGGAGGCCCCTGTAAATTTATAGCACTGTTTTGGCGATGCATCAAAACTTGCGAGAAATGCCTTCAAGGCCTTATTGGGGGATGGCGGGGGTTTCAAGGGAGATTTCTTTATTTCCGACATAATGAGGGATTGTCGATTGCAAAATGTTTTAATTGATTGAGCAGCTTTTTTCAACATAGAGATAAGGCCAAATCACCTGCAACAAAAGTAATTATACATATAGAAACAAAGTATTTTCACAATAAATATCTAGACAACTATTTTGATGTGGTTTTTTTTTTAATAATTCCGGACAGTTTCTAAAATTTTTTAATGATAACTAACAATTTGGTGATTTTTTCTTAAATGAAAAGAAACTAAGCCACTAAATATAATGTTAACAATGAACACAAGGTTAATACGCATTCGTTTGAAAAAAGTTTCGGTTTGAATATACTGTGATCTAAGAAAACATGTTTTTATGGTATTCAAAAACTGCTTGTTTTACAGTAACATGAGTTAAAATTAAATAATGCATTATACATAGAAAATTCGATACATTATTTGTTAAAATTTTACCTTACCTTTAAATTAACAATCTTAAATCAAGGTATTAAAATAACAATAAAGAAATATGCTAATATTTTTTTAGTCTAAAAAGTTTGAAATAGAAAAGCACATAACTCATTACTCACCTTTGTTAATATAAAGCAAAAATTAAGTGTTTAAAGTTTAAATTACCAACATTGTAGTTTAAATTAGCGAGCCTGAAATCTCCTCTGTCCAGCAAAATTTCTATTGTTCTCCTGAGCTGAGGGCGAAAAGTAGGGGCGAAACGAGACAAGTTTAGGGATGGAAAAGGTGCGGATCAGGGATGGAAAATCAGAGCGAAAATCCGGTTTTTCGGTTTAACCGTTTCAGGTTTTCCATCCCTTTATACATTTTCCATCCCTGTGTGGTATGAAAGGTACATATATATTAAAGCTTGTGCGCTTTTTCAGAGTAAAGGCTTAGAAGCTTTCGTCAAGAAAGAGGTTTTTTTTTCAAGCACAAGAGACACACAAAGAAGCTACAACACAAGCACATAGACAAATAGCAGGATGTATTGACGATCACAATCCTTACGGTTCGAATCTGGCATGAATGTTTGTGACTCACAAAAATCCATGCCAGACCGGTATTCGAGCCCGACTCCATCAGCTTCAAAGGCTAGCATCCTAACGATTGCACCACCAACTCGGCATTTTCCATCCCTAAACCTGGATCGTTTGGAGTAGAGGAATATTTTTCACTTCACCCAGACACTGAGACATACAGATTAAAATTATAGATCGTTGAGAACAAAACAAACAAGAGGTTGTCTCTGTGGTGCACTCGTTAGGATGCTAGCCTTTGGAGCTGCTGGGGTTCGACTCAAATCCTGGTAAGGCATGGATGTTTGTGATCGTCAATAAATGCTGTTACTTGTCTATGTTTTTGTAATGTCTTTTCTTTGTGTGTCTCTTGTGCTTGTAAAAACTCTTTCTGTGTCTGTCCCACTGGTTCCACTTAGCGAAAGCTTTTAAGCGGTTCTCTGAACAAGCACACAAGCTGGAATATATATGTACCTACCTTACCTACCTACCTGTCTTAGGGAAAAGGTTTTTTTCATGATTAAAAAGTTTAATGATTGAAGATAAATAAGTTCAGTTTGGAGCTTTCGTGCAAAAGAAAACTTGTGGTAAGTAAAGAAGTCCGCCAAATTTATTTGTAATAGGATTGCTACTATATATGCTATGTTCTCCGGCAATTTTTGTCAAGAGTACGCCGATAATTTTTTCTCTGAAAATTTATGATGCATTTAAAATGGTTGAACTATGGAAGAAAGTTCACTAATAAAATTCAAATATTTATATGACGAACTAGTTGTCATGCTAGTTAATTTTTGTTCTAATTTTACTAGTTCATTTCTTATTAGTGCACTTTAGTCCATAAGGGTCCTTAGGTGGAGAGAAAACACTTTTTAAATTGATATTTTTACATTTCTGTTACTTATTCAGCCGCTTTTCATGGATATTTTTACTTTTCACAACGTTGAATTTTCGTTCTTTACTTTGGATCACCTTTACTGTACGGTAACTATTGGCACGATTTTTCAGATTTGGCGATAAATAGTTTTATGCGGCAACCTGTCTGACTTCGACTGATTCGACTTTGTAACGATGACGTATTCCGGCAACCCTATCTGACTGTTATTTTGCTCATTTCGGTTGGGTTACTGTTACGGAAAGTCGCCAGAATACGGACTTTTGGCGCAATTTCGGAAAGTTCGCCAATGGTTACCGTGAAGTAAATTTCTACCTTAACTTTTTCCGACGTTGACTAGTCACTTTTTTTTTTTTACTTTTGGTTCTCTTCAAAAACTTTTGAATTGGTTGAATTTTCTTATAACTTGAAATTTCTAAAAGTAGCTGTAATTAATTACTTATGTAACTGCTTTATTTCTTAAAAGTAATCTTTCCATCCCTGAGTAATTTACTGAAGTGTGTTCTTTTCTCCGTAGTGTGGTGGCAGCAATGAGTGAGAAGGCAGCAGGGGGAGGGGCAGTGAAGGAATCCCGGGAGTTCGAGAATCCGTACGTCGACTGGAACAGCCGGATGGAGATTTATATGGAAGACGAGAAGAGGGTGAGAATAGCCTGACCAAATAAACAAATATTTTCATACTGTTGCCATATGGCAACAAGTAACATAATCCACTTTATTCTATTAAAGTGGAGCTCTCTCTTGACAAATCTTTTTTTTTTCATCCATTCCACTTTGAAGTTTTAGTTACTAATAACCCTCATAGATGACAGAAGTGAAAGTGTATTCAAAGTTGAAGACTGAAGTTGGTTTTTGACACCATATTTCAAAATTTTTTAAGAAATTGAAATTATTTCAATTCCAATGCAGTTCATTTTATTTCAGTATATTTCCCATAATGTATGAGTATTAAAGATACAAATATATTTTTTTCGAAATTAAAATAAAATCATGCATTACAGGGTTAAACATGGGAGTGAAGAAAACAATGTAGTTAGTAGCGCAAATGGTTTATTTGGTGAAAATTTTACATGGTTCGACAAGATCAAGGCTTGAAAAAACCCAAATAGGCAATTGAACTTAAATCCCCTTTATTGAATTTTTTTTAAAAAATTCAAATTTTTTTGCAAACAAAAAATATATTTCATATCATTTTTAATTAATACTTTAGTATTATTCTTAATATGTTTTGTTCCTCAAATTTTTAAAATATGTTTAAAAATTTAAATGTATACTAATCATGTAACAAATAAGTACAATTAATACTTTTTTCTTTAACTAATTTTTTTGCTTGTTCCGTTAGTTCTTACATTTTTTACAAATAATTAAAACTTCACTAAATAAACCACAAAACCCAGACAAAAATATCCAAAATACATGAAAAAAACCCTAAAACCCTGAAAAAACCCAAGTGGGTTGGGTTTTTTATGAAAAAAACCCGGGTTTTTGACAACCCTGCTTGATGGTGCCAAAACACATACAAATTTCACCAAATAAACCATTTGGCCAATAACTACGTTGTTTTCGTCACTCTCGTGTTTCTTGAGCAAAGTCAAAGATATTTTCTCAATAGAGCCTGTAAAATTTCTCTTTTTCTAGAACTTGTACAAAAAAGGGATCGACTAGTATGAATTTGTTGTTAAATAGGAGAAATTATAGGTTTGTGTTCGCAAATGCAATGTTTCCTAAACTAAGGAAACAATTAAGGCAGATTTAATAAAGCTTTTTTAAATGTTATGTTTTTTAAATAACTATTTTACTAAAATGTGTCAAATAATGTGTTAATAATAATAATAAGGTTAAATAAAATGTTAATATTAAAATGTTTAATAAATGTAATGGTAATAATATTTTTTTTATTAACATTGTTAGTGCATTGCATTTGTTGCTCTTTTGCAGTATATGTAGCTCTACCAGAACCCTACACTATAAATTAAATAGCATTACATTTTGTGATCTATGGGGGAAACATATTAAATATTATTGTATATGTCTTATATTTCTATTTGTATTTCAGCACACATATTTCAGATTGCATTGGGCAGCTTATGATGCAACTTATGAAACATTTTTTTTATTATTTTCATTATTCCTTGTAGGCAAAGCAAAGATTGTGAAGTTGTATTTCAGTGATACAGTTGTTATTTATCTGTTAAAGCTGTTAAGTATCAATTATAGAAACATGAGCAGAATAGAAGAACTTTTTAGAAAATTATTAATTTTTTCCTTGTTTCAGTTAATTCCCGGCATCACCGGTCCCCTGATAGAGAACTGTTACATCCTCCTGAAAACTTTAGAAAAACATTTGGCCACGGACGTTGATTGGCAAGACACTACTGTTTACACGGGTGCAGCAGGTAAAGAGATTGGCTTCATGATCAACTTACACTCCTTGTTGTTGGGTAATAGAAATATGCTATGGAGAAGATCCTTCCACGGATGTAAAGAGTTCCATAAATTATTTATGAATCCATCCAGAAAACATGTTTAAAACAATCATTTCGTTTAAGGTCTAACAGATTTTAATTATTATTTGAGAAAATTTGGCAATTCTATCAGAATGAAAAGTGCATTTTGGTTAAATTGTATTCAGATCATTTTGTATGTCAATATTACCTTACAAGAGTTTCCAACTGTTGTTGACCACCCTGAATGATGGCTTTAAACCTGGGTTTTTTTGCTCCTGTGATATTTCTAGGATGAAATATTCGGTGATAACACACTAATTTGATTAAAACTAAAATACACCAATTAAAGCACCCATAACATCGTAAACTAAGTCCCCCCCCCCCCCATTTCCGCAAGTGGAAACTACGAAAGTCGCAGAACTCCAGGAATCAGAAAAATTGCTAAACTTCAGTGATTCAAATACATTGATTTTCACAACCCTTGGTCGTTTTTTGTTCAAATTCATGACTTGTCATGGCAAAATTCACTATATGCTGAAATTCATGACTTTTAAAACCCTGCATTTAGTCATTTTTTATAAAGATTAGTTTGTATTTTTAACTTGTTATTATGTGTGCACTGAATAATTATATTACTGCTCCTAACTATTATGTGGTGCACCTAAGTCACAATACATTATTAAGTATTTGTATGCCCATTTTCTTTAAAATTATCCAATCTTTTAAGAGGTTAAATTGGCCTTGTGTGTTGTCAGGTATATCCCTCCTGTACATGCGTTTCCTGGACTCTGAGCTGGAGCCCGAGGACCCAAAGGGGGACTTCCTCCAAGATGCCCTCAACTACGTGGAGCCCATCCTGCCATCCCTGTGCAAGAGGAGGATCTCTTTCTTATGTGGGGCGTCGGGCCCCCTGGCCATTGCAGCCACACTCTACTACAGGAAGGGGGACCACAAAGAGGCGGAGGATCTGCTGAGGAGGTAGTTTCACAATCTTTTATAAACTAGTTTTCAATCTTTGTTCATCCTGGAATTGGATAGGTGTCTGACTTGGAAATATCTGCTGAGTTGTCTTTAGTGCTGATAAATTTACTCATTATTTCTGAAAAATTATTTTAATTTTCTTCAACATGTTTTTGAAATTAGTTGTTATAAATAGAATTCTGCATACACACAGGGTCTAATTGCAAAACTCGCATTCTCCAAATCATAACTAAGGTATATTGTCCGGTCTGTTCATTGGCAACTTTTAGCGCTTGTAAATTAGATTGTGCTAAGTCACCAATGAATGGACTGGACTTTATACCTTAGTTATGCTTTGGAGATAGCGGCTTCAACTAAACCCTGCTTATCAAATTGGTACCCTCCCTGTGCAAGAGGAGGATCTCCTTCCTGTGTGGGGCATCTGGGCCACTGGCCATTGCGGCCACACTCTACTGCAGGAAGGGGGACCACAAAGAGGCGGAGGACCTGCTCAGGAGGTACAGTATGGCTTGATTAGCAGGGCCAAGATTCTGGGACCACTGATCTATTGTACTATCCCCATCCTTGAAGTAGGTCGATTGTTGAAGTGGTCTTCAGTATTTCCTGGATTGATATATTATCAACCGTTGCAGCACCATCTGCTGGTTGTCGTTCTGTGGACTTCCTATAGGGCATAGAACCATTGTGGAGTTAGTTCATATCGTGCTTAAATTAATCATGACGCATTCTGGAGATAGTGTGGGACTTCGAAATTTCTGTTGTGTTATCTTTTGTACTGGAGCCTACAAAGTGGCATATTATTTTTACAAATAAAGTTAAGGCATATCAAGTATTAGATTAAAAATGTGTGTGCTCATTGTGGCGGCTGTTCTTCCTTTGCCTGGCTTTAAAGCCCTTGGCCATCGCCGCCATGTTGTGCTACAGAAAAGGGACCATAAAGAGGCAGAGGATCTGCTGAGGAGGTAGTTTTCAACCTTGTTGTTAGATGCCCCCATAGGTCTGCAGTGCTAGACCAGTCCATGATGCCATATACCCTCAAAAAATCCAAAACTAAAAAAGGGTCGTCAGCCAAATCCTGCTTGGAGAATTCAATGTACACGAAGATGCCTTGTTACCCTGTTTTTCAATCTTTTGTGCATCCTGGAGATGAAATGGTGTGGAACTTGGAGATTTCTGTTGTGCTATTTTAAGTATTTGGGCTGATTAAATTAACTTGTTATTTGTGAAAGTTTAGTTTAAATTCCAAGTCCAAGTGAGTTGCCAAAGTAGACCATATGGGGATTACTTTGAAAAGTCACTTTCTCCTAAACAATACTAAGGTATATACGGTACAGACAACATCAGCGACTTTTGGCGATAGTAAATTCAAACAAATCTCCAAGCAAACACAAACACTAAAGTCCACATTGACCTGACAAAACCTCAATTATATCTTAGTTAAACTTTAGACAATAGGAGTTTTACAACCTGACCTTTGATATCAAATTGGTACCCTTTCGGTAGTCAATCAATTGGTAGTTGTAAAATTCACATTATCTAAAGCATATCTAAAGTGTCCATTCTATTCATTGGATTCAATTAAATTGAACTAAGTTGCCAGAGATTAGGGATATGTGCTCTTGGAATTTGCTGTTTTGTTATCGTTGGTATTAGACCCTTTAAAATGGTGTATTATTTTTACAAAATAAGTGTAGAGCAGGGTTGGGTTTTTACCGGTAAAAACTAGTTTTTACCAAGACATGGTAAAAACTTGGTATTTACCGGTAAAAACCAGGTATTTATTGGTAAAAACCAGGTTTTTACCGGGAAAACCATTTTTTTTCCTATACTTGAAAACAAATATTTCATAATCTGGATATAATATACACTTATTATATGTAGACACATATGTGTGTATAATTGGACAGGTGTTGTTTTTGATGTTTATAATTTTTTTCCTTTCTACTGTGGTATGAATATTTTTGGGGAAAAAAATATATAACAATTTCGATGGAAATTTTCTTCTTCAAACACTTCAATGTCATAATAAAAAGAAAACTAGAATTCATCATCATCAACAAGAACATAAATTATTGACTTATCTGTTTTATTTGGTAATAAATATGTTATTTTAGAAAAGATGGGAAAACATGTTTTTTACCAAGAGTGGTAAAAACCATGGGGAAAACATGTTTTTACCAAGGCGGTAAAAACCATGGTAAATACCGGTAAAAACCTTATATGGTAAATACCATGCCAACCCTGGTGTAGAGTCATCTAGTGAAATATTAAAACTGATGTGATTTGCAGGCTTGAGAACTTGGAGACTGATGCGACGTCGGGTCAGAATTATTTTCCTGATGAGATTCTGTACGGCAGAGCAGGGTACCTGTACACCCTGCTTTACATCAAGAGGAAAATTCCGGAAAAGAGCGACCACAGGGAGAAGTGCATCAGAGAGGTTCGCTCTTAACCCTCTAATGCATGCAGTTGCCGTTTGGCAACAAGTAACATAATCCACTCAGGGCTGCCAGTGGCGACTTAAAAGGCTACTAAAGCGACTATTTTTGCGTCTAGGCGACTGTGGCAACTATTTCAGACCAAAAAGGGCCTAAAACGACTATTTTAAGCAAAACCTTCAACTATTTTCAGTCTTGGGAGACTATTTTTAGTTATATAATTTTTCCATAGATGGCGCCACCAGGATACTACCGATGCGCAAAACGTGAAGTGCAGATGATGCCTATAGTTTTTGTTTGGTTCTCAAATCAAAAGTTCTCATCAAGTTTTGCTTTCGTTTTGCACAAAACAAAAGCAAAACAATGTGTTTTTGAAGTAGCACTTGATTTTTTTTAGCAGCCTATGTAAAGTTTATGGAAACTAAAACTGATTTTGTATGCTTTGTTGCAGATTTTTTTTAAACTTCATTTGGGGATAGGATTGACATCTGTTATTAATTTGCTTTATTTTGAAGTTTTTATTTTTTTATTAAGTAATTCGGCGGTATCTAAAAGAATCGTATCGAAATACTTTTTTTTTAAATATTTGAAAAAAAAGTTATATTTTTCATGTGAATTTCAATGATTCTGGATCGTGTTAAATAAGAATACTTACATTTAATAGTTTTAATTCAGCCATCCTTGTATTTTAAAGCTGTGAGATATTTCAGTGAAACATATTTACATGGATTAGCATTGATCCTTATGTTTCTTGAATATCTGATAACTATTTAAAATAAACTTGTTTTAATTTTATAATATATTTTTTAATTAAATTTAGTTTCAAGTAAATTTTATTGGCAGTATCAATCCTTTCATTTGAAAGTTGGAGTTGCAATTTGTAAATTTAAGTTGTGTTCTTAAATTTTTTTTTGCATAATTTAGCATTTTAACTTCTTCCTACTCGCTTCTGTGAAATGACAGGCTTTTCCTAGATGAATGTTGGTTTTTCTTAGATTTTTTAGCTAAAAACTAATCAAAAATTGAAAATAGATAAATATATATGTCTTACATATATATTTTTGAAGGATAAAAAAGGCACTTTTATGTCTGTTTCTTATCCAATCGTTTATGGAATGTTTTTGTTTTTGAAAATTTTTATGCAATTGCTAATTAAATTAATTCCAATACAAATAAGTAGATTTAAAATATTTTCTCCTAATTTTTGTTCTCTAACCTAACAGTTATATATAAATTGGTTTAATAATTTAACATGAAATTTTCTGTTGCAATATATCCGAAAAACTATTGGCAGTTTTATCAATCCTTTTAACTGAGTGTTGGTGCTACAATTCTAAGCTACAAGCTAAGCTTCTGAAAAAAGTCTTAAGTTTTAAATTTTAAATTTTTGCATGTAAGCATATTAAACTAATTTATCACTTTTTGGAAATTTTATTTAATTTCGGATAACATTCAATGCAGATATTTTTTAAAAAATACGTTTGTGTTATCTAACAATTAAAAGTTGTTTATTTAGTTAGGTAAAAGAGGATACTATTTTGGCTACTATTTTTTAACATCTGAGGCAACTAAAGCAACTATTTTCAAAGCTTTCTGGCACTGGCAGCCCTGTCCACTTTATTCTATTGAAGTAGAGCTCCCTCTCAACAAATTTGTGTTGTTTTTTTTCCATCTATTACACTCCATTTTGAAGTTTTAGCTATTAATTATTCTCCTAGATGACAGTAGTAAAAGTGTATTCAAAATTAAGGAGTGAAGTTATTAAATGTCGTGAAATTACATCTTTGGCAGTATTCAAAGGTACTATTAGTACCAAATACAAATGAATTGTTTTAAAAAAATAAATATAATTCAAGAGGTTTTTTTTTAAAAATATATTTAGTAGTTTTATAGTCATTCTTATAAAAATTGGAATTTTGTAGTTGTTTTTTGTCATTTGAAAAAATTTAAAAATTAAAATTATTTAAATTATAATGCAGTAAAATTTTTTCAGTATTTTTCCCATAATGTATGAATATTAAAGATACATAATCATATACATTTTTTCAATATGAGTTCAGAGATAAGAGAGTAATACTATTAGAATCCAGCTGCTTTTTGGCCGAATCATGACATTCTGTCTTTGGTTGCCATCTTAGCCAGAATTTGCCATTCTAGCCAAACTAAATACTTACCAAACAGTTAATACACAATAGGTTGGCTAGTTAGAAGACCATACAGTACAGAGTAAATGTTACTAATTTATTTAGTCACATGGGAAAGGGACATTACTTTATAATGACATTGTACACAATATAAAAGCTTAAGAGGATCTATCAGTCCCATAGAGCTAATGCATTAGTTTCAAAATCTTAGGTTTTACAGACCTATCGCTTTACCACATTACCCCTTTTTCCAACGTAACATCGAAATGAAACAAATTTGAAATGAAAATTTTATCTAGTTTTTTAATTATATATTTTTGAAATTTTAAAATGCCAAAAAATTCTGCAGATGGCGACATATTTTTAAAACTTTATCAATGAATAATAAAATAATCAGATGTTATTTTCTTTTAAATTTTGTTTTAAATTGATGTTGCGATGATTCCCATACCTGATGGAAATGGGATAACATGGCGAAGCAATTCTTTTGCGAAAATTGTGATTTCAAAATAATGCATTAGCTCTATGGGGCTGACAGTCTCTCTTAAGACAACAAAATATTTAACCTGAAAGGTTTTTTTATGAATTTCTATTGATAGCAACTGCTGAGTTTTTTTTTTCTATTGTTCACACTCCTCATAAAAGAATTGCATTGTTTCAGATGGTGAAAAAGATCTTGGAATCTGGAAAAAGGAACGCCAAAAAGAAAAAGAACATCAACAAGATCCCCCTGTTCTACGAGTGGCACAACAAGGCCTATGTGGGGGCTGGGCATGGGTTTGCCGGAATCCTGTACATGCTGCTAGAGGTAACTTGTAAAGGAAAACACAAATTTGTAACAAAATGTTACCAAAAAACCTCTACACACAATTCATTCAATAGAGAGAGAAAAAAAGTATCAAACACAACATTTTAGTTTCAACATTTCTTAACAACGTATTATTCCTTTAATTATATAGGTATTTTCATTTACTTTTTTTAAAAAATATTTAAGAATTACTCCTTATCTCTTGCTAAATATATGCTTATTTCGAAGAATATTTCTAGCTCTTAATCAGAAGCAAAGACTTACATATTAACATGTTCATTGCAACAATTTATCACATCCTAAACCTAACTCTATTAAGTGATTTTTAAATGCCAAAGATAAATTTTAAGAAAAAGCAATCTCGTTACTTGTAAGAAGTTATTAGTAGTTTTCATTTTTTATTAAAAACACGTTTGATGCATAAGGTTTTGCTGATTTTTGAGATGTGCCTTCTCCACGCTGGCTGGGGTTGATGTTATAAGTAAACCTATAAAATGGTATTAAAAAAATATTAATCATCGGCCAACTAGCAACATCATTACAGGCAATCATACACAACTTCTTCTGTTAAGGAGCCCCCAGGATTTTTTATGCCAGTCTGAGATTTCTCAGATTAGGCCCTGGGCATAACCAACCATGAATGTGCAAGATTTGTGAAATGATGTTGAACTATTCACTGATGGGATGTTACTGGATTGTGTAACATTACATCTCTGCACCAAATTTTTAGGTTTTAACTCATATAAACCATAAACCATCTAGACCTTTGTATTTAACTGATTAACATTAAATAATCATTAAATCTCAAAATTCTATGTTGGTTAACTCGTTAATGAAGTTTGCCGAGAAAATTGGCCACATGAAAACAACCATTCTGCTTAAGTTAATCTAAGTAAACAAAATACAAGACAAACTAAGACGATTGTCACACAAGTTATGTTGGTCAAATTTAAGTTGGAAACAATTAAAATGAAAAAGAAATTTACTTTTTGTGCTTGTAAGACTGTAGGTTTCTAACATGTCCTTTCTCATTTGAAGGCTAAAGAGTACATGAGCGCGGACCAGCTGAACAACCTGGTGCGTCCCACGGTGGACTTTGTCCTGCGCCAGCACCAGAAGTCCGGCAACTTCCCCTCCTCCCTGGGCAACCCGCGGGACAGGCTGGTGCACTGGTGCCACGGCGCGCCGGGACTCATCTACATGCTGCTCAAGGCGCACGAGGTGAGGGGGATAATAATATTTTAAATTAGGTATGGTTTGTAGTAATATTTTTCTAAAAATAATGCTCAAGTACAGTCCCTGCGATAGTTCTGAGGATATTACAAAAATTTTGAGAAGGACTCCTTCATTCATCTGCAGGATGCAAATGGATTGAATTTGGCTTTTTTCAAAACAAACTATTTCGATATTTAGAAAATATCTTCTACTTTCCCCTTACGGGGGTCGCTTTTTGGTGCATCAGGCCTTTTGCAGACTTTTCAGATTTCCTAGGACTAAGAGCCATTTTTTGGGGCACAATCTTGGCCACTCTCGCTAACCATTTTCACACTCAGATTACAATGAAGCTGAGCGTCAAAAAATCTGTAGATTTTCTATAAACTCCAGAACTGGTCACTCTTTGCTAGAAATTTGAGCTTTCAAGACAGTCAGTGTTAAACCATTTTTTATGATCATTGTATTTTCACAATTTTAGAACCTGTTTTGATATTTAGGATCTGCAGGGTTTTGCTATTTAAGTAACTGTAGAGTTTTGTAATTTTGATAGCTTTTTTATATGCAAAATTGAGTCTTTGAGTAGATCAATAAGGAGTAAATAATGTATTACTTATTAGCATTTAAGTACTGTAAGTTATACATTTTGGAAAATTGTGATTAATCTATGTGTAGTCTTTTTTTTTACCATGATTTATGCTTGACTGAGTTACTGATATCTAAAAGGTTTCTTTTTCTTAGATGAAGTACATAGTCCTTACAATTCTCAGAGTAAAAACTTTTATGTTAAGTTATATTGTTCAGAAACAGAATAGACACCTGATTTTTTTTTTTTTTTTTTTTTTTTTTTTTTGCAAACTGATTTCTAGTACTTCAAATATGAAGAGGGTAATGAATTGGAGAGCTTAGTGGAAGAACGTGGTAATTGGAAAAAAGAGGGAAATGAGCTGTAAAGTTTTTGGTTTTGCACTTAAATCCATTAAAAATGGTATACTTGCAAACGTATAACTTTAAGTTTATAAAAAGGAGAAACGTGTTACCTTTAAAGCGTAGAATACTACGGTCATAACGACATAAAAATCCCAATTTCTTTTTAAATTGTCACTTGGCACCTTCTTCCAATAAGCCAATTGTAGTTAGCAATATTTTTTTTAGGTAAATTCATTCTGAAAGCATCCCATTACAAAATACTAACTTCCTTCGCTTGTCACTAGGTGTTCCAGGATGAGAAGTACCTCGTTGGGGCGAGAAAGGCGGCCGACTGCGTGTGGAAGAGGGGTCTGCTGAGGAAAGGCTACGGCATCTGCCACGGCGTATCTGGCAACGCGTACTCCTTCCTTAAGATGTACCAGCACACCAAGGAGCTCAGATATCTGTACAGGGCGGTCAAGGTGAGTCATTCTGCCCTTCAGTACCCTTAGGGTACCTGGGGAACGTCAACCCAGTCAAATAGGCATTTGCCTTGCTTGTGATAAGTCACAGGTTCGGGTCTGAGCATTGCCAAAATAATTTTCTTTTTCCAACAGGGCTGCTGTATTGGCTGCTAAAGCCTTTATAGACTCAGCATATTCCCCAGAGCTGAGAGCCCCTTTTTCTGTTGTGGCACCATTTGCCAGAATAAACAGTCAGGTGGTAAACAGTCTGAAAAGTGAGGCAAATAATAACCTGTTTATTGAGAGTTCACGTTAAATAGGTTCCAAATCCCTGACACTGTGTGTGATGTCACCCTCAAAAGTAGTGTTGGGTGCCTACTTGAGTGTCGACTCGTTCACTTGACTGCGATTCTCAATTAAGATGCACGTCGCCAATTGCCTTGTGCTCTAGTGCGATAATAGTTCAACCTTATCTAAGATTCCCTTTACACTTATTTTAATGACCGCTGGTACATATGTAGGATTAATATGACCCTTATATCCTTTACACACTAGCACAAGATACTGAAGTTCAGCCAGGCTGAAACGTTCCAGTACTTTAATACCAAAAATTATTCTTTATTTCTCTTCCTGTTATAAGGAAAAATGAATGTAATTTTTTTTATTTCTCTTTATTTTGTAAGTACTAACCTTGGCCAATTTTAAAGTATTGAATTCATGTGCTTGCAATTAAAAAAAACACTTAAATTGTTTGAAGTTTTTATTAAAACTTTGGGAAATTGCCATTGATCTTAACACATTCAAAACCATTTTATGACAATTTTAATGTCGGATATATAATTTTCTTACAAATGTTTATTAATTGACCTTCACAGGTATGCAATTTATCAGTTTTTTAAATGCTGGTAACTTTGTAAATTTGGGATAATTTAAATGGGCAATTAGTGTATGTTTTGTTTATCAACCCATAATTTTTTTTCAATGTTTAAAGAGTCTCTAAAACCTTCATTGGAAAACTCATATAAAGGATAGGGTATCATATATAATTTGTGTAGGTTTTGCACTTCAAATTGTCTACTCCAATTATTTTATTCATGACATATTTTTTGAAAATTCGCTAAAAGAGATTTCAGTAAAACTGAACATTTATTTTAATTTATATATATAAACTGAGCAAAGTATTTCAATAATTAACAGCTTATTTTGCAATAAAGAATGTTAAAAATAACATAGTTCGTATGATTGCTTAAGAAATAACTGTTTTATAATTCTACCCTTCTTTCTTATTCAGTTTGCTGAGTGGTGCTTTGACTATGGAAAGCATGGTTGTAGAAGTCCGGATAGATCCTTGTCATTGTTTGAAGGTGTGTTCATTTTGATTTCATACAAACCTTTTGGATCTTAAATATGTTATTTGCATTCTTACTTAAGGTGGTAAATTAACAGCTTCAAAAGGACTGCAGATATGTCTGAAGTTCCTAACTTATAATATTTAATGTCGCTTTAAAATTTATTTATCCTAGTGTGTAATATATATTACTGTTAATACACTTTTTTATTATCTTGTGTGCATAAAACTGTCAATTAATATACTTTGCTGGTCTGTGTAAATAGGATTGATCCAATACAATACAACTATTTACATTTATTATCTTGTATTTGAAAATTTATAAAGCTTTTTTATATTGAATAATAATAGGAAATCTATCCAAAATGTAATTTAAAAAAAATATGTGATTTTCGTTTTGCAATTGCATGGTTTATTCTTTATGCATTCTTGATGTATTCAATGTAATAAACTTTATTACAAAAATATTTTCCTTTATCGTTGGTTTCTTCTACTATTTACTAATTTAGTTTTAAGGTGGTTTTTTTGAAAGATTGTATTTTTATTTACTTTCTCTTTAAGTTTATTAATGTTTGTTTGCTTTGAAAAGGGTGTTTTTAAGAGATAACAAATATTTTCTAATTAAAAATTTTACTGTGATTTTTTGAAACTATATACTATGCATTTCTATGTACTATACATTTAAGACAGCATTAGCTCTTAAGAAAAGAATGCATAAAAATTTATAAAATAGTTATAAGATTCTCTTTTTTTAATCGTGTTATTGAACTGTATGAGGCCTAGTGGCTTAAAGTTATTGCTTTGCATTGCCTCGCTGCATCCCGGATTGGGCGGGGTTGACTTAGCCTTTCATCTCTTAAGTGTGTTGATAAAATGAGTACCAAGCAACCTTGGGAACTAAACCCTGTGGATTCCATGTGAGGCTGACCAGCTTACTGAGGCATATGCCTAGCACTCCAGAGCCTTTTGTCATGTAAGCTGGAATGGGCACAGCAGGCAGTGGCCCACTAAAGAGGTGTTGCGACGAGAAATTTAGTTTTTAATTAAACTGTATATTTGGATAGGATTTAAATGGAGCATAGGTGATGGGTTGTAGTTATGTTTTTAACCTGACTGTTCAAATAGTTTTTTTCCTCTAATGGGGCTGCAAATTTGGTGGTCAAGCCTTTGCATAAACGGCATATTCCCCAGAATTGAGAGCCAGTTTTTTGTGGCACCATCTAGGCGACTCTCACTACCCATTTTTGACGACCAGATTGCAATGAATCAGAGCTCTCTGTGGATGTGAAAGTATGCCGAGAGAAACCAAGCCAAATGAGCCCTCCAGGGATCTTTTACATGCCACATAAACATATGACATGCTTGCCCAAGATTTTCCCTTCCAGAAAATCTGACGACTCAGCCGGGACTCGAACCCGCGATCATGGGCTTACGAGGTGGACACTTTTCAAATAGATTTTACATTAATTTTGTCTTCTGTTGTTATAGACTGGGTTAGCTTTACTTAGTTTCAACAAATTGAAATAGTATTTCTAATAAGAAACCGTTCAAAATTAACTATTACTTTTGAAATAAAAATTAACTTTCATTGATAATGTGTTTAATTCTGTGGCATATAAACTTGTGTTTTGTTTCAGGATTTGCTGGCATCATCTACTTCCTGCTGGATTTACTGGAACCTGAAAAGGTGGCTTTTCCCGGATTCCAACTCTGATCAGGTTCCTTGTACCATTCATTGTGTTCTGTTCATCATTCATTTATCATTGACTGTATCAGAGGCTAGGCCAGATGGGAAGGGATGTGACCAGATTTGTTTCAACGATTGAACTGTCACTTATAAAATCATCATAAAATGTTCATAAATTCATAATTTATTTATGTTGTTTTCTTTGAAAAAAACCTGCATCTAACAAAACATATATATCTATTCAGGCAAATTTTGTAGCTTTACCAAAACCGACCTTAAGTTTGAAGCAGAGAAATGTACTAGGTGGAGGAAACTGCGTAAAAAATGCTGCTGGCGCCGAAATTTCGTCTGCTCCCATTGGGGTTGCTCCTTTGACCCTATTTGTGCGCCCTGTTACGTCAAAATCGAAAGAAAAATAATTAAAATAGCACTCTAACTGAAGCTAAACTAATAAAAATAATAAATTTATGTCTTGAAATAACAAATAAAATTGCTTATTGAATGTGAAACACCTTTTTTTATTCGATTCTTGCACTCAAAAATGGGAACTATTTACCCTTTTTCTCGTAGAACATTTGTATACTGCAAACTTAAGGTCGGTTTAGGTGTAGATAGTTAGATGTTATTCCAAACTATACTGCAAAATACAGTATGTTTGGGCATTAGGATCCCCTTTCAAAATTGTTTTAATGTGATCTAATAATGTCTTCTGCATAAAAATACCTTCTTTTTTTAAGCTCCACAGTTCTTTTATTACATTTTACTTTAATAAATAACTATCTAACTGTATAAAAGTATCCAAATAGATACCTTAATTTTAGTACTCTTTTAAATTGAGATGCGTTCTAACATAAAAAAAATGTTTATTTTTGAAATAATCATAACTACAGACTGGATAAAAAAGAAAAACTTAAGTTGCTTTATATGTTTTTTTGCTAACACCTTATGGAGAGTACTTTTTAAAAAATCCTACTGCTAATATCATATAAAACAGCTGACATTTAACTTCTGGCTATGTCCCTGGTGTTCATTGAATCATCCATTCTGGGAAGTTATTCCAGCAACTACAATAAGGAGAGAAACGAAACACTGTAATTATTGAGTGTTTTAAAGTTATTTTTATAAGCTGAACTGTTGTGTATTTGTGATTTAGAAAACTACAAATTGAGCGAAGCCAAAACATTTACAGATTTGGTTTTCATGACATTATGCTTGTATATATCTATATTTGTTCTTGCTACATAATATTATTTTTATTAAAACTTCTACCTAACCTAGCTTTTCAAGTTTCCGACAGATGGCAACATTAAATCCAAAACTTTATTTAAAAATTTCCACAAAAATGCAGAACAAACCCATTTAGTAGGTGAAATGATTAAATGCGTGACATTTTTGAAAAGTAATAAATTTTAATATTTTTTTAAATGACTTTTTGGACTTGGTTATTGCCATCTGTCAGAAAAGCAAAACAACAAAAACTTTAAAATCATAATTAGTTACTGTCTTCAGTATGAGTATTTATTAATCACTTTACTTACTAAATAGTGGTGTTCTGCTTTTGGGGAAGAAGTTTTATGAGCATTTGTCGCCCCGCATTTTTTCATAAATAAGTTTTAAAAGTTTCCTCATTGAGATTGTATAGAGATCTTCTATCATTCAAAATCCTTTATTTGAGCTCGTCTCTACTATCTGTGTTCAAATTAGGCCATCCGTGTCCCTCTTTGCTTACTACACTCCTTGCCAACCTAAGCCGGGTAAATAGAAATATGCTATGGATGAAGATCCTTGCGCGCATGTAAAGAGTTCCATAAATTATTTCTGAATCCATCCAGAAAACATGTTTAAAACATTAATTTCATTTAAGGTCTAACGGATTTGAATATTATTTGAGAAAATTTGGCAATTTTATCAGAATGAAAAGTGTATTTTGGTTAAATTGTATTCAGATCATTTTGTATGTAAATATTACCTTACAAGAGTTCCAACGAACAGACCAATCACGCTTTTCCCTTTGCCGTTTTACTCTTTGTTTTTACCCAAGTTAGGTTGGCATGGAGTTTACATTTGAATAAGTCACATTCTCTTGTCTTCCAGTTTAGGTAATTTTGGTTTTTAAATATAGGGTAGTCTTTTGCTGCATCCAATAAAAATAACAGAATGATTATCTTCATTTAATTTTTTCATATAGTTTCATTAAAATATGAAAAAATTTCACATTAAATTAAAACCATATATATTATTTAAAATAGAAATGTATAATTCCTTTTTTTTGTTTTTATGATAGTGTGGCAAGGTAAATTTTTCTTAGAAATTGTTCTTTCTTTTGAAAACAGATTACCGATATCTTAATTATTTTTCAATTGGCATTACTCTTCAACATTGAATAACTTTAACTTAAAAATAATAATATTTATGATTATTTTTTTTCTCTATTACAATATAAGAAAGATACTGATTCTGTTATAAATAAATAAATAGTACTTTTTTAGCTGTGTAATATCAGTTTTTAATGTGGTTAACCTTTTAGTTAAACTGACATGTCTATAGAATCGGAATAATTTCATATTTTGTGAACTCAAGCTAATATGTTTTACTATGTTTTTCCCATAGATATCATAGTTAAAGTATTAGATTGGAAGATCATGTGAGCTCTGACGTGACATGCATGGATACCAGAATTTGAGGGCAAAGGGGCCAGTGTTGCCACCACTTTAAGGAGAAAAGTGCTACGAAAAACTACCATTTAATTCTAAAGTTGCAAAAAAATACCATAAAAATACAATCTGCATTTTGAAACCTTTTTAATGACTTTTAAAAAAATATGAAACGCTTTTCTACTATATTTTATGGTATTTTTTTTGTAATTTTAGAATTAAATGGTACTTTTTGGTAGCAATTTTCTCCTTAAAATGGTGGCAACACTGGCCCCTTTGCCCTCAAATTCTCGTTAGCTTTGAAGGTCACGTAATCTGCCAATCTATTACTTTAACTATGGTTTTTTCTCATTGTTGTAAAATTTCTGTTGCCATATGTGTTACCAAATTTTGCCCTTTAGTCTTTTAAATGCTGCTTTTATACAGTCAAACCTGATTGTGATAAAAAATAATAATAATAATTGTTATTCTGTCATGTGTGTTTGTTTTGAAATAAGACAAATAGAAATAACTTTGCTGTTACAAAAGTCATTTCCTCAATTGTAAATTAAACTAATTTACTAATAAAACAACAAAAGCTATGTTTATTTGTTTAACATTATTTAAATTCCATTAACACGTATTAACATGTACATTTTTTTGATTAAAACTTTAAGGGGTGGATTGTTTAGAAAAATTAAACTTTATGTGTACAAAAAAATTGTTTGCTTGAATTACCTTGAAATAGTGTTCAAAAGGAACACTGGTTACGTTTTGATGTGGGACTTACAGTATCAACATGCTCTAAATATGGGTGACAACTTTTCAGTTTTGGCCATTTTGATATTTTTTCTTCCCAGAATAATAAGTTAAATCAATCTATTAAAATTATGCTGTTTCAAATATTTTTTTACAGCATTGGTATTAACGCCAGCGATTCTTGTAATATTATGTTAATTCCTTTTGAAAAATTCTACCCTCTTTTGGAAATTCAGTTCTACTAGTTCTAAATTACTCAAGGCAGTTTGCGTTCTTGATCTCTAACATCATGTAAATTGTCTTACTATAGTAATTGATAAAATCATTCATCTTAAATTAGTGGCCTTGACCAATTAATTTATCATCAAAAATGGTTAATAATTACTAAATTGACAACAATAAATTATTTAGAGTAAATTGGTTTTATAATGTAGACCTTCCATTTAATATTCTTCTTATAAAAACTCATTAAAAAGAAGTTTTGAGCCCTATATTTAATTAAAAATTATTTTACATCAACTAATAAACCCCCCAATTTCTTTTTAAAAACAAAAAAAATCAAATAACCTGTTTGGGTAATTTTTTTAATTTTTGATCGGATTTTGTATAAACCACTTTTCGATTGAAGTTCGAGCCTCCTCCTCTTAATTTTACTGCTATAAAATATATCCCTCCATACAAATAATAAAAAAAAAAAGTTTAAAATAAGAGAAAATGTATTTAAAATTTTGATTTAGGCATTCAATACTGTGGATTATGATTTGTTTAAACATTTTAGTCCACTATATTTATTGAAAAAAAGCTATCAAAGGGATTTTGAAAAACTACAATCTCTTTCTCAAATGAAGAACAAAATTTTGTGTAAAGGTTTAAAAGTGAAACTAAAATATGACGAAGGAAATTTTCAATTTTTTCCATTGTGCAGATTGCTATCACGTGGTACCGCCCAATTATATTTATGGTGTGCTTAAATGTGTGTTCTAAACCTCAAATTCGAATTATATATTTTGTTAGTTTAAAAAAATAGGAAGAAAGCTATATTTGTAGAAGCAAGCTGACTATATTTTATTTTCTAACATATTTGTTCATCTGCCGCCCAGTTGAGTAAAGCGGGCGATTACGTAACCGCCGTTTCGACCACCAATGGCGTGTTCTTGTTTGGCGCACTAATACATCGACTTTTCGAGTGACGAAAAGGTTTGGCAGCCTTGGCAGAAAAAGCGCTCTCTTGGCGCATACTATATTTTTTTGCAAAAACTTTAATGATCGCATTTGTCAAAATATTCGTTGTCTTTAAATATGTTTTTAAATGTCAACTGAATATATGATTTAATTATGAGTACATTTCATCAAATATATCGAAATTCTTTTTAATTAAAAATTTTTCAATGAAAGTTTAATATTTTTTATTTATTCTGATTTCATAAAAAAAATAATGCACAGAGAAAAAAAAATGCTGCAAAACTTTAAATAGTGCAGCTCTAGTGCGATGACAATTCAAACTAAATTAAACTAAACAAAAATATTTAACTACTTTTTTTAACTTTAAGTTGTTCAATGAAATTTCAATATTTTTTGTTTATACTAATTTAACACAAAAAAAATACTGTTCTGAGAAAAAAATTATCCAACTCTGGCTAGTTTTTCCAATTTCTACCTTGAAATCTTGAAATAAGACGGAAGAAATGATGAAACACGCGCTCGATTCCGTCGCCACCCGCCCAGTTTGGCGGGAGCGAGCGTCGCCAAGTGTGTGCGGCAGCCCTGCGTGTGACGAGCCGTGTTTTTCAGTGACGAAGTCGGAGCTTCTTGACGTGGCTGCCTACGTTTCTGCCAATTTATCCAGTCCGGTTGCGGCAAAGTTTGTGACGAAGAAAATACGTAACTGGTAAGTACTCCACAGCTGAGCAGTAATAACAATCACACATGTCCACGAAAACGTGGGGCCATTTTGAACACCCTTTTCTTTTGCTTTTAATTCGGAATTGTCGCAATTAAAACGGACGAATCTGTTCGAACGGCCTTGGATGCGGTGCTAAATGGCAATAGGATTAAAATGCACGTTGAGCTTTTTTAGTCTTAACAGATGTGGCGAACTTAAAATTCGCCGAAATCCAGAAATTTGCAAACTGAAAGATATATTGCAAAGGGTAGCCATATTAGGTTGTTTTAAGGACTGGGAATTCAAAAAGTAAGGTCATATGTTGTTTGATAAAGATTAAAATTATGAATCGAACATTCCTAACGACTGTTGTTTCCTCTACAGCTCCTAGCACATGTGGGCGTGGAACGTTCGTTTTCGCGTTCGACTTTTTTAAAAATATTGTATTTGTTGCTCTTTCTTTTTTATTAATGTAATCTCACTAAGCCTTTTGGTTTTATTAAATTTTCTGTCCATATATATACTTTGTAAGTGTATATTGATCGTGTTTTTTTACCTTCTATGTTTATTCTAAAGTGTATTCTCATTCTAAAAATGGAATTCTTTAGGTATATTTCGATCATGGGGATGAAAATGTTGATTATTGAAAATTATTGATGAAATTGATAATTATTATTCTTTAAGTAATACAATTCACTTTGGTTAAAAAAAAATTAAAATCCCAACACATTTTGAGCGCAATTTAATCCAAAAGAAAAAGTAACAATCATAAAGCTCTTACTAGCAAGAACTATTTAAAAGTGCTAGTGGTTATTCAATTTACATAAAATTTGTGTAGTCTACACCCTTTATCTCTACTGCGTGTAGAGCTGTGACAATAATAGTGTTATCTTTAAAACTAAAATGATTGGGTTTTCTTATCAGCAATCGAATCGTGTCAAAGATAAATTCAGAACACTGTTGAAAGTAAAACTGCATGCTGTAAAGATAAAAGATTTTTAAGTATGCTTTTCGCAGGTTCAATTGTTGATAACAGCTTAACTAATTTAACTGTTAGCTACTCTCCAAATTTAGGAATACTTATTTAGAAACACACCCGTAATTTAGGAACACACCTGCGTATGATATAAATTAAACTTTCCTCACTATAATTTATTCTGTTTTGTCTGTGGTGGAAAAACCTTAGACAGATGACTATGGCCAAATTAAACAGTGTAATTGCCTCTATTGGCTGGGGGAAAACATTAAAAAAGCGAAAAAAGGGGGTTTGCTTTTATGTAGTTTAAAACCATCCATGCACTGATTTAGAAATTCTCATTAACCAAAAAATACAAGAAGCAATTGGGAAATATTTATTAATTAAAAAAAAATAAACTGGGAAGTTTAAATACTTAAAAAGTTGGTTGCAAATGGGTCCCTTGGAAACTGCAATATCTTTGAAATGAATGGCGCTCTTGTAGGCTAGTGCCTAATTGGTAATCGAGCCCTGCAGATGACAGTAAATCTTCCATTTTCTGAACTCCGACCAATCTTCACAATCCTCTGATCAATAAGCCCTTTTTACATTTTGAACATTATTAGGATGCAGTGGTGGATTTAGGTTCGAGATGCCCTAGGCCCGATACGATATGGTGCCCTTTTTCTTTTGTAACTAATATATGAAGAGTACTGGGGGAAAAGCGCTTGAATTCGTAGAAAGCTTTCCTCAGTATGCCTCTTTGGCAATGATACCGAGAAATCGCCTAGACTGGTGTAAAGAAACTGGTTACTCGCTTTGTTTTTCACTTGCAGCAAGTGATTCACGCCAGAGATCAGTGGTCATGAGTTACACTTTTGTATCGCGAATGAAGAACCGAAAGAAAAACCAGTTTCCTGTCGCTTTTGGCGCCCCTCAAAATTTGCCGCCCGGGCCTAAGCCTAAATCCGCCCCTGTTATTATGATGAGTCACTTTACCAATTGCAGATCATTTATTAGATGTAATCTTCATTAAATTTTCTATAAATAAATTTATCCAAATTGGATTCAGTCCTAATTTATTTAGATAATTGAAGTTCTACTGAAGCGGGTTCAAATCCAATGGCAAGCTTAATGCATTAGCCAGCTTAATGCAGAATCAAACAGGTGTCGTTCTAAAAAGTAATTTTTTATAACATGTTATTTCTGCAGTAGATGGTTAAAAATGGCTCCTACATGCTTTACATTTCAATAAAGTTATTTAATTTATAAATTTTTAAAAATTATGTATTGCTGGAAAAGGGGGGTGTGGGTGGTTCTATCTCGCCCATGTTAATTTTACTAACTTTAGGAATATTTTTCTCGGGAACTATACGAGATATTGTGAATTTTTTTATTTGTTCCTTACATATAGCTCTTTGATTTAAACTGAGGTTATTTCACAGTACAAAAAAAAACTTTTACAGTGATTTTTTAAAAAAAAAAGTCAGTTAAGGTTATACAATTTTTTTAACAGAAATATTTAAATGTTCTCGGTTTAAAGCAAAAAAACTATTAAATGGGAAGAAATAATAAAACATGTTGATGTATTTTATAGTTCCTGAGAAAAATGTGTTCCTAACTGTTGAAAAACCTAATACTACAGGAATTGCGAAAGAAAAGTATGGGTAAGAACTGATGTTCAAAGTTTCTGAAAAATGCTTATAAAAAGAAACCACTAAACAGAAATCGATAAGGTTGGTCTTAAATTAAAACTAATATATACAGATTAAAAAATGAAGAAAAGCAGAAATTAATTATTTTTGACCCAAATACCCATCCGATTAAAAAATTTCTGACAAAAAAAGTAGGGGAGAGTGTTGTACCTTGGGACAATTTTTACATTTTAATTTTTTTCTTCGATAATTATAGTCAAAATAAAAATTTAAAAGCAGCATTTCAACGCACCAATATATTCCTCTATAATATATTTTTTAAAATTCTGGCAGCTTGAAATTAAAAAATTGCCACTCATTTAAAGTAGAGAGGATAAACTGTCCCAAGGTACAATATGATGTTGTACCTTGGGAGATACTTTATAATTCAGTCAATAGTCATACAGGAAACAAACTTTATTGTTTTTTCAATGAAATACACAAATAAAACTTCAAAATTCAAGAATCATTTAAATTATACAGCAAAATTGCAAGTCCAAATTATTTAACATTATATGATGATACAATACGCTTTACTGTCCCAAGGTACAACACACTACATGGTTTAAATAAAAGCAAGATAGTGGCCTGTGGCCAATCTAAATGCATTATCATTATTTTCTCATAGCCAAAGTATTTTAAAATCTTCTCTTTTATGAAGAAAATAAAATGCAGTTGACTTTTTGTAAAAGTACAAAGGTAAAAAATTATATTAGAATGAGAAAAATATTTACTTTGGGGTAATGAAATATTATTTTTTGTCACCAATTCATCAATTCAATGATGCTGGTGTTCAATTTTATTTTGATGTCTGTTGGTAAAGGCTACTATTAGAAATAAAAAAAATGTATGACTATTGCCAACAGATTCTTAGAAATTGTCAGTGTCCCAAGGTACAACACTCTCCCCTATATTGTTTTTTTCCATTGTTTGCTTTTTGTAAAGTAGTGTATGCCTTGAACCACATAAAGCCATGTCTTTGCAAGTACTTGAACTGCCTCAAATCTAGTTAATCTTTGCAAATATTATAAGTGAATGACAATGCAATAGTTCATAATTTATTGAATTCAGTAAAAGTTTTTAGTCGTGTTAGGTTTCTAAACTATAACAAACATGAACTAAGTTTTTTTTTTTTAAATAAATAACACAAGTTTTAAGATGCTTTTAAATTCTTGTCACTTTTTTTTAATAATTAAAATTAAAAACTTAAATGTAACTACAAAAATAGGCCTCACTCTTATAAGATTAAATCAAGTTAAGTGTAAAAAAGATTCTGAATTATGAGTAGATATTAAAAATCTTTTTGCTTGCTTTATGTTTTAATACCTCATTTTCTATTAGCATAGCAACCAAACAATCTTCAATTTTACAAGACCAACTTTAGACGTGTTCCATTCGCACAGGGCCTCTCACTTACCACGAAGAGTCTAAAGCTCGTCGTCAATAAGTAGCCCTAGCGCTACGCCCAATCTTCAACCAAACCCACACACATTATATATTTTTTTTTACTAAAATACTTTGTTCCGTTTTCATTCAAAATTGAGTGTTGTCATACTTTTTATTGGAGGAAGATAGCCGAAATTTATCAGTTTGGTAATGATTAATTTGTTGCGACAATTTCCTTGAAAAAGTTTAAAAGTGTTTTTTTTTCTTTCTGGTAATGGGAAATTCATATGGAAAGTTATTCTGTATTTTTAAATATTTGATTTTAAATTTATTTTTTTTTATATTAAAGTTACAAGTGGTTTTCACTTTTTATCGCTAAAAAGATACAGTTGCATTCCTAACTAACTCAAAATAAATTTCGTGAGCAAACTAACCTTTTGCATAACGGCTGCTTAAACAAGACGCGTACGCTGCTGTATACGCGTTCTCGGTTAAAAAAACAAACCGGGAATTTAGTTTTCGTAGTTGATTGAAGTTTCCAACTGTGCTGTTATTAGTTAATACTAAAGAAGAAGCAGAATACTCATAAAACATATGTGCAGTTGTCGTGCGATTTTATTAAAAATGTTAACCAACCCTTCTTCGACAATACAAGAAGGGGGGGGGGGGGGGGGTAACATACGTTTCGGATTTACAAGCGTGAATTGTATTAAATTGGTTTTGGAACTGAAATGTTATTGGTCTTCTACTTTTGACTTTTGTTAAAGAAAATAAAAAGAAAAAATTGTATCTTTAAAAGGAGGGAACGATGTGTTCATTAAAGCAAAAATCAAAATCTCAATTAAAAAAAATATATATATCACGGATAATTGTTCCACTAAAGACTTCGATTTTTCTTTGTAAAATTCACAAAGCCACTGAGCTGAAGTTGAAACTGATACCTTTCAGCTAGAATAGCTAATTCTTCAGCTCAAATAATTTTCACGCCATCATATTCCTGTTTCGAAAATGCAGATTTATATATTTCGCTGAGAATTTTTAATTATTCGAAATGTTTGTTGAAGTAAAAGTGGAGAGGCGGTTCCGAATGAGGTCATCTCTTGAAAACGAACACGTGACCGCCGAGAAACAACTTCTCGTTCTGACGTCACTCCTAAAACATCTACGGAACAATAAGTGTTTCATAAAACAGTTTTTTGACGTTTGCAACCTTATTTTTTGTGCATTTGAAAGACTTTGATGATACTCAAAAGTTCATATTTGAACTACTTTGCGCACTCAGTAGTGCCTATTAGTCTACGTATAGCTCTTGTACGACGTTATATTCAGAGCCTGTTCCTCCATAAGGCATCGTTAGGTCCTAGCCTAGGGCCCCCAAATTTTAGGGGGCCCTAAATTTTACTTTCTATTATGCTAAATGCTGTAAATCCCCGAAATATCAGTAAACTAAAAAAATATTAATAAATACTCCACTTTGTTATATGCTCAATTTTGACTAAGAAATTGGCCTAACTTGATTGTTTAACCATGACCATGTTTATAACGAATCCTATGAAATTGTAGCAAAAATTTGGTACATAGGTCATTTCACATCATCATTACTGGAAATCATACACAATTTTCCTTAAAGGAGCCCCCAGCCAAAATGGGTTGTGCCCTAAGTCTGAGATTTCCTAGAACAGGCCCTGGTTATACACACAAACAATGGCTTAAGGGTCGACAGAGATAAGGTCTTGATGTAGCGAGGGGCACTGATTACCATTAATGTTTAAAATATATTTTTTAAAAAAGTGAAAGCTCATTTCCTCATTGTCGTTGTTCCCTGCTGTGCACATTGGAAGAAATTGAATATACACTCTCACTCTCAGAAATAACACTTTCATTTTTTACGATTCATGAATCCTCAAGCCTCATTTCGTTAATTTTGAGGATTGCTTCGTCAAACTATCACGTGACCTTTGAGTAAACGCGAATCCTCACTTTTGCGATCGTGATTTGACGATTCTGTATCTTGATTTTGAGGAAACTGAATCTCATTGTTGTACTCACATGCTCAAAAATGACGAAATATTTCTTTAGATTAGACGACATTCAAATCCTCATAAAAATGACGATTCGAATTTCCTCACTTTGAGGAAACGAAAACTCGGAGCATTTGCCAGGAACGGAATCGTCAAAATTAAGGAAAATTTCTTCGTTTTTGAGGATTTATTTTTTAGAGTGTAGGAGGATTCAGTTATAGATGCAATAAAATATTAAATAATATAATAGTTCTTCTAAAAAACAATATTATAGTGGTTAAGGTAGTTACTTTACTTAAGATTACTTTAATAACCTTCAATCGCCGTTACACGAACATATGTTCTTCAGTAATTATTGCGTTATTTTAGGAAAACTGTCCTTAACATTTAGTTCAATTTTATTCTTTTTTTTAAATGAAAAAAATCGATTTGAAACAAGCATTTTCAGTTTATAAAAAAGTTTTAACTAACTAAGTCTTTTTCCGTGGTTTTAGTTGAGTGTCGGAAGAAAATGTATATTTCCACTCGTTGAACGGTTGAAGTCTAAATCGGATCTATGATTTGAATTAAGAAAAGTATAGCAACGAAGATCAGTCAAAATGCCCTTAAAACTAGTCAAGATAGATAAATAACAGCTCTTCAAATACGTTCGTTTTCCCCCGGTGTTGTTCCGTCTCTTCGAAAAGCAAGTTCACAAATAACTGTCTGTTTCCTTTGGAGCAACTGCGGAAGATTTGCCAACCCGCCAGCCACAGTTGGACCCGTTACTTTTTTTTCCCATGGCGTCAGCATCCACTTTCTAAATATACTCTCTCTAACTCTTGAATATTTGTCTTTATTTTCTCCATTCGAAAGGCCGCACACAGAGAGAGCTTTCTCAGACCTCTCGATGACCCTTTTTATTCTTATTTCTTGTTTGTGTGGATGTGATATGTGGGTGTTGTTCTTAGCCGCTCAGTGGGCTCTTTCATTTTTAAGATGGATTGTCAGCCCCATAGAGCTAATGCATTGGTTTAGGAATCGAAACTTCCTGCAGACGTATATATTTGCTATGTTAGCCCTTTTTACCCCAGGTTTGGGAATCACATAACATCGAAATGAAAAAGATTTGAAAGGAAATTATCTAGTTATTCAATTATATATTTTTTAATTTCAAAATGTTAAAATAGATATTTATGCAACTAGTGCGAAAAGTAATGCTTTTTAAAACAAGTGGATTTTATTTCACGAGCGAGGTACGAGCGAGTGAAATAAAGACACGTGTTTTAAAAAGTTTACTTTTCGCACGTGTTTCATACACTATTTTTTATAATTGCGTGAAAAAAATCAAATCTCATTGGTTCAAAAATAATTCACGAGCTAATTAGACTAAAATAGACTAAGAGATGTCAAGGAAAACAACCAATGAACTCGCAGTTCGGAGCGCGTGACGCTATAAAAAACCAATAAGCGTGTTTCAACATTTTGTCAAAGAAAGCAACCAATGAACTCGCAGTTCGAAGGGCGTGACTTAAGAAATATTCCCATCGCGAGAAAAAAAATTCATTGATTCAAAAATAATTCACGCACATAATATTTTTAAATACAGCAGATCGATAAATCTTCGGATTTTATGAGTATTATCAAATCGAAATTTGTGAAACATTTAACCACTTGCGACCTGGCGTCCCCATTTGGGGACGTTTTTTAAGACCTCCCCACAAACAATTGACACGCTAATTAGTTCTGAAAAATTTACCTGGTCCGATAGAAGATCCTAATATCAGTTTTCAGCCTTTGATTACAGGTATCAGTCATTTATTTCTACAAAAAATGAAGTTGAATGAGGGTCAATACGATATTAGAGTTCTTAAAAAAAAAAATCTAAAAAATTTCGTTTAGTAGTTAATTTAAAAAGGCATTTTGCATTAAAAGCAATGAAAAAATAATCTGTTAACTACAAATGAGTGATACTGATACGGAATGGTTTGTTGCATTTTGACCACAAAAAAATTGTGTTTTTAGAATTTAAGACGTGTCCCTAAATAACAAAAAACATAATTTTTTCAAAAAAATCTTTGAAAAAAAAACTTTTTAGCATATATTAATTTGTATGAAAAGTATCTTTAGCCCTCTTTCATCACCGAACTGTGTTTCAAATTCCCAAAGAGTTGTTGCTTTGATTATCGAACAGCAGATCTCTTTCGCATAAGAAACACATGCAAATGGGATCCCTTGTCCTTGGTCATCTCCGATTTCCTTCTCGCATTTCGCGAAAACGAATCTATTTTTCCGGCTTTGTGTTTTTGTGTGTGTTCTTTTTCTCTTTACTAATCTAATCACTCGCTATCGCCTCTCCTCTTTTCGCGCTGCCTCTACCTCGCTCTGCTATTTCCGTCTCCTCTTCGCCTTTTTCTTCCTTTTTTTCTTTCTTTCGAACGCCGCCATTTTAAAAGAATATAGTATTTATGCAAACAGATTTTTAAATTTAAAAAAAAACTCCTTATAATACTTTTATTTAAATTCTTTTTGATACTTAGAATTGCTAGGAAATGATATTAACCAAAAGAAAAAAAACCTCGGATAGTTGAGAAATTTTGATCTCCGGAACTAGGAGGTAACAATTCCACGGGTAGAAGTGTATAAGTTGTTCAAGTTCGCTTAAGGGGTCACAGGAGTCTTAAAAATATGCAAAGAAGATACTACATAGCATAGTTTGATCTCTCTTGTAATTTTTTAACTACTCAATAAATGAGTATAATTTTTTATATGTAATTCTACAAGATTTATTTATGATAAAACAAGTTTTAAAATTTATGAAACTTTAGCCAAAACTAAAATAAATGATATTAAACATGAAGGTACTTGAACACACTGTGATTAGGCTTGCGCGGCAAATTGTGAGGTCAAAATTGAAAAAATGAATAAGAAAATGACTTTATATTGTACAAATATGTACAAACAAAGACTTATACCTAAGTTCTCAGCTCAATTTTAATTAGAAATTATTTTAAGAACTTTTTTCTAAAAAAATTAATAAAAATTTAAAAATTTTGATTTTAAATTTTTTAAAAAATAATTTCTTATAAAATTGAGCTGAGAATTTAGGTATAAGTCTTTGTTTGTACATATTTGTACAATATAAAGTCATTTTCTTATTCATTTTTTCAATTTTGACCTCACAATTTGCCGCGCAAGCCTAATCACAGTGTGTTCAAGTACCTTCATGTTTAATATCATTTATTTTAGTTTTGGCTAAAGTTTCATAAATTTTAAAACTTGTTTTATAATAAATAAATCTTGTAGAATTACATATAAAAAAATTATACTTATACATTCAGTAGTTCAAAAATGACATGAAAGATCAAACTATGTTTTGTAGTACCTTCTTTGCACATTTCTAAGACTCCTATGACCCCTTAATTAGAAGGGGGAAATGATTCATTTTTTTTAAATAATTTCTTTTAAAAAATAGAATGCTAAGAGTTATTTTTTTTAGTTTACTATAAATAAAAATATAAGAAGTTATGCTATGCGTAGTACCTTAACCCTTTTAGTCCCAGTGATGCCATTTGACATCATCATGTTTCTGATCATAAATTAATAGGGCTGACATCTGTTGGGGTTAATTAAAAAATATTTTCCAATCGAAAAAAGTTTGAAGAATCGAATGGTGTGCTTTTTGATATCATAAATGGCTATAGACGATCAGAAAAAAAATTCTAAAATGATGCCAAATTGTAATTGGGACTGTAAAGGGTTAAGAGCAATTGGGAATTGTAAGTAATTATAATCATTTTAGGTAGTAACATCATTTAGGAAAAAAAAAGTATGACTCAAGCCAATACCATAAAAAAAATCTACTCTGAATTAAAGCCCCATCTTTTAAAAAAAATGTATATATATATGCGGAAGAAATCGGATAATTTTAATTTAGTTAATGCTTTTCATTTAGTTAAGGCTCAAGCGGCGCCGAGCTTAGCTAGTTTATTTTAGTGCGTTTACTAGTTTATATACAAAATGTACACACACATTTTTAAAAATACGATTCTGTTTGAGCCTCCCTTTTATACCTAGTTAAAATAGATATTTTCGATTTTTTCTACTCTATAATATCCCTCTCGTTTGAATAAGTTGTTACTATAAATCGTCTCGTTTTAAGTTTTAAAAAGATGCTCAAATTCTAATCTTCGTATAGACATCGATTAATTTTTATCTTTGGACCAAAAGGTTTTTTTTTCTTTCTGTTGAGTTTAGTTTTTGAAAAACATGTTTAATAGTGCAGATATATTGTTAGAAATATCTCATTTTTAAAATAAAAGAAATGTTTGTTACATTTCTGTCAAATCACCACGGCGAACTGTTGCCCAGTGCAAAAACTGCTCTCGTGTCGTGCGATCCGTGACGCAGGAGATGACGTCATGCATGGGAAGGGAGCGTCACATGATTAGCGCTGACGTCACTGCTATATCTGTGTCTCGATGACGTGTACGTTACAAAACCCCACTGGGAGTTTATTTCGCCCCCTCCCCCTTTTGCGATTTTGCAATGTAATCCGGTTATTTTAGGTTTTTTGTTTGTCTTCAGAGTTCAGAGTTATTCCTGGAAACATATTCCATGAGAGATGAGATGAATTTTATCATGGGTAGTTATTTTTTTTAAAAACTGGTTGTTGCTACCGTTTCGAATGAACACTTTTGCTTTTAATTAGGAGAGGGTCTGTTTTAGCGGGAAAATTAAATATGTTTTGGTGAAAAATAAGTTTATTTTTGCATCTCTTCATGCAGGGATAAGTAAAAGGGTTTTAAGTGTATGGGAAAAGAGGGTTATGAATGATTTTTTTAGACATTTTAATGAATAATAAAATATTATTTTTTAAGTTAAAATAAAGGAATTTTAGTCGTAAGGTTCAGTTGGTGTAAAATAATTAAAGTTGGGTGTTAAATTTTGTTTTTAAATGTAAAGTTTGGCTTCGTTTCAAAGGGATGTATTTAATTATTTATATGTTAACCTAAGTTAACATATTAAAAATTTTAAATAATAATTTTTTAGCAAACTAACATTGAATATTTGCTGAGATATACATCAATTTTAAGACATGTTGAGGTCTTAAGCACTTTAAATATAAAAATAAATATGTGAATTAATAAACATGGTTTGTCTTTTTTTAGTTAAAAATCCACTATAATTTGATGCATGTTCCTTTACAATTTACTGATGAAAAATTTTAGGTTTTTTTTGTTAGACCTCAGAACCTCATGGTACAGCATTTTATACACATAAAAACGATTAGTTCCTGCAATCAATGACTGAAAGTCATCTTCATTTCCTTTTTAAAAATTAATAATAACTAAGCATAATCCTTGATAAATATAATTTTAAGAGAGGTAGTAGGCTTTAAAATTTGAAAATTATCTGGACATAATGTTTTAAGTCCAGACGCTTTAGTGCTTTCTGTACATTAGCAGCTTATTAATTCTGTAGAGTTTGCTGTAGTGACATTGCTTTGCAATGTCTCTATAAACTTGAGTTATGTGCCAGCTCAGGTTGTGGCTGGTTACTAAGGTCTGTCAATGCTATGGTAGTCCATGTTTTGCTTTAGTGCAACAAATTCAACCTAGCCAAGAGGCTTGGAGAACCCAGCTGGCAATTCTTCACTTTCAATGTATGCGAATGGTACCAGGTTCAGGCCCACGCATTTTCAAAATAACTGCTGACCTATAAATGGTCTGTGCAGCCAAAATGTCTGACGAATAATACTGAGTCGAGAGAATGCACATTTAATATGCTTCAAAGTTCCATTGCTGTGTACAATGTCCCTCTTAAAAGAAGGTTGGGTGGGCTACTCGTGTATTGGCTGTGGTCCTAAATTATGATACTCGTTGCCAATAACCTTCATGTTGCTCTAGTGTGATAATTAGTCTCAACCAAATAAAATACAGTGAAATTGCATATTTAACCCATTTGAGGGGATCATTCTCTAGTTTACAGGTATGCTTAATTGTTAGTTGTGAAAGGAATAGCTTTGAGCCAAGTTAAAAAAATTTCGTTAGTGGATGAGTCCATTTGGAGTTTCTTAGTGATAAGTGTTTGTACTATAGACCTAAAGTCTCAGTGCTTGGCTTGTAACCCCACTCAAATGCTCAAGTCATAAGTGTTCTGGTCCTTAAAAGCTAAATGCAAAGTCCATGTAATGGACACTAACCCCACTCGAAGCCATAAATCCTTAACTATGCTGTGTGAATCTGTGCTCTGCTTGCTTTTGTTCTTTTTCTCCTCTCTCTCTATCTTCCTGTCTCCTCTTACATGTGGTGTCTCTCTGTTGCAGCATGCCAAGATGGAGACGCTGGAGGGCGGAGGCCAGGGGGTGGACAGCCAGGGGGACAGCCCGCAGGAGGGACAGCGCCAGGGGAGGCAGAACGGGACCGTCGTCCTAGCATCACAGGTGAAGCAGCACGTGCGTACTCCGTCCCCCCTCCCTCTATCCCCCCCTTCTTTTCCTTCTTCTCTTGTCTTGGTGTTCTACTGTAGTCCTTCTGTTTCCTTTATCCTTCTGTTCTGTTTTGCAATCCTGAGAGCCACTTTTATTCTTTTTTCCCCTGGACCAGTGTTAAATAAACAGTTATTTTTCCCCCCCCCTGAGAACAGAACCCTGTTAGGGCTTAGCCGTAAAGGTATACACAGGGCCGTAGGTTTACTCACTGGCCACTGCACCCTTAAAAGGCATCTTACCCTTATGAAGGTCCTCGATGACGTCCCCTTGACCAGTGTCAAATAAACAGTTCTTTTTCCCCCCCTGACAACAGAGAGAAGAACGAAATATCAGAATTCTTTCTGGTTTTTACACCCTACTTATACCCCTGTGGGTTGGGGTAGTGTAAAAATCGACACTTGCATCCTTTCTTGGGCGATTGAGGGTAAGTGTGACCTCAGGCTTGCAAACTAAAAAGGACTCTTTGCAACTCTGTCTTTGGCTCTTTACTCAAGTTGGCAATTGCACTGTAATCCTAGTGTGATGTCGATGCAACCAAATCTTTTTTCCCCCCCGTCTATCATCTACTTTATGGCCTCTGCTGTTGCTTGTAACACCTGGATTCAAAACTTCAACAACCATTGCTGTCTTAAAGTTTTAGTGTAAGGGATCCAACATAGACTTAATTGTACCAACAAAATTGTCTGCTGAGCAGAGCAGGCCCAACCAAACTGTTGTCCTAGCAACACAGTAATACAGTTAGTGTAAGCACTGACTGTATTACTGTGTTGCTAGGACAACTTCTTGACTATGCTTTGATCACAGCTAAAAATTACGGGACCTATAACTTGTGTGCAGATATTGTAATGAATTCTAATGACAACAAATGACAGTGTAACCAACTGATCAGACTATCTGCTGGTATCTTTGTCCTTGAATCGTGAGTGGAGCTGAACTTCATTACTCCAATTCCTTTCTTCTCTCTTTCTCTGCCTTATTAACGCTCTATAGCTCTATCCTTGCCTTTCCCTTCCTATGACTTTAACTCTAACTACTTGATAACAGTTCCAAATTATGAGGCCCATTACCTGCAAGTTTCTCTTGTGCAAAAAATTAATCCAATTTAATCTGGATCAGTCTGACTAACTGATTGAAATGTCTGCTTCTTTGCACCCTACTGTGCTAGGTCCTGTTAGATAAAATAGACGCAGAATGGTATTTTAACTTGAATCTCAACTTGAAATGCTCAATGACAGAGAAACATGGTCAACTTAACCATCGCCTTGTCATTACTGGCAATACTTTGTCAAATATCTATATCTGTACTCGATAGTGATTGTTGTTGGTGTGCCCATTGTATGTAGACACATGATGTCTCTTTGATCGTGATCATTGGTCAGGAGAACAATTGTCTCGCTATCACGTCAATGACAATATCTTGCTCTATATCCTTACTGTGTTGGTGTGCCCAAGGTACTCCTAAGCTTCGCATGCAATCTCTTTATTGCATCACACCAACACATCACTGATGACAATCATACTTTTCAGTGATAATTGTAGAAGGTGTAATAGTGATTATTCACCTAACCGTGTTTATCCTTTTGTTATCAACTTCAACCACAGGTCAGAGAGGCCTATACTATGTCTCCCATGGTATCTACCATGGCAAATAATATACATACGGGGTGAGGCAAACAAAAGTCTAGAGATAGGAATACGTTAAAATGCTTGGCAAGAAAAACTTTTGAAGCCGCCTGAAACCTGTTTTTGCATTGGTTGGATCGGATCAGCTTCACGTTAGAGCAACTCATAGACTAGTGTCGAGTTCAGATCTTAGTTCGTATTGTATGAAGACGTCCCATAATGCAAATTTTGGGTCTTGCAATCAATTTAGATTGTTTTGTATTACCAAAAACAAAAAGGTCCGATTCTCTAGGATAAATAACGACTGAAACAATCAAATAATCACTAGTGGAAACTTTTCTTAATCAGCTCTACAAACCTTGTTTATATCTCATTTCAACTAGCTTCTAAAACTGTAGCAGAGTTGTCGGCAAATAAGTCGCCAAGCTTTTGTTTGGGCTTAATACTGAAGCAATCAATAGCTTCAGTTCGCAAACCTGTTTTTGTATTGGTTTTAGACTTGGCAACATTTTTGTTGTATTCTTATCGCTACTTTTGTTTGTCTTACCCTGTAGTATATGTATTATATAGTATGCTGCTTAATAACCATTTGATATCCCTCTTGATCACGTCATTAATCTTTGTCCCGCAGCAGAACACCCAGGCGATTGCCGTTCCTCAGGCAGGGGGCGGGGTGTCCATCGTGCACGTGGCCATCCCTTCCTCTCAGCAGGTGCACGTCCAGTCGGTCATCCAGCCCAACAACCAGCAGTCGGTCATCCAGGCCCCCAACTCGGCCACCACCGCCACACTGCAGTCGGTGCAGGTGAGTGCATTAAAGTGTTGCTTTTCATCTGTTGGTCTATGGGGAGAACTATAGGTGCAGGGCGGATTTAAAGATTTGCCCCCTGTAGGCTACGATCAATTTGCCGCCAGATATAGTTTTCTCGACTATTATTTTCTTTCTACGTATTAGAATCATCTATATGCACTCTAAATCAAAAGCAAAATAATAGGCGAATTTTTTTAAACTGTTCTATTTTTCTTTCAACTTCCAAATCTGGGGGAGAATCTGTAATTGTCCTTACAGCTACCATGTTCACTACTAAATATTAGTACTATATATATGTTAACGATTTAGGCATCAATGTAAATTTATTTTTTTCTTTAAAAATTATAACGATACTAATATTTGTATGCCGAATGTCTCTATTATTGAATGTAAAATTTGCCGCCCCAAAAATTTGCAGCTCTAGGCTACAGCCTACTTAGCTTATTTAGAAATCCGGCCCTGAGAACTATGAATGTTCATGGGTGCAAAGCGTAGCCGGCAATCTCCTTGATGTTGTCAGAGTACAAATTGATGTGACACGAGAGGGGGATTCCCCAAGCTGAACCAATAAACCTAAAATGGTGGTATGGTTAAAAATATGTTTTGGTGTAAGTATAGCACAATCCCAGTTACTGTAGAGACAATAAGTTCTGTTGCCATCTTCCAGAATTTTCATGCCTCGATAGTGACCAGTGTTTTTTTTTTTTAAGTAGTTTGCATTGAAAAGGTATTAACAAGAAACATTGACTTTTGCTTGTACAAATCTAATTTATCATTAGAAATCACGTTGCCAATAGATTTATAAGGAATTCACATAGATCTATTGACTAATAATATTCAATAAAATATTGTTATTACAATCTTAGGAAAATATCCTAAGAAGTAATCTGACTATTGAAATTTAGTATCCTCATATCACATAATTTTAACCAAATTCACAGTATAATGGTATAGATTGTAATGGCCTTCCTTGCTTTGCAGCTCCCTAAAAACGTGATTCTGCTGAATAAGTTGACAGGGACTGGTTCGGTGATTCACAGCACAGACGGTGACGCCAGTGTTCATCCAGTACAGGTAGTGTTACATCTTGAAACATAAGTTTAATGTAGTCAATAATCTTTAATTTAGGGACTCCACCCCATGCAATATACAATAATTGAATTTGAAAGTTTTAATGTTGAATGGACGTGGATCTTTAAACTTAAATGTCTCTGTTAATCCAATGGGGGAAAAATAAATTTTTAAGCCTCATTTCTCCAGCAGTATTGAGTATTTTTACAAACTGTTTTGTGTATGATAAATGAAGCTGACTTACACGGCTCTATAATCCCACTTTTTGAAATTGGTTTGAATAATTTTTTGTAAAATTCTTCTTTTTTTGTTGTTGTTAAATTGTTCATAATTGGAGGTTATATGCTTGCTGGAAGGATAAGCATAACATTTAAATATTTTAAGGGTGATATATTCAAATATCTTATAGACGCAGAAAGATTGAAATTTGTGTTTGCTTATGCGATCTCTCCCACATAATAACGATACACAGTAAGCGACTAAAATTTTGAGATGCTGCTCTTATTCTATCACATCAAGTGGATTTTCTGATAACTGTATAATAAAGTTGATTTAAAAAAAAATCATTTGGTCATTTATACTTTATTTTTGAAACATTTGTTAATATGAAATTTTGTAATAAAAAGTAATCTTAAAAGTAATTGTAATTTGTTACTTTTTGAAATTAGTAATTGGTATTTAGTTACAGTAGAACCTCGATTTTGCGACCCCACGATTTAGCGACCCCTTCGTTAAAAACACCGCTTCGGAAAGTCCCAAACATTTTACCATAAGAATAGTGTTAAAAAACCCTCTTTTTTGCGACCGAAAAACAAGCAATTCCTCGATATTGCGACCGAATATTTGTTGAAATATCAGAAAAAAATTTGCTACAAGAAGCCATTTTCGTACTTGCTTCAAAATTACAACTTGTGGAAGTGTTTGAGTGAAAGAACCTTTTTGCTTTTGTTTGTATACAATAAAGAAAGTCCTCTCCAAGCGAGAAAAGGGGTTGAACAATGGATGAATAGGGCAGGGACGAATTCCGGGAATTCGCCGGGTCCCAGTGTTGGAAAAGAAGCCAATTCAGCTCAATTTTTCACGCATTCTGTAATTAGTTGTTAAACATAAATGTAGAGAATACACCACCACATTTGACCATACTACTGACCTCATACAATTTGCACGTCTGTCTACAAAATGGCTCTTAAAAATAAACATAACCAAATTTCTGTCGATGTGAAATGTAATGTGTCGTCGCTGGTGTGAGAGAGAGAACAATGTCGAGGATTTTCTACAAAAAATAACAAATCAATAATGCCATAATTAAGAACTCTGTTAAAACTTTGAAACAATCTTTAATTACTTCATTTTTATCTACACAATAAGTGTAACTACAAAAATAAACGTTTCTATAAGTATGTATACGCGCTTTCTCATTTTGTAAGGTTTTTTAGTTAAAATTTTTTATAACGCCCCTTCGATTTAACGACCATTAGTTGTTGGTCCCGAGAGCGGTCCCTTTATCGAGGTTCTACTGTACTTTTCATGAAAAGTAATTGTAATTGTACAAATTACATTTAAACAAGTAACAGCCCAGCCAGCCCTGTTAAGATGTTGTATTGACAAACACTTGATAAATTTATTGTAGGATTTTGAGGTCTGTAACGACATTAACTTTTTCTTTCCCAGTTGATCACAACTGCAAAGGATGAGGACGGCGGGACCGTGACCCTGGTCTCCTCCGAAGATCCCAAGAAGCGTCGGGAGATCCTGGCGCGTCGCCCCTCCTACCGGAAGATCCTGAACGAGCTGTCGGCTACGGACGCGGCTGCAGCCGTACTGAAGGAGGAGTCGGAGGAGCACCAGATGGACCAGCAGCAGGCGGAGCAGGATGCCGCCTCGGGCACCATTACTGTCGGGGGGAACCAATACTCCACTACTGGGCTCCTCAAAGGTACTGGGGTTTATTTGAACTCATTCATTAAGAAAGTTTGAGCTGAGCCCAGTCAGTTAAGCGCTCGCCTAGCATGCGAAAGGTCCCAGGTTCGGGTCCGGGCATCGCCAAAATAACTGCCGACCTAGAAACGGCCTGTGTAGCCCAAAAATGTCTGACGAATAATGACCCTTGTAAGAGAGTGCACGTTAAATATCCTTCATAGTTCTAACGCTGCATACGATGTTGCCCTTGACGGTTGCGTTGGGTGCCTATTCAGGTGTTGGCTCGTCACCTGACTGTGGTTCTAAAATGCGACACACGTCGCAAATAGCCCTCATGTAGCTCTAGTGCGACGATAATTCAAACCTATCCTAACCTAACCATTAAGAAAGTTTGTAAGTCTTCTACAGCAGAGCACCTCTATTAAGCAAACACCTCATTAAGCGGGCGAACTTTAAAAGCACCTCTCAAATGTATACTCTTGGTTGTAAGAGCATAGCAGAGTTCGTGGCATGCCATGACAGATAAATGTCATAGTAATAGCAATTCTGGATAAAACAGTGGGTAAAGTTGGCATGCGAAAGTTCCTAGGTTAAGGCCTGATCTCAAATAACTGCAGACTCATAAATGGCTTGTGCAGCCAAAACACCTGACAAACAACTGAAATGTGCTAAAAAGTCCTGAAACGTGAAGTCCTAACACTTGTGGTATAGGACTGGCTCAAATTATTTTTTGTCAGGGGGAACCAATACCCCACTACTGGGCTCCTCAAAGGTTTTTATTATCCTTTATTTTGTGTTCAGAATCGGGTGTAGCGGGCAGAAAAATGTCCTACATTATCTTTCTTAATAGTTCAGTGAAAACTGAAAGGAGGAGATGAAGGGTTTTAAGCTCAGGTCTTTAATATTAGTTAAATAATTGCATGGACCGTAGCCCTGGCATTTCCGCATTAAGCTATTCAATCAACCACGACCTTACCAAAAGTCTGCAACCGTTTTCCTCCAATTCTGTTGTAACAGCAAAGTTTTTTTCTCTACTTGCAAGAGTGTACAGTGCAATCTATTAGAATTATGCTACTTTTTATTTGCTTTAGCAATAGTGTTTTAGTATCGGGCTGTCATGGTAGAGGTTCAAGGTTCAATTCCTCCATTCAGCCCTTTCTTCTTCACATATCAGGTCACATTGTATTTAATTCTCATATAGTAAAATCGGACCATAGGTAGAGTGAAAGTGTCTGAAACAGTATATTAGGGAGCTCCTCAAAAGTATTGGGTTGATTAGTTACTGTTTTGTGTTCAGAATGAGCGGTTTATGTCAGCCAAATGCACTGTATTATCTTTCGAGGTAGTAAAGTGGGAACTGAGAAGGAGTAGACACAGGGTTTAAAGCCCATCTCTTTGTTATTAGTTAGACAATTACATGGAACTCGGCTCCAGCAAAGAGCTATTCAACCTGAATCGTAACCAAATGACTGCAGGCATTGGCCTCCAATCTTGCTCTGTTGAGAAAGTGTTTTTCTCTGATTGCAAGAAGGGTGTAGGGCTATTTATTTGAATTCTACCACAGTAGTTACTTGAGTAGCAATGGTTGAATAAGTGGCTGTCATGGAAGTTGTTCTAGGTTCAATTCCTCGAGTCAGCCCTTACTTCCACAGAATAGACCCTATTTTACTTAACTCTTGCACAGCAAAATCAGACTGTACTTACTCTTCTTGGTTGTAAGTGTTTCTAACGGTGAGGTCATGCCATGGAAAATACATAATTAGTTGTTAGAAAATGCATAATACATAGAATTAGTTGTGTTGCCGTTACTCTGTATTGTCAGTGTCGATAGCCTAATTACATAACCACGGTTGGTTTAGTATTGAACTGTTACATAAGAGTGTTTGTTCAATTCCTATGGTCAGCTTTTAATACCTCATAAAATAGGCGTGTGTCTCGTGTAGAAAAACAAGACCACACATAGTCTACTCTCGACTATAAGAGCATAGCAGGGTGTGTGACATGCCCTGGACCAATACATTCCCTAGATTGGTCTTGGTAAGTATTAGCAATTTTATACAATGCTGGGGTGAGCGGTTGGTAAGGTGCTTGCCTTGTATGCAAAATGTTCTAGGTTCAGGCCTTAGCATTGCCAAAGTAACTGAAGTCCTCTAAATGGCCTGTGCAGCCAAAACATCTAATGAAAAACTTAAATATCTTTCTAAGTCCTGAAGCAGCGTAAGATATTGCCCTTAAAACCTTTGTGGTATAGGGCTGGCTCAAGTTATCGTTTCCGCTTGACTGCCACTTTAGACCATCTGTCATTTCTGTGTTATTAGGGAGGTAGCTGGGTTATTAACCCGTAGATATTTAGTGCCTAAGCTATTTAAGATTCGCCTTTTTTTTATTTCCCTAATATGTGTGCTAAAACATGTTATCTATTTTGCAGCCATTCAGCTTGCCACAGCTACCCAGGACAGTGGATTGCAGGGCCTTCAGACCCTCACCATGACCAACACTGGGGGAGGTACTGCCAGTGCCATCGTACAGTACACGCAGGGCCAGGACGGGCAGTTCTTTGTCCCAGGTAAACAAAAACTGCCCTCAACTGTCATTTGCACACTGTTATCCAGGGTAGCCACTGTCCTTGTAAACCTTGAAAAGTGCTTGAATAACATTATCAACCATGAAAAGTCCTTAATTTTTGGGGTCGATGAATTTATCTTGAAATGACCGTTTTTTCCATTAATTGGAGTAACGTGTTACTTGTAACAGTACCTTTTTTTCTGTAAGGCTAAATAATGTTGTTAGTTTTTTAGAAAGTAACTGTAATTGTAACTCATTTACTTTTATTGGTAACAAAGTAATGAAAGTTTTCATTACTTTTCGTGGCGTTCTTATGTTTTCTAAGTTACTATGCGAGTTCTTATGTTTTCTAAATTAATTTTTAAAAACTATCTTGGAATTTAGGTGCATTTTTGAATATACAGTCCTTGAAAATGAAGAAATATATTCTTGAAAAGTTGTTAAATAGACCTTGATTTTTTTTTTACCAACTATTGTGACAACCCTTGTTATCTTAAATTTGATTGTCCTATATGTGCACACATTGGCTGCTTGCACATTGCATTTTGCTTGATGTAGGCACATAAGCAGAGATTTTGCCCTATGATAGATAGATAGATAGATAATAAATTTATTGCAATGGGCCTAAGCCCGTTTACAATGGTTGGCAATGGTTATTACAATAACATGTTTCATAATATCAACATAAATCTATTGCAAGGATACATATAAAACAAACAAATGAAATACAAACAAACACTTAAATACATACAAAGAGACACAAGGAAGTAAACTAATTGTCAGTATCATCGAAACTTAATATATATTGTCTAAATTTTAAAACTGATATTAAGTAGTTATAAATATTATAATAGTTTTTGTTATGAAATTTTAAAAATACTGAAAGATTGTTAGAATTAATAAAGTATTTTCTTCTGAAGGATTCATAAACAGGACAAGTTAAAATTATGTGTTCCCAGGTTTCATTTTCGGATGTATTACATATTTTACATATAGTGTCAGGAAATATTTTGTAAATTGATCCTTTAAAGTATAAGTATGTTTGATTGCAACGCAACTGCATTATAATTCGTTTTACAGATATATCAACATTTGAGGCTAGATAATCTTCAATTAAATGTGAGTTTTTGATGAATTTGTAAAAAGAGTGATTGTTACTATTAGCTACACAAGCAAGGTCATTTTGAATGTATTGATCATTGTATGTTTGGATAATTAATGGTAAATATTGTTCTGCTACTTCGTAATCTTGGGATATCCAAACAAAATAAAAACCAGCACTTTGTAAAATATTTCTAACAGAGATAGCCCAGTTAAATTTGCTAGTAGAAGAATCATAAAGAGACAAATTATAAAGTTTTAAATAACAAGCTTTAGCAAATCTTTCATCAGACATCTTAAGTAAATGTATCCAATATTTTAAAATCAAACGGATAAAAACTAAAGAAATTCTTGAATGACCCAATTCAAGTCTCAACATGTATCCAGGGGTATACCTTGAAACAGTAAGCAATCTTTTAACAAAAATACAAAAACATTTTTCTAATTCACAGTAATTATTAACAGCCCATATTGGAGCACCGTAGGTCAAAACAGACAATATTAAGGAGTCAAATAACTTAAACCAAGAATTAACCGAGTTAATTCTTGCGCCAGCAAGGACAGACCAAGAATTATTAATTGCACTGATGGTTTTACAGATAAAGTGATCTTTAGCAATAGTAAAACAACCCGATGAAGAAAACGGTATGCCAAGATAAATATAGCTGGGGACAATTTCTAACTTTTTTTTATTGTAAAAGAACTTTTCACTCGCAGATAACTTACCGCCCTTTCGGAAAACAACCACTTTGGTTTTATTGATATTAACATCTAAACAGAATTTTTTGCAGAATCTTTCTAATGTGTTAAGCTTTAGTTGAAGATTTATTGGGCTATCTGCAAGAATAACTGCATCATCAGCATAAAGAAGGAGATGTAAATAGATATCAGGTGCAATATACACGCCTGGGATACATGATTCGTTTAACTGGACTATTAGGTTGTTTAAAAAGAGGATAAATAACAGTGGACTCAATATTTCACCTTGTAATACACCAATTGAGACTTCAAATGAGTCAGTACAGACATCTTTTACTCTAACTCTTGCTGAAGCCTTATTGTATAGATCCCTTAAAATTGTGATAACTTTTGAGCTGATTGAGAGTTTTTGTAATTCCAACCATAAAAGATCATGATTGACACTGTCAAACGCGCCTTTTAGATCAATAAAAGCAACATATAGTTTACCACGTTTTTTCCGTAATTTATCTTGTATAATTGAGTTTAAAATAAATGATTGATCATTGCAGCTATAACCTTTCCTAAAACCAGCTTGTTCCTCGAAAAGTAACTTTTTCTGATCAAGCCATGTTAGTAGCCTTTTGTTTAAGATCGATGTGAAGATTTTACCTATTACTGGGACTAAAGAAATTGGTCTGTAATTGCTAGGGTTAGTTATTTCACCCTTTTTAAAAATTGGGCAGATTAGGATTTCGATCCAGCTATTTGGATAGGAACCAGAGTGAAAAACCTTATTAAAAACATTGGTAATAATAGAAATTGAGAAGAGTTTTGCCCTATGGTTTCAATAGTGAAGGTTTTCTTGCGATTGTAATACTACCTAAAATATTTAGATAATTATATTAAATTTTTAATACCAGATCTGATTTTATATCTAATAATCGCATTATGATTTTTTATTTGACAACACAAATCGCTATGATGGAAAAAACTTATTAGGCATAAAATATACAAGTCTAATCGTTCTCCAGATCTCTAGAAAAGCATTTAATAAAGTTAAAATATACATTTAATAAAGTAAACTTTTTAAACTGTTTTATTCATTAATAATCTATTATTTATTAACTTACCAATTTCAAGATTGATAATTCTTATGTATCATCAATATATGTTTTAGTACTGTCATTTTCTACGCAAACCGCCGCCATGTTGAGATGTTCAAAGGAAACAGATTTTGACCCTCTGTTTACCCTCTAGATAGTGTGCCATAGCGCACTGTTTTTCTATCTCTTTGGTTTAAACCTTATCGAAATTGTTTTTTATTCAAATATCTTGGTATAATAACAGTCTAATTGTAGTCCTCATGCATATTTGAAAACATAAGTGTTTTAAACTTAGTGTTTCCTTATTTGTATCTGTCTTAACCGTGTTGTGTTGCAGTGACGGTGAGCGCGGCCGACCTGCAGGCCTACCAGATCCGTGCGGCGGGGGGGTCGACCCCTCCCCTCTCCTCGCAGGTGTCCAGCATCCAGAACCCCCAGCAGATGGCGGAGGAGGCCTCACGCAAGAGGGAGCTCAGGCTACTCAAGAACAGGTACCGCACTCAGAACTGCTGTGGATGTAGAGTCTAATGTGGGGAAGTCTGTTACATATTAACAGGGTGGTAACAGAACTTGGAAAATCTGGAAATCAGGGAACTTTTTATTTTGGAAACATCAGAGAATTCTCATGGAATTTTGTAAAATATCAGGGCATTTTTGATAACTTAAACAGCAGTTTTAGGTTCTTGTGATCACACTACTAACGGACACTTGATAAAAAAAAAATATGTATTGTGGTTGATCCAACTTGCCGGAAGGAGGAAGCACCAATCTCTCTCGCGAATCATGTTATAACATGATTATCTGATCACATGATTCCTCTAAATGTCAGATTTTTAGAAATGTAGAAAAGTTTGGTAGGCTAACCCATACTCTGGAAAATCTTAATTCCCGGAATGTCTGGATTAAATTTTCTGCCCTGCATTGAATTGTGTGTATTGCATGTTTTCTAGGTTTTCTTTTTTGTGAAAGTATCATTAAAATCATGGAAATATCAGGAAACTTTTTTTTATAAGATTTTGTAACCACCCTGAATAACCACTTGTAAAGAGTACATGTTAAATATGCTCCAAAGTCCTGACACTGCATACAGTGTCACCCCTAAAGTTACATTTGGTGCCTACTTGGGTATCGGCTCATCACTAGAATGTGATTCTAAATTACAAAGCCTGTGTGTAGCTCTATTGTGACACTAATTTAGCCTAACCTGCATAGGCAGGGTATAGTACATGATAAGTAATGTGTTAGGTTAGCCCTCTGATTCCGTGTAATATATGCTAAGCATGTTGCCTTACGCAACCCTTGTGTAACTGCTACAGAACTAAACCAAAACGGACCTCAATAAAGATCCTATTGTGTGAAATTCAGAATATGTATTGTAAATTAACTTCAGAGTTTTAAATTGTAAAACCTTAATCTTTCAGCCTTAAGTTTATGGTCAAATTAATTTTTTTAAATAGATTCAGATAGTAAAACATAAAAATAATGAGTTGATATATTTTATTGCTGATTGGTGTACTAATAATAAAGTATTTGGCACTTTACTCTGTTTTTATGGGTAAATAAGTTATATTAACTAAACTAGATATTTAAAATATACATATAACCCAATGACATATTATTTAGTTTTGTGTTTAAAATCTTATTTTTAATTAATATAATTCAGTTGTAATTTAATTTAACATTTGTAAAGTTTATTTTCTTTCAACATTGAGTATGTGGTCAAATATTTTCTTTAAAAAATAGCATCAGTTTATTGAAAGTGTGAGATTTTTTTTAGCATTCCAAGTTAGTTAATATAAATATGCCTTGTTTTGTGACATTTCTTTTTTCCATTTCATCAGGGAAGCAGCCAAAGAATGTCGAAGGAAGAAAAAAGAGTACATCAAGTGTCTGGAGAACAGGGTGGCCGTTCTGGAGAACCAGAACAAGGCGCTCATCGAGGAACTCAAGTCGCTGAAGGAACTCTATTGCCAAAAGAACGAGTAGATCCGCTCTTTCTCTTGGTGGTACCGTTCTTTTTCGTTTAAGAAATGGTCAGGTCGGCACGCTGGTATCCAGATTTTTGGGAGGTGGTAACCTCAGTTAACTTTTAGATTTCAGAATGTCCTCAGTGGACTTTTTTGTTTTTTTAGCTACCTATTTGAGTTTTCTAGCTTAGTTTAATTTCAGATTTGGGAAATATACCGTTTAAATAATGTCAAAACATATTATGACAGGAACATAAAAGCAGATTAAATCATTATTATGCCAAAGTAATATTGAATTGGCTTTACTAAAATTTAAAAAAAACACTTTCTTTAAGAGGTTTATCTTCTATATATCGTCAGTCAAATAGCAAAACCATGAATGTGTAAATTCTAGGATTTGGCGGTTTTCAAAAAGTATGGGCTTGCCAGTACATATTCATGGTTTTGTCATTTGACCGACAATATATTTTCTGCACCATACCTTATTATTCTAATCGAGCTATATATCATATAGATTTAAAAATTAATAATGCTAAGAAGATATTTAATTTGGATAAAGGTTACCATTTTCCGTATAAAAAGTATTAAAAAAATTGTGGACTCAGTTCCACATTGGAATTGTTAACACATCGACTGACCAGTAAACGACTTCTCGATCGGGCACAATTGCCACAATCTCTGACACCTTGATATCTATTTCCGATTCGTCCTTGCGATAGATACTTTAAGGCGGCCGGAGATAAGAAACTGTGTATATAGTTGCCTTTTTAAAAAGACATTTGTTATACTCACAAGACTATTTTTTGTGCCCATTGACAAACGAAATTTGTATTTAACCACATCTCATTGTAATATTCCATGCTATATTTACTGAGATTTCTGTTTTCTCATCTTTTTGATTCTAGTATTCGTTTATTGTGTTTTTAATATTCATTTCATTGTAAGTTTGTATTGTAAATGCTTTAGTTTAATCTTTTTAAAGACATTTTGTCATGTTCCTTTTGAAGTATATGTATGTGATTTTTCTGTAAGAGTTAAACCAGAGACACTTGTTTATGATTGTTCTTTTAATAGTTTGTTCAGTACAGTTTTTTTTTAGTATGGTATCATTTAAGTTGTATTGATGCATGAGCACAACTATAATACTCCAACTACAAATTGTTGGTCACTGTAAGATTTTAATATATGAGAAACTTTGTCTTGCATTTAACTGTCATACATTATACTCTACTACTTTCCAGGAAGTGTCAAAATTATCATCAATAATCACTGATTCCTTAATTTTAAAGTGACTGATAAATAATAAAAACTTAATGCACTTTAGATAAAGCTAAAAAATAGGGGTGTTATAGGGCAAGTTTATTTTTTTTTTATTGGTACCCTTAAGTATGCTTATGTGATATTATATTAATATATCGATAACCAAATTTCTGTGTGTTACAAAAAGTTGTTTATTAATAAAATTCAAAAGCCCTATTTATTTGTACGAAAAAGGTAAAAATTTAGATTTCGTATTTCAGAGCCACTTAACCATTCAAAACATTTAGACAAGAATATTTCAAGTGATTTCAAATTAGTTTAACTTGTTTTCTTTTTACTTTAAAACTAAGTATATTGGACTCATTGAAGTGCAAAATTAGATAATAGTGTTATCTTGGATTGATTAATGCAGTTTAAGCACCTTCGGTCATTGTAACTTACATAGTGTTTTTTTTTTAATATCCAGGTACTTCAACTTTGATATTATTCAAAACTACTGCATTTTTTACTTTCATTAGTGTATTTCTGAGTGTTTAACTGCTGAGCACCATTATTGCAGGGTTTGTACACTGGCAAATTGAAAAATATATTAAGAAATATAGATAGAAAAATTTTAGTTCTTGGATCTAGTGGGAGTACAGTTATTTTAATCAAAATTGCTTCAAAAAAGCATATTTCTCTTATAAATTGAATTGCCGATCACTTCAACACTCATTTCTCTTTTTTAAAAAATTGGTTTGCTCTTTAAATATAATTTGAAAACATACTTTGGACCCTTTTTTTATTAATTTAAGGAACTTTGCATAACTCCTACACATAATTATCTACATTAAATATCTTACTAGCTTTTAAATAGCACTTGATTTGTATACTATCTGTATAAAATCCATTCTAATTCATTAAAGCAGACCTTCAAAAAAAAAAAAAAAACTCTTAGCAAGGCCGATTACGTACAAACCCTGTACTGCACTGTAAATAAATGTGTTCGCATTGCAGAATGTCCAAAACCCCTCCCCCCTTTCTTAGAGAAACGATTCGCTTCTCAGTAGAGTGTGACTGCATTGTGGTTTTCATTGTTAGCGTATATTTCCGACTAGTGTGTGCTCGCACGTGAAATGGTGTTGAAATTGAGAAGGTCTTGTAAATAGGCAAGTTGTTATTCTTCTTCTACCCCTTTCTGTTTTGGACATTCTGCTGCTGCGATTTTGTATATCTGTGTTAGTTAAGCAAGGTGAAACTTCAATTTTATGCGTTTTTGGTTTGGTGGACTTGCTATTTCCATTATGTACATGTTAAATAATTAACTAATATGTATGTTGATATATTGCTTTAAAATGATTTTTCATTATTATATATTTTCACATAATTTGATATGAATTGTTTCATATACTTAGGTTTGTTTTCTTATTAATTGTTTCCTTTCTGTTAATTTTTGCAATACTTTTCAAAAAGTCTTACTCTATATCTATTAATTTTTTTTAAATATATAATTTTACATATTTCCATGTACTTTTCATGTTGGAAATGCTGTGAACATAACATCTTGTGCATCAAAGTATAAGTTAATATAAATGAATTATAAATTAAAGTTAGTAAAAACATTTAAGTCATTATAAGTCATAAGTTTCATTGAAAACTAATTTGACATCACTTATGTGTCCCAAAATGGCATATACCTTGATGTTTCACTCTGTGATGTTACTTGTATAATGTGTATCTTGTACTATGTATCCCCCCCAACTAGTGTCACGTGACTACGAGCAGCCCAGCTTTGAAATCGGAAATGCGAGCGTGAAAACCACAATGCAAAAACGTCTCTACTGCTCTTCTTTTAATCTTCCCCCTTTTTTTATTTTGTTGTTGTCTTGGTGGCGGGATTATTTTGTTGGATGGATTGCTCATGCTCAAAGCAATTGTGTTCAGTGTAAAAAGTTATTATGTATACACCAGCATACTATATTCATTAGATTATTATTTTGAAACTCTGGAGACATTTAAAATTTAAGATTTTATTTTTTCTTATTAAAAATATATGCAGATCAGTAACTGTACTAGTATTCTTCTCCAAACATTCTAAAGAGTAGGGTTTAAATTTCTATTTTTAGATTATATTTATTATTTTTTCTAGGAAAAAGTAATTAAAATAAGGTTTATTATTAGTGGTACCCTGTATTCGTTGAAAATCTCTTGCATTATTATTTTCAAGTTTAGGACTTCTAAAGACACCTAAAGTATATTGGGGCCCTTAAAAAGATGTTTTGGTTTTAACTTATTGAATTGTTTTAAGATTAAGATCTACAATTTTTATGGGACGTTTAAAAACAGTACTTTATTGCTAAGAAAGCAAATATTTAAAAGCTTGTTTTATATATTCTTATTGAACAGTCCATCTCTGGTAACCTGTTTTTTTTTTTTTTATTTCATGTGAGGTCTTCCTATCTTGTTGAGTCTAAAGATTTTGTTTTTTATTCATTTTTAAAAAATACCATTTACAGATAAGTAACTACTAGAATTCTTCTCCAAACATTCTACCAAGTAAAATTTAAAGTTACTATTTTTGGATTATATTTATCCTTTTTCTTTCTAAGAAAAATCATTTAAAAAAAAGTGGTTACTTTGTGCATGCTGCAATCCATGGTGTAACTTTTTTTGTATACATCGAATAAGATGTTATGTTTTTTTAGGTATGAATGATAGTGTATGGAAGTAGTTCTTCCATATTGTTGTATACAATGTCAAACATGTGTAGCGAAGCACTGTTCATGTGAAATTGAGTTATAGATTTATTATCCTACATGTTTTGTATTTCATCTGTTCATATGAAATAATATGTATGAAAATTTTTACTTTTAAATAAATGTAAACTTGTTGCCTATCCAATTTACTCCCCTGTCCTATAGTTGATTTTTTACACAAGTTTTATAATATTGATAACTTAAAGACCTATATTTAGTTGTGTGCACTCTCATTATAATTTTCCTATTTGATGTTTCATCTAAGTTTTTTTAAAAAAAGATACACATAAAAGATTTACATATTGTAATTTAACAGACACTTGCACATATTTTCCCTCTATATATTGATATGAATTAGTTTTACCGACACATCAAATGTGTTTGAAACTTGATTTCATATATTTAAGTGTAGCACTTGTTACAAATTGCAGTAGCTGATTTGCAAGTGCGGCAATGTACTGTTTTCATATTGGTTTTTATAAAAAAAAATATTTTTCTCCCCTTTATTATAACTGAACAGCTGTGGAAATGGAAATTGCTCTCCTGGAGTAATTGAGTTTGATTATAATTATGTTCACGATGTAAAAATAAACAAGTTTTGAATAAATGATTGTTATCAAATATTTTTACTGTAATTTTTGTTGCATTACAAGTGTACCATTATGAAAACATTGGTATTATTGTTTATCAATCTCAGCTTATTGCTAGAATGTTTTATTAAATTTAGCATCAAATTCATTGAAAACTTAAAAAGTAATTTATTGTAGTTTTCAAATCAACCTTATTAATTTCTAAACTCTAAGTAACCATAAATGTGTGTTCATTATTTTAAAAAAACTTTTATTTTCAAAGCCTTGTTTTATATTTTTTAATAGTAATGCGTGATTGTTGCTATGGTCAATGAATCAAACTATCCACTTTACAATTGATAGCTTTCATTTAAAAAATTTCTATAATTGCATAAAGTTTTAAGAATTTTTTGCAGCGTTTAAGCTTTAAAGATTGTTATAGAAGAATTTTTTGTGTAACTGTTCACACTTAAGAGAAGTCAATTAGCTCAAAAAATTTTTTAATCAGCAACAAAATTACATTGATACAAAAGAACACAATTCTATGGAAAAATAAAAGAATTACAAAATGTGTCATTGCCATTTTAATGAATGCAAAAAAAAATAACAATGGAAACAATCAAGTTTTTTTGTACAAAAGAAAAGATAAATATAAAAAAGGTGAGTGCTTATCACAAATTACATGCAATCACAAATATTCTCTGCTAGTATTTCAAACAAATAGCTATCAACAATTAAAATTAGAACAACATCGACCTTGTATTTTTCAGGTCAAATTAAAGAATTTAACACTGCAAACGATTTTTTTCCCGAAACCACTCAACTCTGAATCAATTTTCTAAAAATGAAGAATGCGAGTCCGGCCATCTTTAATCAATCTGGAGAACGGAATCGTTTAATAAAGGTAAGCGATGCCATTACGACGAATTTCTCTTGGGGAGGTACTAACATCCTCCTTGGAGTTCTTTTTTAAGAATCCGCTTCTTCTTCCTTCACTTTGGCGGATGAGAGTTCTTTTTGTCTCTTCTTCGCTTCCTTCTGGGCCCGCTTGGCTGCAAAGAAAGAAGTGTTTTGATCAAGTGTTCTTTTTCTTTAACTATTCGATAGGGTTAAATCTGCGGAAACACATAAGGGTTTTACACCTATATTTTTAGTTCCCGTTTCTTGAGGTCGAAGTAAATAACGCCTTCGCTAATAGCCCTCGTGTGTCTTCTGTGCTATCGTTTATTTAACTAAACCTCATACTGATATTTGCTGAGGGAGGAAATGCATAAGACGATTAACAAGTACCGCTTTGTGTGGCTTTGTATTAGTTTGGGGGCGGGGGAGTCCAGTCAGTAAGGCGCTTGCCTTGGATGCGAAAGGTCGTAGATCGGGCTTGGAAATTGCCATTCGAGCGACCGATATAGCATTTAACCCTTTCAGCCCCAATGACAAATTGGCATTATTTTAGAATTTTTTTTCTGATTGTCTATAGCTATTTATGCTATCAAAAAGCATATCATTCGATTCTTCAAACTTTTTCCTATTAGAAAATATTTTTCATTAAACCCCATAGACGACAGCCCTATTATTATTTTTTTAAATTATGATCAGAAAAATGACGATGCCAAATGGCATCACTGGGACTGAAAGGGTTAAAAGTTGCCTTGGTCGAATGCTCGGCTCGTTCTAAAGTATGACGCTCGTCGTCAATAGCCCACGTGTAGCCCACAGACCTAATATCTACTGTTTATTGAATGTTAATTTGAAATGTTCCTTCGCCTAATTATTCGATAGTTTCTTAATATTTTAATAACCTGAAAGGGGAGAGACCGATATACACCTGTAGTGCGAATTTCTTAGGGGTGCAATTAGCCGAGAATGTTTTTAGAGGAAATAGTAAGCTCTGTGTGCTTGGCATCCTAGTAGTATAGTGTCAACAAAAATATGATATTGCATACGTTTGTACACAATACTATACTATTTTACCTTCCCAAAACTACCCCAAAAATCGCACATGAAACCACTTGATTTTTGTAGACGCTCGTTTATATTTGATATATATTTTCCAGTGACATTTGGGGCATTCGACATTGTGCCTGGCGACATTTCGGCCGTGACATTTTGTCCCACAGCCGCCTATAAATCTAATAGATCAACTCTCAATTCGAACATAAAATCAATATTAAAACCACTTCTAAAATATTTCAAACAAATATATATAAGCATTAAATTACAAAACAATATTTATACTCCTAATTTATTCCTTTAAATATATTCAGCCTTTCCCGCAGCACAGGCAATCGTGATTTTAAAAATACGCCTGTTAGTTGTTTTCCGATAACAAGTGTCTATTAAAGGAAAAAGTGGTTTTACAGGGATAGACTTGACTGTATCGCTAAAATACCTTCCAGTGTTATTTAAATTATAGTTGAAAGTTAAAAATAACAAATGCATATATATTTTTTTGCGAAATAAATCTTAAAATCATTTTAAAAACTCATTATTTTTCAAGTGATCACAAACACGTCGGTTTGGCTGACGTCCCTAGTAACTATAAACAAACCGGCGTGATGTTTTTTGATTTCTGAATAAACTTGATTTAATCTGATTTACTATTGAAATAATAAATAGTGAGATAATGTAGGGTAGTTTTACAGAAGCGTATATTTCAAATTTGCCTAAAATCGATTCCAACGTGGTGTTTCAAAGTTTGTTTATAGTCACTAGTGATATAATATACCACGTGACAGCCAGAAAGTTTTCGGGAGTGATTTTTCGTCCTAATTTTAAAATTCATTTTCTGCCTTTTAATAGGGTATTTTTTAAAAAAAGAAAAAATAAAAGCATAATATTTTTAGAATAAGAATATTTTAAGCCAATAAAAAAATTAGTCACGTGCCCTATTCAAACTAAACTCGCTAAGCTTTCAAGTTAAGAATGATCGAAGTCGAATGATGTGCTTTTTGATGTCATAAATGGTTATAGACGATCATAAAAAAAATTCTAAAACGATGATGCCAAATTGTCATTAGGACTGTAAAGGTTAAAAGTTGCGTGGTGTGCTTACTACACTCTCAGAAATAACATTCATTTTTGACGATTCATGAATCCTCAAGTCTCATTTCGTTAATTTTGAGGTCAAAATTAAGGAAAATTTCGTCTTTTTTGAGCATTCATTTTTTAGAGTGTAAGGAGTCGGCTCGTCATTGACTGTGGTTCTAAATTATGACGCCCGTAATTCAACCGATAATTCAACTTAATCCTCATCTACAAAGGGCGTCAATCCGTTTCCCCCCCTAAAGAGGGGGGGATGTATGGGAGGGAGATCTGACTGGTCACTCTCTCTCCGTGCAGCGGCGGGGCGTGCGGTCAATAGGCGTGCGGATCGATACTCTTTCCCTACTGCACTACTCCGCCATCACCGTGCAACTCCCCGCGCTTGACTTCGGAAACACACCCGAAGGCCGGATTGCGAAGCCCAGGGCTCGATCCATACTTCTGTAGGAGACAAGCCTGGATTTAAATCGTGGGAATATGTCCCTGATATAACATAACGAAGTGCCATCTGTTAAGACTTATTTCTCTAGAATGTAATGAATAATTCAATAATATATTACATTCGATAATATATTCAAGATAATATATTAAATTTTTAATTGACCTCTGCTATATTTCACTCGGTGGCTTTAGTAATTTGAACCCACTTACCTTTTTTTGTAACTTACTTCTACATACTATTGCATATCATATGATACTAACATTATATTTTTTCCCCCAAAAGCGTTGTTACGATTATGAATTTGAAAAAATATTAACATTTTCTGTTAAATATGTTATTATTTTAAATTTGGATACGTGTAGTAATAATGGAACTTGCGTAATTAGGGTGGGCCAATTAGAAAATCTAAGTGCATAGGAATTGAAGCCTCAAATATTATAACGTGTCTGTATATAATCAAATAATTAACCCTTTCCTTACTGAAGCGCCTCAAAACGCCCGAACAACTAAGGATTCGATAAAGTTATTTGTTATTCCTTTTAAATATTACGAGGAAGCAAAAATCCTTCTTAGCGAAAGGGTTATTGTCAGAAAACAGATTATCAGGACTAGATTCCGAGAGACTCCTCTGGAAAAGGGGCAGAGTAAGGTCGGGCATATTCGGTAGTTGGACCAAGGGAATCACAAACTTTTTTTTGAATTGACAACTTATTGCGAAATGGCAAATGGGGGGGGGGGGATGTTTTGTTATTGGAGGGGATTAAACAAATATAACTGTGAGAAGGTTTCGTAGTGACATTTAAGAGATTTACGATGAATTAGCCTTTAAAACTGTGCCCTGGTATACTCAAACGTCCCACATAAGAGATAATGAAGTGAGAAATATTTACTGTATAAAATTTTAGTTTATATTTCAACGTTAGTGTGAAAGATTCTATTAAAAAAGATATTTCTATGCCTGTATTAAAAGACGAGTTCCAAGTTGATTATTTAGTTTCTTGGGGAAAAAAGTTGATTATTTGTTGATTATTTCGATTATTGACTTGTTGAAAAATTTAGTTGATTATTTATTTAGTTTCGTCCCAATGTATGAATATTTTGGCAAAACTTATATTATTCAAGTGACGCTTGTATTAGGCTAGTGAAATCTACAACTACTCATGCAAATAAAGGACAAGATTTGGGCCAAGATTCTTCTTTATTTGGCATGTTCTCTTCTCTAAAGCATCAGATGTGGCATGAGATTATTATTGCACATGAACGACCAATGAATGAGGTAATAAATGAATCACGGCCATCTTGAGGTAGCTTCATTCGCAACAACCAAGCACGACTTCGCACAGCAGTTTAAGCATATTACAACAATTGAATTTAGAATAAGTTAATTAATACGAAAAATTCAGCTTTTAAAATATACCCACTGACTATGCAAATTATATATCTCTATATCCAATTTAATTTAAACTCTAACCATTTTGTTCGAAGATCTGATAGCAACTGTTTATTTCTATCAAAAATGAAGTTGTACGAGGGTCAACACTGTTTCGGAGTTCTTGTACACAAAAAATAAGTCTTTGAACAGTGAATTTTAAAACTGTTTTGCATTTAAAAAAAGGTTAAAATGGACTATTAATTTTTAAAAAAATATACAGATTAAATTTCAGACTTTAAATTTCATGAATTGACGTGCCCCTCAGCATATATTATTTTGAAATTACTTAAAATATTGCATAATGTTTATATGACGATTTTTTTTATTTTGCTATGGTATCAACCTCAAGAGGATAAAACAGTGGAGTAGCATTCATTTCCATGTATGATGCTATTTGTCAGTTGGTGAACATTATTTTTTTTTTAGAAAAGCCTAAGTAACTTTATGAAAACATGCAAGTTTTTTTACCCATTACATCCCTGATTCCTATAGCCACCCCTTCATTAAAAGTAACAAAAACTTTAATTCAATAAAAAAAATTATACTAACAAAAGAAAAAGTGCGAATATTTAGAATCCAAATATTTAGTGATCGTTTTTACATTTCAAATTTCGGTATCTAAATTTTAGTTATCAAAAGAGAAAATTTAGGAATACGTAAACAAGTACTTCCCGAAAAAAGAGTATTAACGTAACAAGAAAATAGTCAATTCTAATTCTTTTAGAACTTCTCGTTTTCATAAATATTTTTAATAATAACATAATCCGTAAAAATTCCCAGTAAACTATTTAAATAAATCTACCAGAATCGTAATATGTGAATCAAAAAGAACTTAAACATACAAAAAAAAAAAATTGAGTAAACCTCCCGCATTTCTGTAAAACCGATCGGTTGCTCTGCCGCGCTGGTGGATGCCTATTCAGGAACCATAGTTATAGTACATGAATATATACAAGAATGACATAGATAACTTTTGCAAGAGAGTGCACAACACTGCGTCGAGTTATCTTGGGATCCTTAATTGAAAGAAATATTTTGGAAAAATTTGGAACAAAAAATTTTCCCATCAGTCTTCAGAAAAGGTTCTATGTCCCCGCGGACACTTAAGTACATCAGTGATTCTCTATTTCATTTGGCACCCTCAATTTTAACTTAAGATCAGCATATTTGACCAGACAAAACATAATTTGTAGACTAAGTCATGATTTTAAAGTCAAGAGAATGAAGTATTTGGGGCTAAAATCATTGGTTATTGAACAAATCGGATCCCTCGGAGACTCAACACAGGACGTGCATTCCCTTGTTATAAAAACAATTCGACACACATAACATGCACACACGGCCTCGCACATAAATTAGTAACTTGAGTCCGAACTATCCGAGAATAGCCGACATTTTCTTCTACACGACTTGACGCACACAGACACGTAATGACTATAACGACTTGAGGTATTTTTTTCTTTTTTGTCTCTAACAAGACAAAGTCCATCTTCTACGAGTACGAAATTCCAGTTCACAGAGAAGTCAAACGGCGATCTTCTTTCTTCCTTGCACGAGAGTTTGGAGTAGGCTTGAAAATTCAAAGAATCAGTGACATCCAGTATATTCTGACGTGGCATGACAATAGGGACACTTTTAAGAGTCAACTTATTGGTAAGTTTCAACACTTTTTTTCTTGGAAATATTCTTTTTATAAGTCGGTTGCTGGTTGGAAAAACTTAAAATATTTAAACCTTCGGTTTTTTGTAAATGTATTGTACCCATTGTGTTTATTTATATTACATTATCATAATTTGCTTGTAATTTTTACTGAAGTTTTTATATCCTTACTTTAAATTTAATTTATATTTATCTTGTACCATAAACAAATAATTTGTTATGATGCTGTGATATTGCCGGCATCACAATTTCACTAAACTTTGCACCCCCGTTCTTGCCAAATAGATTCGGATGATGATGAATGGTTCGGTTATGAAATATGTTTGTTGAAAATAACCCCACCAAAATGTTTGTTATTTCATGCTTTTTTTTAATTTCACGACGTACAAGTCATGCTAAAAATACGGCCTTGCCTGTTATGTTTAGAGCTATTTCTCAGAAATATAATTTTAGTATACATCGATTTCCAATTTTGTCTGGACCAATACCATCTAGAACAGTTGACTGGCAAGCAAAGCGTGAAGTCTTAGATTTTTTTTTATGATTTGAGGAATGAATTGATTTTTTTTTTGCTTATCACAACAATACACGGAATAAATAATAAAAAAAATAGTATGATGATTGACCGAAAAATGTAAAATCAAACCAATTATGTGGATTAGCTCGCTGTTCTTATTTTAGGTGGTATTGTCCGTACTCCTAAAGATATTTGGTATCTTTTGTATTTAGCGAACTTTGCCGATGTTTCAATAGATCAGCGTCTTTTGCAATTCACGACATCACCGTAGTGCTTCGACGAATTTGTGGTTTCGTACTCGTAAACAGATCCCAGTTCCACGCAATAGTGTTTAAAGTCACTGAGCATAGACGTACTAATACGTACAGAAGAGTCGCAGTCAGTTTTGCAAATTGTAAAATGCTTCTTTTTCACAAACAGAATCTATTTTACCGTATGCCAATATATCGATCCATCTTGCATTTACTAGGCTAATAACCTTGGTGAATGATGCCAGGAGCTATATACGACCAAGCTTGTCACGACTCTGCCTGTATTAATAGGGCCAATGTTCAGTGACTCCAACATATAAACAGATATCAGTTCAACAACACAGTTCAGTGATCTTCATTGGGGTTGGCGGTATGTTCTTGACTAGAATTGCTTTTGGCGGCCATGATCCTCCTGCACAGGCTTCTGATGCGTGCGGGCGCCACCAGCCACTGGATGTAGGCGGGGTCCACTGCCTCGTAGGCGTTCCTGACCGCGGTCACCAATTGGGCCACGGTGCTAGGGGGCGTGTCCCCGGCGGAACTCGCGGCCAATGACTCCACTTCTGGCCAGAGAAGGTCGCAGGGGTTGAGGTCCGAAGAACGCGCGGGCCACTCGACGCACTGCACCTGCTGCTGCCGGAGAAAATCCTCCACCGCCGGAGAGGCCTGGATGGAAGCCTTGTCCTGGGCGAACAGGAACCTGAAGCATAAAAAGAACAACGGAATTGTAAGTTTAAGAGAAATTAATCTATCATTCTAAAGTTATACTGTATCCATTTCTTATTTTGATGCATTATGCACTTGCTCCGTGGATAATGAATCAACAACCTAATTAATACCAATTGGTAATGCTATTCCTATGACGTATACATTCCTGTAAGTCGACGCAGCGAAAGTCTTAAAGATGCAATTGATAATTGCTGGGATGAACAAGAAACATTGATTTTTGATGAAGTATGCATATAGGGGTTTATAGCGCCAATAAGTTATGGATTCCAATAGCCTTCATGCTAGGAGAAAATCATAATGTGGATCAGGAATGATTTGTGATACTTAACTTTGATTTTTGGTCAATTACTGAAGTTGGCAGCCAAATTAAGATACAAAACAATTCGTAAAAAAAAGGGCAGCTTATCGAATCAAAAACAGATTCAAAATTCTAAAACATCCTCAGACTGATGGTGTTCAAGGTTGGCATTTAATGTTGCTTCTCACCTGTGTGCGTTGAGTCCGTATATGGCGGCAGCAGAAGGCAATAGTCCGTTATGCAGTATCTGCACGTATCTCTCCTCGGTGAGCTCGTTGGGAATGTGCAGCAGTAGACCACGCCTCCCGGATCCGGACAGACACGCCCAGAATGTGGCAGACACGCCTCCTTGCCCGAAGAACCCTTGCAGACCGGAATAGGAGTCGAGAGGGGGCTGGCCCAATCGCCAGACACGGATTCCGCCCACTTTGTCGGCCAGGAAGATCTTCATGTCGCTGAAAACCACTCGGGATAGTTCTTCAGTACTGTAAAGAAAGTATATTTTCTTATTGTTACAAATATCTGTAATTGACACCGATCTCTCCTCATTGTATTAACCTAATGGAAATTTATAAAAATAAGGAATTTATTATGCACATTTTCGTGAACATGCTGATATGAAATTACTTAAGGATGGGAAATCTCAATAACATGGTAATTTGGTTTGTTTATGAGTTAAAATGTCTCAGAAAACGAAGAAATGTTTGAAGACATTGAAAGACGAGAAATGTCGCAGAAATTTCTGAAGACATTGTCAATTTATTCAACCCTGCCCTCCATTGCTAGATCTTCGAGAATTTATAAGAGTTGAATGAACGGTTGCTTTTATATTTGTTCATCAAAGCTAGCTGAATGCTGTGAAATGACGTATTATCTCTTCGCTGTGACGAAAGCATGGTATAGTCTCTGCATATGATTGGTTCATCCGATCTCTATCTCTAAGCTAGATCAACCACGTCGCGTGGGGTAACGACGTTGAAGATACTTTCTTGTCTCAACTTCCATAGCAGACAACAGATTCCAACCCACTTATGATTTTTGCGTTGAAGATATGGTTGAATTGAGGGTTGGACTCTTATGATATGATATGGCCTTCAAATTTGCTTACCTGAAGGATCCCACCTCCGCCAGGCTCCTCGGAGGTTTCGATGGCTGTTGCGGCGGTGGCGGGGTTTGCTTCGGTGGCTGCAGGGGCGGCTTGCTACAAGGCGTATTCGGGGGCGGGCTGGGCGGAGTCTGTATGCCCAGCTGCGACCGCAGCTCCTTGAGGCGACGTCTCACTGTGACCGTGGTGCTGCGGCTGGAGGAGTGGTGCGCGGAGGAGGTGGTGTTGTTCGACGCCGTGGGCGACTCCTGGTGTCGGTTTTCGACTTCCTGGCCGCCCCACCTGCTGGGTTTGAGCGAGAGCGGAGGGGCAGACAGTCTGAGAGGAATAGAAGTTTGTTTAGAGCTTATGATAAAGTAAAGGGTATGAAGTTTGGCTCAAGTCCATTGGCCACAATATCTACTCTTCAGATAATTGCTTTGTTCAACAAAAAAACATGTTTCATCATTTTGAAGCATTAAATTTATTTAGATTAGGTAAGTTGCAATTTACAAATCTCATTCGATGGCTGGGACATCTTTTTCGTTCGGATGATCAAGACCCTGTCAAAAAGCTGACATTCTCCGAACAAGAGGAACAAGGGATCGCCCATCAATTAGGCGGCTGGATATGCAGTCGAGAAGGACTTGAAAACTTTGAGTAAGTGCGGTGGCCTGAAGCAGAATAATAAGATGTCGAGGTTAGGACGGTCCTGGCCTCTTTAAGGCTATAGTGCCCAGGAAGAAGAAACTACAATTTGAATGGTTTAACATAACATTGAATTCAAATTTAAAAATGTTTACTATGTCAGCGTGCCGCCCCATCAAAATTTGGTACTCTAGGTAGCCCTTTAATGCCCGACGCACAAAATCTTGTTGGTATATCATGAAGTCAATAAACGGGGTTCATAATAGAAATCTTAGTTAGATTTCGTGGGTCACATAATAGTTGGCAGTTACAAAATATATTTTCAAGTGTTTTATAATAGAAGTCGCACGACAGGGTATCTTTTCGATAAAACAACCAGTAAACTTAAATCAGCTCCAACTAAAGGGGTTGTAAAAAGAGCTAGACTTCCAGCCTAGTTAGAAACACAGACCTTCCTCACTCACCTGTTGCTGTTGTGGTGCGTGAGGTGGTTCTGCTGCTGGTGATCCGGGGCGTGGTTGGGGGCGGAGTTCGGGCGTGGCCTCCTGCGGTGTGGGAGGTCCCCGATGCAGCCCGTCTGCTGCCACTTGTGCACCAGCCGCATCACGGTGGTCCGGTGGCAGCCCAGCTCGGTGGCGATCTTAGTCCACGACCAGCCCTGCTGGTGCAGGGACAGCGCCCGGGTCCGCATGCCTGCAGGGGACACACACACTCGGGCAGTCAGCACTATAGGCCCAATACGTAGTACCATGCCAATATTCCAAATGTATGACATATTATAACTTAACCCCTCAAAAACTTATATTTTTAACTCCGATTAAACTTAATAACTTAAATTACATTATTCACATATCCTTTTATATCATGTATTAATATCTTTAACTTCCCAACCACATCTGGTTGCGTTGCACCAAGTAACTGTTCTCACAGAAGCTGTTTAGTCATCACATTTTAACGATGACCTTTTAAACCTTTCTCGTCATCAATGCTTATCCCTTATTGGTCAATCGAAGAGCAAGCAATAATAATCTGTAGCTGTGAATCACTTTTTACTTAGACTTCGAGATATAAAGTTGTGTGGGCTTTTAGCGGGCCGAGCTCCGGCTCCAGACTCCATCCCGTTAAATACTCTAAATGATTTCTATATAATAATATATTTTTCACTGTCTTACTCTGTAGTATTCCACAAGTCTACAGTTTTACTGTATGCATTGTCAAGTAATGGATCTTGGTACCATGTCAAATAACGGATTTGACATTTTTCGACCAACTTGTATAGAGGCAACGAAAATTATCAATTAATGTGTCTCAACTCACCTATAAAATAAGTATTGGGCCACCTAATTAGTGTCTTAAAACAATTGCTAAAGAATTAACTTTATCCTAATTTAGAGCTGAATAATTAGTGTGTTCTTTAATGATTGCATTCCATTAAGGAAAACGGATGATATTTTATGGAATTATAATTTTTGTTTCAAATAACTTTTCAGCTTCTTTATGTATGTTAATATAAAACCCCATTTGGGAAATGCAGTCCTATGAACAGAAGTGGTAGAGTAGAATAAAGAGAAATTATTCTCAAACTTTAATGAATTTTAACTCGCACCTATTTTCAAATCACGTTAAAATTGTCAGCTTGTAGAAAACTTACTAAATTATCGAGAACGTACATAATAGAAGTTGATAAATGTTAAATTCCCATTAACATAAACACAGATATCAACCTTACAAATTAATTATAAGTAACTGTTCAACACACACAATACCTTATTTTAAACGAATGCAATGTCACTTCATTTCCACTCTGCCAAAGGTATCTTAAACGTCATCTATGATACGCCTTTTGAGATATTCATCTCTTCGCTCCACGGAAGAAGCAATCAAATCTCTTATAAATGCCTCGTGTCAGGGAGGTTTCCTAACAAAGCGGCGGCGTACAGGTAAAAATTACGAGCACGCGACACCAAATTTTGACAACATAACAGTGCGCACTGTGAATCGAAATATAAAACTTTTTTATGGTTATTAAACACATATTTTTTTATACTACAGAGAAGTGTAAATTTTGATTAGACGTGAAGCTATCATTCTTATAAAATTTATAACTTACTTTCTCTCAACCACATACGAAATTAACCATTAAAACGGTTGGGTTTTGGTTGATTGACCTTGACGTCTCGCTTGAGCTACACGTGAGCTGCTGGCGAAGTGACAATTCGTAACCTGGGCTGGCATCCAAAGCAACCTCACAGTGATACCGTACGTGGTTTCAGGACTAATTGCACTCCGCAATTTATGGAGCTGGTGTGTCCTAATGTACTTATAGCTTCTACAACAGTAGCAGACGCTAAAGGGAAAAAGGCCGTCCAAATGGGGACTGGTGCATATTAAATCTATTTTTGGTCTACAAGTATCCCAAATATGTGTCACCTCGTGTATTGTCGTCGTTGTCATATTTTCGTGGCACAAATAGTAAACTTTTGTGCTTCCTGTGTTTTCTCTAGTGATACTTTCTAAATTATTGCCAAACGTGCGATAGTGCTACTTTTTATCTAATTGTGGTACAAATTTTGTCTTCACTGTACCTGTCTAGTATATAAAATAAATTCAAAAATGTTTAAATAACGCTAAATACAAAAAAGAACTTCCCGAAACTTCAATAGCTTTAAGCGAAGTTGATGAAGGAAATATCTATTTTGGTTGCATTTAGTTTAAATCAAGTGGTTAGTTAAAATCAACTGATATATTAATAAATAATTTATTAATTTCAACTTAAATAATCCAAACTGACAACAAAAATAAATAAAACTAAAGGTTAAAAAATAAAAACTTTATTTAGTTGCTTAAAGTTTACATGCACACACATTTATAAACAAAACAATATTAACATGCGAAATACCAAAATATACAACACCCATTTAGACATAGATATAAACTACATTTTCTATTTGGTTTTCAGTTGCATACATGAATGTTTAAATCAAATGAAGGGTACACATAATAACATATGAATGATTTTCAAGTGAGTAACTATATCTGAAAATAAGCTTTTCCTACATATAGAAAACTAGTTTTCCACTTTTTTAATTTAATATTTATCAGTAATCATTATATTTTATTATGTGATATTTGATAGCAATTAACTTCCATACAAAACAAAAAGTTACAACAACAAAACATGATCTATAAAAATACTTTGGTTCCTGAATCACAATATCTTTGGATTTGCCCTATGGTAATTATTTTTCAGAACAACTCCTAAATAGTAATGATTTTTTACTTAACATTTAAAACAAAAAAAGGTTTAATTTGTTAATATTTACTTTTTGATCAAAATATCCCCCTCCCAACCTTCCTTATAATTAACGTTAATCGTTAAGTTTCAATTATGATGCATTTATCATAGATCTAAATTATTAAGTCGCCACGAATCTAAAAAAAAACCTGGATGATCTTCCAGTGCCGGCGAATCTCAGGAAAAATGGCCCATATCCTGGTAGCAAAATGTTATCTAATTTAGATGTAAGTTTAGACCTAATATTGACTAGTCCACTCAGTACATATTATTATTATAGATCGTTAGTCGGAATCACATAATAACTTTGCATTGTTGCTATTGCCATGAAAATGTGAAACACAGAAACCCATTTTCCAATCCTTTTGTCAATTCCCACGTCGCTATTCCACGTTGAAAGATTCTATGAACTGAACATTATGCATAGAAAATTTCTAAGTATCACCTGTAAAAAGTGCACAACAGCTACCCAGTTTTTATTTGTTGTGGACCTAACCTATAGATTTTTATTTGCAATTACTCCTATTTTGCCAAATTTCAGTAGTCATTTCATTATACTGACCATACAAGTTTTTCAATTATCATTTAAAAAAAATCACATTCACAAATGCAACATGCATTTACAATGCATTTTCTACAAATGTAACATTTTCACTAAGAAATTCCGGTAACAATCCCAATATAAAATTGTTTTTTTTTCCTCAAGTCAGTCGTGACTGGTGCGTGGGTGTGTGCGACTACGAAAAGAGAAATCGTCCTCTAAGTACAGGGCGGGAAGCCCAGAATGGGTATTCAGGATCATCAGCAGTCCGTAATAAAAGTGACGAAATGGCACAGAAAACAAAATCGGAATAAAAGAGAGCTAAGTTACATTTTGGTGGCTTATAAAAGTGTTATACCAGTAAAGCTCTCGAATGAAAAAAAACAACAGGGGGGGGAAAACGAAATTTGTGTTCAAATGTTGGAAACTGAAAATTCATATTAGATTCTAGAATAATTCGTTTATATTCTCCAATACCTTCATAAAATTAAATGTGGAAATTATTTCTACATATTTCCCGAAAATCAGTAAAATTACGGCCAGCTTAGCTTACACTCTTAAAACAAAAGAGTGAATGTGAATTCCACTCCAGTTGGAGAATTCCACTCCAGTTGGAGCATTTTCGACACTGGAAAGGAGTGAATATTATCTCAGACTGAGTTAAAATCACTCGTTTGGAGTGATCCTGTCGGAGGTTTAACACACAAAGGATCCACTCCAAAAGGAGAAGTGCATTTTCCAGACTGGAGGAGTGAAAATCAATCAGACTGAGTTAAAAGCGCTCGTTCGTTTTAAGAGTGTATAAGAAGCTCTACGGACGTCAGGATAGCCGTCCTTGTAGAAGGGTTGGCTTTTCCGAAAAAGAAGAAACCTGCTCGCGCACGGTCAAATGCTTTTCGGGTTCCAAATAGGTTCCAAGAGCCTTTTCGGAACAGCCGAAGCCGACACTCCAAACAGGGCGGATAGCGTGACGCCACGCAGTCCTTATAACTTGACTGGCCGTGTAATAAAACTCCAATTATCCGAACTCCGATAGAATAATTCTACCATTCATATCCATTCATAAGCGTAACTCAAAAAATTCATGCATTTTAATTTTATTAAATTAATTAATTTCGTCCAATGAAAAAAATTCAAAATAATTTTTTTTATCCATTTTTAACATAAAAACATTAATATACTAAGATCTACACTTCTTTCAGAAACAGTCGGATTTTAAGAATTTTTGATTTTTTTCAGATAGATCCCTAATAGATTCGAACAGTTTGGATTTCCTCTGTACCTTACGATATTTGTCAAACAAAAGCCCCAATAATAATTGAAAGATTTTTTTTTGCGAGTTTTATTATTCAAATATCTTTCGGGGAAGCCATTTTAAGCAAACAATTACTCTTTATGGATACGCGTTTTTGTAATATTTCTTTTCTAAAATTTATAGCAAAAAAAAATCCAAAAAGCTCGTTCCAACATACTTCAACGGAAAAGATAAAGAAATAAACAGGATAATTTGTTACCCCTCTGTTAAAATAACTCCACTTTCCGTTTTTGCACGTGCTAAACAGAAAAACAAAAGAGTACTTCCCAGACTATAGGATCAATACTCGCATTTAGAAGGCGGAAGTTTCAGTAAAAAGAGAAATTCGAGCAGGATATTGTTTTCCTCAAACACTTGGGGTTACACCTCATACTAGTACTTTAATAGCAAAGAAAATTATTTTTCCGTTCAAAATTATAAACAAAAAGAAATATTTTTTTTTCTACCTAATATTAAATTAATAACAGTAGTTCGTTCCAGCAAACAAGGACTCTTAAACCTCTGCACTAACGAAAAATGTAAGTTATTTTTCACTGCACAAGATTTTTAAGTTGAAACTTTTTACTCATTAATTTCAAATATATAGTTTTAATTATTATACTTCTCTCCAGTAAAAAAATAGCCCTCGTAGCTCTAGTGCGACGATAATTCAAACCTAACCTAATCTAATCTCTCTAGTAAAAAATGTCCCGACAGTATATTTAAGATAAACCATTTAAAGTTGTCGAGAAAACTAAACGTCCTTCTTCATATATATCAATATAATATCTCACGTGCGTTAATTTTAGAACAAAACGATTTAAATTTTAAAACAAAGCAAATAAAATCGAAACCAATCAGACTGCCGGCGACATCTCCCACCGTCCACCACACCACGACTTCTGTACATTCGACCGTCGCGTGGGTTGGAGGAGGGGGGGATACACACAGATCAATCGTCTGCCATTCTAACATGAGGGGGGAGGGGGTTGTCCGAAGAATCGATCTGGAATCTGGATCAGGGACACACCCGGGGGGGGGGGGGGGGGGGGGGGGGGGGTGACAGTGCGCACGCGACAAGAGGACACTCTCTGGTGTGCTTGCACGACATTGGCCATGTTGCAAAAAAGATGGGGTGTTGAAGAAAGGAACGGGAGGAAGTTTTGCACCAGTTTTTGTAATAGTACAAAAAAGACAAAGTGGAGCCTATAGCTTTTGTATTCACAAAAACGCGCTACGAAGTCTGTCGCTGTCCAAGTCCACAAAAATAACACCCTTCTTGTTCCGAATCGTTGATCCCCAAAATGTTGGAGAGTTTAGATATTTTATTAAAACTTTTAAATCTGTTGTGCATAGATATTGGTTAAGATTGAAATTTATTCAAGAGGACTCACAATAATATTAAGGCATTGTTCCTAGGATAGACCTTAAACAGTTACCGGTGAACCAGCCACTGCCTAAAGATTTTACAGACATGGACCAGGCATTTTGGTCAAGTTCATCTAAGCAATCTATATTAAAAACCTTTATTATTTCAATGCATATCTGTATAATTTTAATTCTCAGAAAGAACTAGCTTGAAAGATCGGCGACGTGACTTCAGTTGTGACCGGAGCGGGAAAGAGAGAGAACAGATGCATAAAGTAACTGTTCTTCAATAAGAACGTGAGCCGTCTTCTCTAACAAGGGGGGTGCGAAGAAGTAAAATCTATTTTTAAAATTGTCTGGTTTTGTTCTCTTTTTAGGGAAGATGGAGAGTGCCTCGACACTTGAAGGGTAGAAAAGCAAAGGTTCGATGCCTGTTAAAATGAAGTACTTTTACGAATGTTTCTTATGAATATAGCTGTTTCATATGCCATTTTAACCCCGTCATCTTTTACTTACGGAAATCTAGAATTAATTCATTAGATTCTCAAATTATATATTATATTATTAGATAGAAAAGAGGTTTGTGAAATTTTTTTACCATATTTTTTAAATATTAAAATAATGAATGAAAAGTTCTTTCATGCAACATATGTATGTTAAATGTTCATTTCATGAATAAAATTCTTAATTTAAACTCTATTTTCAGAAAACGGCCGAACAGGGTGGATATCTTGACGTCACCGAGATATTCTCTAGCTTTATAAATAAGTTGAGCAGGCTTTACCCCTTTTCCCTTACAATATTTACTTCAAGTTTGTCAAAGAGTCCTAAAAATCGATTAAATCAGCTGAATGGAATGTTTGCTAAGAAAACTTTCTAAATTTTCTTTAATTTGTCTTAAGGAATGAGGCATTTTTCAATTGGCACATCGTCACCGAATTTTCTGCTTAAAGAAAAGTACTTCACCACCCATTCGGTATGTGTGTAAACAGATGGCCATAAATTTCGTTCGCGATTGTTGTCAAGGCAACGCGACGCATCACGTGACATCATTGTTCCCGCGGCAGGAAGACAAAGAACAGCTGACATTTTTAGAATTGACAACCAAGACAGCAATTACTGTGGGAACTACACTATCGAAAACACACGCAGTTGGTGATAGACTTATTTTAAATATTCAGCAGCCAACACGTGTAAGTATATAAGAGACACGCAACTCTACTAAAAGCGAAGACCCATTTGGGGATGTAATTAACACCTCTCTTAAAAACATTAACATTAAGTATTTAAAATTCATTTCAATAAGTTCTTAATTTGCCCAAATAAATTATTCTGGTTTTCATTTGTCTCGTATATTTTTGAAATTTTGATGAACTGGGGCAGAAAGTTTGTTTTCGCATAAAAACGTCTCTTTCTAATGAATGAGTTCATTCATTTGAGGACCATTGGCAAGACTGTAAATCAACCGAATAAATAAAATACATGACAAATAAAGACTAGAGTTTATTTACTTAGGGCAAATTGAGTTACATTAAAAACTAATCTCTAAAGTTAGCGTTTTTATTTGGTGAGAAAAGTATTAGTAATTAATTAGTAATTCGCAAAATGTGCAAATTGTGGGTTAAGATTGAATAGGCCTGAATAACCGCGGGTCTCAAAACCGAAGTGTCTTTGTGTAAATTCAATGGAAAAAAATAACTTCCTAAGTCACATTACTCTAGCTGTACTGAATATTTTTAAAAATGATTTCTCTTACATGATATCTGCCTTACAGAACTCTATGTTTCAATTTTTGAAATAGCTCATTTTTTTTTTGTAAAATTATGTACTGAAAATCTAGTAAGTGTTCTTCATTGGATTCCGACCAGTTATAGGAAAACTCGAGGCACGCTTGTCATATGATTATGTGGCATGTAAAAGATCCTGTGAGTACCCATTTTGGAATTGGTACTCTCGGCAAAATGACAAAATCGACATACTTTGACATCAGCAAAGAGCTTAGGTTCATTGTATTCCGGGAGCACAAAATTGGAAGTCTCAAATGGTGCAAATGCAAATAGCTCCCAGTTTCGAGGAATTCACAAGGCCTAATTCACTTAAACGCAGACCAATTAAGCAACAAAAAAAAAAGTGTTTTATTGCTTCTTTAACCCAACATTCATTAACTCAAATGTTTATCAAATAATGAGCCTAAAATTAATAACGTCTCCAATCTATTCAAAGAGGGAACAATTGAAATGTTGTGATGTTAAATAATAGTCGAAATTATTCCGTGCTCCTTGATAAAAAGTTAAATGCCTGTAGGGGGCTATCAGTTAGTAGGAGATAATTCGTGTTTAATTTTACCTTTATGAGAAAAATTGCACCTGTTCGACGCTGAATATCAAAAAAATGTTGACTAATTCCATGCAAAAGTGCCCTTTCTGTTGTGTAAATTCGAATGCGTAAAAAGTGATAAAGTGATTATCACTATTACTTTTAACATTAAAAGAAAAAAATATTGATATAGCTGGGGGGGGGGGGGGGGGGGGGGGGGATCGCATGCCATTTCATTTCAAATACATCCATGTTTTTGAAATTATGTTTGAGTAAAAAGCATTGAGAGCGGGCAGGGAAAATCCTTCATGCTTAACCAAATAAAATAGTTTTGGAAAACAATAAGGGAGGCTGAACACAACACCTACCCATTAACAGCAGAAAATGATTTTCATGCACAAAATATGATCCCTAAAAATAAACGCAAAATGAAGAGAAAAAAGAAGTGGAATAGAAACAAACTTTTGGACAAAAGTGAATTGAGAAAAATTTAAAACAAATTTTGGGTAAAATTATTCTTTTTAACCTTTTAATCACGTTACAGGAAAAATTTTTAGATAGATAAAATCTTTAAAAAAATGTTTTAAATTTTTTAGGGTGGATTAAATTTATTTTTCTGTAGTAACCCTCTTTTAGGATTAGGATATAGAATTAAAACTAGCACAGTATTGTCAGAAATATTAAACACCTACTATAACGGTAGTTTGGTTTAGTTTGAATTATCGTCGCACTAGAGCTACACGAGGGCTGCTATTGGCGCCGGACGTCGTATTTTAAAACTACCCTCAAATTACGATCCGGAGCCAATACCTGAGTAGACTCCTAACGTAACCGTTTAAGGTGACATCGTACGCAGCGTTAGGACTTTGAAGGATATTTAACGTGCAGTCCCGCCACGCGGGGTATTATTCGTCCGGCATTTTTGACTGCATGGGTCGGCAGTTATTTTTTGGCGATGCCCGGACCCGAACCTGGGACCTTCTGCATGCTAGACGAATGCCTAACCGACTAACGGTCGTAATAAATTTTAGAGCTGTTAAAATCTAATTACAGCAAAAATAGTAGAATAATTATAACTATAGCTGAAGCTGGTCCAAAATATTTGTAGTTCACAAAATGATACACCCAGTGAACAAATAAAACTCGCAATTCGAAACAGGAGACTTAATGTTTTATGAGAATTACTTTTAAAATATTTGAAAAAGACTTAAAATAAATATATCCTGATAATTTTTTAATGTGGAAATCACCTGTTAAATTTTAAAAGCCAAAAAATCTGCTGATGTCGAAATTTACCCACATGCTATTAAAATTGCCCTATTCATTTTAAAAATAATTTAAAAAAATTTAGCCGAAATTACTTCCAGCTTTATATATCTCCAAGAATATAACATCCAACACAAAACACACGCTATGTAATTATAACTGATCGGACGAATTGGTAAAATACCCCTTTGTTAATACTACTAATAAAAATATTACCACATAAAATTAATGAAGATTAAAGAAAATGAATGAAAATTAATGAAAAATTGTGCGTTGATTATTTGACTCGCAAGACCTGAATGATCAGATTCATCCTGAATATCTTCAAAATTCGAATCGTCTTCAATCGATTATTTATGTCAACATTTAAAAATTAACTTGAATAAGGTCTTCAGGACCATTCACAGAAGCTAATTTTTATTGTTTACAAGAGAACTGCATGTCAATATGTATCTGCTTGAACTTAAATATATCAAAAAAGCTCTCATAAATATAGTGAATCGTGGTCGTATAGTGACCAATTTCAAGATAAGTACACAAAGCCTGTGTGGTCCGTTCCTTTAACAAAGTTAGTGCCAAAAATAAAACTCGATTGATATCTTTAAGTCAATATTTAAAGTTCTCAAGAAGAATATGTAATCGGGAAATCTGATAAAATTAGCGGTTTAGCAATGTTTGTTATTTTTCTTACAAGAAAAATAAAGTTGATGGTCAAACAGTTTAAAGTCAATACACAAAGTTTGCATGATCAATTAGATAAATTACTAGTTATAAAAGATTACACTCGATCATTTCGTTGGTAGGATATTTTGAGTTATGCATGTATTGAAAAAAATCCTCAATTTGAACGCAGTTTGAGAGACCCCCCCCCTCCCCCCATTTATAGCCGTTAAAAGAATTTCAATTATTATTTTTATACGAATTACTGTTCTATGCTTTGGTGCTTTTCTTCAATAATAATTAGTGCCAACAATTTAGCCCTATCGCTTTGATCTCCAAGTTTGGAACAGGATCAGCGAAACTGTTCTTAGTATAGTTCAAAATTTTATTATTATTTTACAAAATACAATGTGTCTATATATTAACCCCATTTCAAGCTTCAGACCCTCATTGTTTCAAGGATAGGTCAAGGGCCGTATGGTCTACGATCTTTAATAAGTGTTAACGATTTAAACCGATCATTTGGTCTTCAAGATAATGCATTAAAGTTACTAAAACATTCCAAAAATTTAACTGGACCGTTCCCAGCTGTTACAATTAACCGCTGTCAGCAAGACACTGTAGTTACAATTTATATTATATTTTTTTTAATAAAAAAGGAAACTGAAGGGATTATTTGGTAATTTAACCGCAATCTTCAAGACCGTTCACTGCAGTTACAATTTATATTTAAAAATAAAAGAAAAGGGAACTGAAGGGATTATTTGACAATTAAATCGCAATCTCTAAGGCTGTGCACTGTAGTTACAATTTCTATTTTTTTTTTAAAGGAAACTGAAGGGATTATTTGATAATTTAACCGTAGTCTGTAAAACTGTTCACTGTAGTTACAATTTCTATTTTTTTTTAAAGGAAACTGAAGGATTATAAGATTTGATAATTTAACCATTTAACCGTAGTCTGTAAGACCGTTCACTGCCGTTGCAATTTCTATTTTTTTAAAAAGGCAACTAAAGGGATTATTTGACAAATTAATCGCAATCTTTAAGACCGTTTACAGCAATTCCAATATACATTTTAATTAAACTGGAGGAGGAGGGGTTGGCCTACCTTTCTTCTTCTCCTCCTTTTCCTTCTTCTCCATGAGGAAGGCCTCCTTCTCCTGTTCCCCGTACATCATGAACTTGACTTTGTCCATGAACGAGAACGGGATCTCCTCTGCGGATTGCTCCGCCGCGGCGCCCGACGGGGCCTCGTCCCCTTCTTGCTCCGCCATTGTCTCGCTCTTACCTGGCGGCTACATCCGAAGAGACTTCTTCCACAACACTGCTGGAGACTAGATTAGAGGAGATGCGAGAGAGAGAGGAAGGTGTTTCCTCCTCCTGCTTCCCCGAAGCTGTGTGAGGTGGAGTGCGCGCGTGGGAGGAGGCAGAGCCCTCTTTCGGGAGAGTCGGGAAAAGGGGGGAGACTTTTCCTGTCGGAGAACTCTTCCTTTAGCTAATAGTTGTGAATTGATGTTCCATCCTTTTTAAATAGGTGGTTATCCTATTTTTTTCCCTTGTTATTCTTGAAGTTACTTTTTTTTTACAAAATTTTAAAGTTCATTAGCATAAAAAATGTATACAAAAATACTTTAAGTACGAAATCCATAAGAAAGGATCAAAATTGAAAATCCCCTCTAAAAATCTACTGAAACTAAAAAAACATATTAAAATTATGAACTTTTAAATAACATACAAAAGCTAGAAAGGTTCCGAAAAAAAAACTTTTTAGGTTGTCCCTTAAAATTGTCGTTTTTTCCGATTCATAATGGCACACCAAAATTGTCACGACTATCGTTTATCGACTCTAGATATCAGTTTTACAAAGGTAGGTCATAGTTACCTAAGAAAAAAAAATTTCTAGAAATTCTACACAGAAATAATTTTAACAAACTACGCCTGACAAAATATAGAGTGCCGTTACAATTGAATCGGTGAGTGCAGAAACATCGTCAGTCACAAATTTCAAATTTGTCAGGAGGGAGAAAAAACGTAATAACTCATCCTTTATTTCTGCACTCAACACTCGAAACAAATGTCCTGTATTTATGGAACTACTCAACAAACTAACGTAGTTTTTGCACCCAACACGCATCTTGCCTTTCTACGCTTATTTTCATTGAAAACGAGTTTTTTGATTTTTTTGACTGAAGTGGTTTCTGCACTCACCAATTCAATTGCCAAAAGCCTTTGTGTATCGTGTGATCAATCCAGTTAACTAAAATTAATAAAATTACTAAAATGATCGTAAGTATATTACAAATAAAAAGTTTAATTAGAAAATTAAAAGTAATACTTTATGAAATACGAACGAACTCTTCCTAAAAAAAAATAAATGTTCTCGAAGTTGCTTCTCGTTTTTTCCGAAGAAGAAACCTGCTCGTGTAAAAGACCTAACTTAAAAAAGTAAAAAACTGACGAAACCGACTAATCCCCACGTTCGGGTCCGGGTATCGCCAAATAATTGCCGACCTATGAATGGCCCGTGCAACCAAAAATGTCCCACGAATACTACCCCGTGCAGAGAGAGTGCACGTAAATACCCTCCAAATTCAAGACGCTGCGTTCGATTTTGCCCTTAATGGTTGCGTTGGGTGCCTACTCAGGTGTCGGCTCGTCACCTGACTGCGGTTCTAAATGATGACGCCCGTCGCCAATAGCCATCGTGTAGCTCTAGTGCGATGATAGTTCAAACTAAACTGAATCACGCTCAAGACAAGGACAGAACCTGCGAAGACATCCTCGGTGACCTGTCGCCTTAACTCATCAAACACTATACCACATATTTTAAGACTTCACCCAGGGGCCCCTTTTGTTACTTATATAGTGCGGTGTCCCTCCTTTATGTCTTCACGCTATTAATTAGGAGTTGGAGCACAACAGATGAAGTACGCTTCGCCGGCCATGCGCGTCTCCATCTCGGCCAAATCTTTTTCTCTGGTGATGTAAAGGCGAGTCCACCAATTAAGGGGTCATAGGAGTCTTTTAAATGTGCAAAGAATTTACCACAAAACATAGTTTGATCTTTCATGTCATTTTTTAACTACTCAATGTATAAGTATAATTTTTTATATGTAATTCTACAAGATTTATTTATTATGAAACAAGTTTTAAAATTTATGAAACTTTAGCCAAAACTAAAATAAATGATATTATACATGAAGCTACATATTTGAACACATTGGGAAAGTACAGATTATTTTAAGAACTTTTTTCTAAACAAATTAATAAAAAATTTTAAATTTTGATTTTAAATATTTTTTAAAATAATTTCTAATTTAAATTGAGATGGGAATTTAGGTATAAGTCTTTGTCTGTACATATTTGTACAATATAAAGTCATTTTCTAGGTCATTTTTTCAATTTTGACCTCACAATTTGCCGCGCAAGCCTAATCACAATGTGTTCAAATAGCTTTATGTTTAATGTCATTTATTTTAGTTTTGGCTAAAGTTTCATAAATTTTAAAACTTGTTTTATCTATAATAATAAAAATGAAGTTTTGTGTGTTTGTGTGTATGTATATATGTATGTCTCTCCGAAACTCACAAACTAGACATTTGTTTGACTCGTAACTTGGTACAAATACGTAGTTCATACTTGAGTTGCAAAATAAGAACTTTCAGAGCTCAAAATGTTCTATTTTTAGAGTAAATTCGAATTTTCTGGAAAAACTACACCACTTTGGCTCAAATCCGATCATTTTTTTTCTTTCCTGATGCCATCTGCTGAACAAATTAAATAAAACTTTCAACGAAAATAAATAAAATTGAAAATGTTTATTTTATTATGTTGCCATTACTTTCAGAAACTAAATTCATTATTTGAAAATAATTGATATGTTTCAAGTGACGTATTTCCGACCAGTTTTCATTCCAGGATTGTGGGTTTAGTTGATGATTTCTTCATTGATGGTTCTGTTGATTGCAAATATGCATAAAACTAGAGTTGCATATTAGGGTTTTATGTCTTTATTTTCTCGCCAAATACGTCGCCAACATCGCCAAAGTATTAATTAAAACTCGCCAAATGAGCAAAATGTTTGTTAAGCTATTACTGAACATTGATGGTTAATAAAGGCCATCGCACTAGAGCGGCATATAAGGGTTTTATGTCTTTATTTCCTCGCCAAATACGTTGCCAATCTCGCCAAAGTATAAATTAAGACTTGCCAAATGAGCAAAATGTTTGTTAAGATATTACTGAACTACTAAGATGGTTGATAAAGGCCATTGTACTAGAGCTGCATATCAGGGAGTAATTCTTTATTTTTTTCGCCAAATACGTTGCCAATCTCGCCAAATGGACAAAATGTTTGTTAAGCTATTACTGAAATGTGGTTAATAAAGGCCATCTCACTAGAGCTGCATATAAGGGTTTTATGTCTTGATTTTTGAGCCAAAATATGTTGCCAATCTCGCCAAATTATTAGTTAAAACTCGCCAAATTGGCAAAATGTTTGTTACTGAGCTATGATGGTTAATAAAGACCATCGCAGTAGAACTGCACATCAGGGTTTTATTCTTTATTTTTTCGCCAAATATGTTGCCAATCTCCAAATTATGTATTAAAACTCGCCAAATGGGCAAAATGTTTGTTAAAAATAAGTAGCTATTATTTCCTCGCCAAATTATTTCCCAAAACGTGCCAAAAGAGTTGTTTTATGTATTTATGAGGGGATTGTGATGGCATTTATGAGTACATTTTACATCGTATTTTTGATTTTTAAATTTTAAAGCAATGAAACAGGATTTCATACTTGAAAACGAGCGGGAAGAATAGCTTAAGTTTACGATCTTATAACAGGTTACATGGTACATGAAATGTAAATAAAGTTGCAAATTTACAAAATACTTAGGAAGTTTTATTCATCAAAAATATCACATAAGAAGCATTTTGGAATTCCGAATACAGCTTTCTCAAAGTTGATGTGTTTCCATGGTTACGTTCAGAAGATGTTGCCAATTTAGGAAGGTTGACTAATCTAAATATTTATGACATTCACCCCCTCCTCAGAATTTAGTTGCATAGTCCGAAAGATAAGAGGGAGGATGTCTTTGCCTACGAGGACGGTCTGTTTCCTGTGGCTGGAGGGTCGATTCGTTATTTGTAGTAACAGGAGCAGTTTCCTCCATAAATTCTGGCGATTCACTAGTATAGGAATCCCCATGGTCAGGACGAGTGGATGTCTCGCCTGTGGGTGCCAGATGCCGCAATGACACAGTAGTTTCCCGTCCATCCGGAAGCTTAACGAAAGCGTAATCCGGGTTGGCCTCCAAAAGATGAACTTCTTTTACCGAAGGTTGGTATTTATTTTCTCGAACGTGGTTTCTCATAAGAACGGGGCCAGGTTTAGTTAACCAGTCTGGCAGAGAGCGCCCGTTACTGGATCTTCTGGAGTACGCGAATAACCTTTCATGCGGTGTAACGTTTGTTGCTGTGCATAGAAGAGAACGTATTGAATGTAGAGCGGTCGGAAGCATTTCCTCCCATCGTTCAATTGACATCTGCTTCGTCTTGAGGGCTAGTTGGACGGTCTTCCATATAATCCCGTTATAACGTTCGACTTGACCGTTGCCTTGGGGGTTATACGCGGTAGTGCGGCTGGAGGCAACTCCTTGGGAATTCAGAAAATTCCTCAAGTCGGCTGACATGAAAGAAGCACCTCTGTCCGAGTGAATGTAAGCTGGGAGGCCAAATAAAGAAAATATACTTTGTAAACAGGAAATAACAGTTGTAGCCGAAATATCAGGACACGGGATAGCAAAAGGAAATCTGGAGAACTCGTCCACTACCGTAAGCAAGTAGCGGTTTCGAGATGCTGAAGGAAGAGGTCCCTTGAAGTCCAGATTTAGCCTCTCAAATGGCGAAGTAGCTTTTATCAATGTCCCCTCATTTTTATGGAAACGAGGCTTCAGCTCATTGCAAACGGAGCACGTTGAGGTTACCCTCTTTATCTCATCCAAAGAATATGTCAAATTTTTCAGTCTCACCCAATGATACATGCGAGTGACACCTGGGTGACAAAGCATGTTATGGAGATCTGACAAGCTAGTTTCAGAGTTGACTACAGCAGAAATCCTAGATAGGGCGTCTGCTGAAGCATTATCTTTTCCCGGTCTGTAGATCACATCGAATTTATAACATGCTAAGTCCAGCCTCCAACGCAATATTTTCTCGTTTTTCACTTTGCTGTTATGGGTCTGGTCGAACATAAAAGAGACTGAACGCTGATCTGTAAAAACTTCAAAGTGTCTGCCTATAAGGTAATGCCTCCAATATCTTAGTGACTCCACAATTGCATACGCTTCTTTTTCAATAGACGAATGATTTAATTCTGATTTGTTTAAAGTTCTGGAGAAAAAAGCAACTGGTCGACCAGCTTGACTAAGAGTAGCTGCGATTGCGTGTTCAGATGCGTCTGTCTCTACTCTGAAAGGAATATGGTCTTCCACGGTGGAGAGAGAAGCTTTAGAGATGTCGGATTTAATGGATTCTATTGCTTTTACTGCGGCTTCAGACAGGGGGAAATGTTTATTGTCCAAGAGCGGTCGTATTTTATCGGAAAATCCAGGTATCCACCTGCAGTGGTGAGCGAACATGCCCAAAAGTCTTTGTAAAGACGCTGTATCAGTTGGAATAGATAAGTCCATTAAGGGTTTGAGTCTATCAGGATCTGGCTTTATGGTTTTATTCTCGACAACATAGCCAAGTAACTTGACTGAGTGTGATGAAAAATGACACTTCTCTTCGTTTAGGGTTAAATTATATTTCTGTATTGCCTTTTGAAATCTGTCTAAATTGACGTCGTGTTCATTTTGGCTTTTTCCACAGACAGTCACGTCATCCAAATATGGAAACACTCCTTCTAAATTTTCATCGCTTATTATTTTATCTATGACTCTTTGAAAACAGGCAACTCCATTTGTCACACCGAAAGGAACCCTTGTAAACTGGTAAAGCTTGCCTCCCGCTTCAAAAGCAGTGTATTGTTTTTCTGAGGGATCTAAAGGTAGTTGATGGTATGCACTTTTAAGATCAATTGTACTGAATATGGAATATGTCGAGACTTGTGAAATTAAGTCCTCTATTCTCGGGAGTGGGTAGGCATCTAGAAGTGTGAATCTATTTATAGTCTGTGAATAGTCAATAACCATTCGAGGTTTTCGAACTTCTCCTCTTACAACGAAAGCTTGGGCTCGCCAAGGAGAAATACTAGGCTCAATAATTCCCTCTTCCAGTAGCCTTTTTGTTTCTTCGCGAATAAACTGATGATCTTCCTGGGTCTGTCTTCTTGATCTCGTTGTGATTGGTCTACAGTCTGGTGTTAAGTTGGAGAAAAGAGAGACAGGAGAAATCTGAGCTACAGCTAAAGAGCAAATTTTAAGAGGAGGTTTGTCGCCATCGAAGTTTATCTCTAACGAGGAGTGTTTCTTTAGTAGATCATGGCCTACGAGAAAGTCAGCACACAAATCGTTCATAACTAATACGTCTACATTTTTGTACACGTGAGATTCCAGCCTTATTGTTACTCGACAACAATTCTGTATTACCGAACTTACTGAAGAATTGGCCATAGTTATGCGCCCATAGTAAGGCCTAGTGTGTAACTTGCATTTGTCTATATTTTTTCGGTTTATGAAGCTTAGCGAACTTCCGGTGTCAACGAGAGCATCCAGCTCAACGCCATTTATTTCAACTTTCGTCATTGAACTTCGCAAGCATTGTGAAGCAGCCGAAGCTAATAGGACGTTAATAGAAACAGCAGATTGGCTATCCATGGTTTCAGATTTGCATACCTTCTGAAAATGCCCTTTCTTCCCGCAATTCCTGCATAGAACATCCTTGGCTGGGCATAAGTTACGAGGATGTCGACTGTTTCCGCAGAAGAAGCATTTTGAGTTACGCTTTTGAACGACAGCTGTTACCGAATTCTCAGCAGCAATCTCTTTGGTTCTTTCCAGGGAAGCAATAGTTGCCGAATCAGTTGTAGTACGATAGGATGCTGAATGAAGTTCAGCGAGTTCAAGGGCCCTTGCCTGATCAAAAGCCTTATCCAATGTAACGGTAGTGTTTTCTAGTAGGCGTTCGCGGATCCGATTACATTTCAAACCCCGAATAAAAGCATCACGGATATATTCTTGACGATACTGTTCTGCGGTAACAGTTTTAAAAGAACATTCCTTACTTATTTGTTTCAACGCTTGCAAAAATTCAGAAATTGACTCACCGTTCTGTTGTATTCTTGACGCCAAGCAATGACGAGAATAAATTTCACTCCGTTTTATAACGTAGATTGCGTCTAGCGCTGCTATAGCTTCTGAGTACGTCTTCGATTCATTGATAAACTGAAAAACATTTGCCGTGACGAAGTTACATAAAAGAGGCAGTTTCTTGTCTTCAGAGATATTCGATATTCCTTCGAGGAAATTATCAAATGTTGTTTTCCAGTGCTTCCACTTAGCTTCAGCGCCAATGTTGGCTGGATCGACGTCGAATCGTTCTGGCTTGAGTAACTGATCCATCTAGTCATCCGAAGTTTAAGTTAAGAGTTGAATCATTATTTTGATGAATAAATTGAAATGTAAATAAAGTTGCAAATTTACAAAATACTTAGGAAGTTTTATTCATCAAAAATATCACATAAGAAGCATTTTGGAATTCCGAATACAGCTTTCTCAAAGTTGATGTGTTTCCATGGTTACGTTCAGAAGATGTTGCCAATTTAGGAAGGTTGACTAATCTAAATATTTATGACAGTACACGTACTTGGATCGATTTGATATTTTTTTAATCCGTGCGAAGTACGGGTATAAATTTGCTAGTATTAAATAAATATTGTAGAATTACATATAAAAAATTATACTTGTATATTGAGTAGTTAAAAAATTACATAAAAGATCAAACTAAATTTTGTAGTTCCTTCTTTGCACATTTTTAAGACTCCTATGACCCCTTAAGGTAAGAAACAAAACGGGGTACAGTGGAAAATGCCCGAAACAAACAAAAGAATTGGTTACTTTCATGGGGTAGTGTGGTAGTTTTCTTTTCATAGGATGAAAGTCTTTAAAATAGTACTACCTTTAATTTTTTATAGCTTCCATACTAACTACTTTTTTTGTAGGACGAATGAGTCCGAATGACCGCGGGTCTCCAAACTAAAGTGCCTCTGTGTTGATCCAGAAGGAAAATACCTTCTAAGCCGCATTTCTTCGGCTGTATTGAATATTTTTTACAAACTTTTTTTTTAAGTAAATGTAGCTGACTTACAGGTTTCTGTAACCCCCCTTTTTGAAAAGAGATGGAATTATTTGTGTAAAACCAGTTTTTTTTAAATACATTTTTTAAAGAAATTTTTAAAAAGCAATTTGAACCCAGTTCAAAAAATGGGATCATAGAGGCCTGCAAGTCAGCTACATTTATTTAAAAAAAATTGTAAAAGTATTCAATACAGCCCGAGAAATGTGGCTTATAACATATTTTTTTCCCATTGGATTAACACACAAGCACTTTGGTTAGGAGACCCGAGGTTCATTGGGCTCTTTTGCCTTTATCGCAAAAACTTTAGATTTTTTCGTTTATCTGCGTATAATACATGCCCACATCCCTTCCTTTAAAAATAAAGAAAATAAAAAAAATAATAAAAATTGTGTAAAAGCGCATATTGTTATTTTTTTTAAAAAAAATTTCGTTTTGATATTTATTTATCTAAATTATATTGTTAATAATTGTGTATTGTCCTTTTGGGGAGGGTTTTTTGTTGTTAGCACCACCCTCTATAAACATATAATAACAACAAAAATAATTAATTAATTTTAATAAATTATATTGCTAATATGAATTATATAGGGTTTGAGGGTCAACCCTCATCCCCCATTAGGATCAATGTTATAAACATTTTATAATTAAAAATGCACAATAATATGCAATTCAATAAGAAAGACATTACTCAATTACATAAAAAAAATTATATTTAATATTCATTAACATTTTATTTTTTAATTCCCCCCCCCCCCCCAAAAAAAAAGGACTCATTTTTCACACTTAAAAACATGCAAATATATAAAATTCGAATAATTTCACTTATAAATAACTTAAATTAATTATATTGCTAATATTGATTAAGGTCTCTAGGGGTCTCTAAATAACACCCGGTTGTATCATTATTGATTAAGTTTTAAAATGAGGCCTAGTGGCTTATAGTGGTAGTGCTTCACATTGCCACGCTACATGTCCGGGATCGAATCCCGGATTGAGCGAGGTTGACCCATCCTTTCATCCCTTGAGTGGGTCGATAAAATTTGTACCAAGCATGCTTGGGACCTTAACACTAGGGTAACGAGTGAGGCTGTACCTTACCGCTTACCGGGAATCATGGCTAGCACGCGCCAGAGCTCAAGGCAGACCTTGGCCCACTAATGGCTGTTTCCGCCGAGGAGTTTCATAGTTTAGATAAAAAAAATTTAAATAGTGGCACCATCTGCTGTATATTTTGGGCATTTTTAAGCTTCCAAAATATATAAATAAATAACAAGATAAAATGTTCGTTTCAAATTTGTTTCCTTTCGATGTTACGTCGATTCCCATACATGGGAATATGGGAGAAAAGGCTAATATGGCAGAACAATATTTCAGTGGAAGTTGCTATTTCAAAACTAATGCATTCGCTCTATGGGACTGAAATAATAATGAATACCTCTGAAAAACACTCAGGGGTAAAAAAAAAAAAGTGGCCACATTTCACGTCATGAGTGATAACATTTCCAGCTGAAAATGTTCATTACTGTTCCTTCTGGAATTACAATTGTTTCGAATAATACAATATTTTCTTACCTTACAAAAAGAATGCTAAGATTTTTCTTTCATTACAACAAGGCTTCTCTCTGTTTGTGCATCGCTGGGATCCTCAATTTCGTTTCGTTTCTCCGCACAAGACAAAATATCATCTAAACCGAAGTTCTCAACATTAACGATTTGGTAATACTTTGCATACTTAGAATTTAATTAAATTAAACCCACAAAGTTTAATAAGAAGCAAGAATAAAAAAAAGTAGCACAAAAAGAACTCTTGAAATAGAAAACAGGCAGACGATAAAACGCTAATTTTGAGAGTGAAATCAAAGCAACCAATGAAAATGCAGGAATAGGGAACATTCATGTGACGTCGGGGTTTGTTATGCATCAGCTCGGGAAGCACGTGCTAATGTTATCCTATACAGCTATCGAAGCACCAGCTATTGTTTTCCTACTACTCAAACCTGTCTAACAGCTTTTTTTCATACAATGATTTGGAATTGAAAAGATGGAATAGGAAGAGGTACATCACTTGAACCAACCCTATTAGATATAAATATTTACAACAAACATGATTACAAAATGCAAATGAAAAACATGATTTTCAAAATTTGTAAAACGGTGTATTTCACAAGTCGTTGAACCGTACCAAAAAGTAAATAGTACCAAGCAAGGCACAATCCTTGGTCTAACCAAACCAAAACACAGACGATGAAAGATTTTTAGAAAAATGTTTGGCAACAAGACATTTACCCGCCAAATTCTGCTGTTTTCTCTTTTTCTTTCTCAAAATTCTTACTTTTTTACTACGTTGTTAAATCAAAAATTTTATTGTAATTTTATTTCACAAAATGGAAAGTAATGATACAGGTAAAGATTCAATTCTATTAGAAAGATTTTGTTTGTATTCTGATTTTCAATAGACAAAGTATGTTCGATGTCAAGATTTGTTTACTTTTCATACGATATCAGTATTTAAAGTACAATCGGTCATAGACATTCACATTTGTAAATATTGGCATTATGCTGTCAATAAATTGAATAAACACATGAATTAGATAACAAATAAAAAACTGACTGCCAAAAATAACGAACCTTTTTTTTTATATATAATACGTGTATTTTTAAAAGATGTTTAATGAAGTATTCATCGATGTTTTTATAGTACGGGCAAACCGGTAAAAAGTAGAGAAATATGTATATGATAACATACCTTAAAAATTAAAGAATATATATATTATTAAAGCTGAATTTGTACGAAATAGACAGTAGACAGACATTCGTCTGCACGTACAGACAAATACAGGAAAATAATTTTTTAATCACTCTAGAAAATGGAATAAGCCATGGACATCTTGACAGGTAGTTGGATGTCTGTCCAGACAAGAAGACTAAAAATACAAAAATTAGCTCCCCGTTATTGTACTCTTGAAGCAAAGAAAAAAACTTGAAATCTGTCTGTTGAATTGGAATTTGAAACAGGGGAGGGGTTCAGGCAGCTGAAAATCTTCAAAATACCCATCTCATGGGGTAGAGATGACTTCCTGATTCTGATTAAGCTATTTTACCAAAGGAATAAGATATGGTGGCATAAATTAATTTTGTTCTTGAGTCAATCATTGGCCTTTGTTCTATTTCGGACGGTATAAACGGCCCATGCAGCCAAAAATGGCCGACAAATAATACCCTGTGTAAGGGAGTGCACGTTAAATACCCTTCGAAGTCCTAACGCTGCGTATGATGTCGCCCTTAACGGTTGCGTTGGGTGCCTATTCGGGTGTCGGCTCGTCACTTGACTGGGGCTCTAGAATACGTCGCCCGTCGCCAATAGCCCTCGTGTAGCTCTAGTGCGACTATAATTAAAACCTAACCTATTTCAGATGGAGGGGGCCGCTCGCGGAGGGTCAAGCATGACAAGCACGGACGCTTGGCTGCCTTCGAGAAGCTCAAGGCCTGCAAGGGATCCAAGCACAAGTACGAGGTGAGGGTGTGCTGCTGTTAACTAGCTTATGGTATCAGTAATTATTGGTTCAATATTAAACATTCGACAGGTATTCATTATAGTTATAATAACTTTTCAAACTAATATTTGACATAATAGTATTAATTATTAGACTTTAAGAGAGCGACCGTAAATAGGATTTTTTTTAGTACTTTGGTGAACAAATCCAATCCCTTATTTGTAGCTGTTTCTAGCCTTTTACAACCCACGTCTGTTTTTAAGTGGAAAGTGCAGCAAATATTCAACAAAAATATTCGTAGTACACTGAGGCACACGTGGCTGTTAAATCTGTTTGGGTTCAAAGCCTTGAAACTGTGTGACATGTGATATATCTGTTAGGTTGAGTTGGATGCAAGCTTAGATGTCAGTAGATGTTGGGCATTTGTTTAATTTATAAATAAATGGATGTGCCTTTCATATCACTAGGTGTCAGCCTCGTCACTTAATCACTGTTCCAAATCACTATGCAGTAGCTCTAGTGCGATGTTCATCCAATTGAACTTGTAAAAGCCGCAAATTGATTTTTTTGTTAAAATTTAATATTTTTTGATAATAATACTAATAGAAAGGTTTTATTTAATGCTCAAAACTATTGAACTCAGTCTAACTATCATGCAACAAGTTTCTTCAGTGATTTAATTATTTATTTAACAAGCATTTTATTTTCTTTAATTGCTTATCTTACTGGAAATTGCTTTTACTTATATTTACTACTTTTCCCAGGTTAAAGAAGAATCCAAAGTGTATGAGGAAGTGTCGGAAAAGGAGTTTTCCAAGATTGTCCAGCAAAGACAGGAGGATGATTGGATTGTAGATGACAGTAATGTTTTTATTTTTTAGGATCTTCATCTTAAAACAATGCTACATTTTTTTGTTCTTGTGTTTCTGATAATTTAAAATGCATTGGAGAATGTTATTAGTATACCAAACTTAAAATACAAAATAATACAAGTATTACACTAAAACATTTTTAAAGAAAAAAAATATATACACAGATTATTTTGTCATAGTTGGCCTTTTATAATGTCTTAGATTAGTTAATATTGTGGTAAGATTAAGTTTTCTTCCCATTTTATTTTTTTAAAGCATTGCACAATGTATTTTTCCTATAAAGTTCTTTTCATTATTGTACTTTTAAAATCAATGCTTAAAACTTTTTAGTTAAGATCCAAAAGTTAAGGAACATTTTCAATATTTGAGATTGTTTTTTTTATTGCTATTTCATGGTTAATTTCAATATAGCATAAATTAAGACTTCTCGATCACTCTGGCAAATAAAATGCTTGTTGACTGCATTAAATTAAGTAAAATGTCTTTTTTTTCTTAGATGGCAGTGGCTATTGTGAGGATGGCAGAGAAATATTCGATGATGACATTGAAGAGGATATTTACACTGGTAAAATAGGGATTTTTACAGAAACATGCTTTTAATCATATTTAGGTTACCTTACATATATTGTCCAGGGCTGCCAGTGGCGACTTAAAAGGCTACTAAAGCGACTATTTTAGCGTCTGGGCGACTATGGCAACTATTTAAGACCAAAAAGGGCCTAAAACGACTATTTTAAGCAAAACCTTCAACTATTTTCAGTCTTGGGCGGCTATTTTAGTTTTAGTTAGATAATTTTTCCATAGATGGTGCCACGAGGATACTGCCGATACGCAAAACGTGAAGTGCAGATGATGCCTAAAGTTTTTGTTTGGTTCTCACATAGATCTAGTCAAAAGTTCTCATTAAGTTTTGCTTTCGTTTTGCACGAAACAAAAGCAAAACCATGTGTTTTTGAAATAGTTCTTGACTTATGATTTTTTTTAGCAGCCTATGTAAAGTTTATTGAAACTAAAACTTTGATTTTGTATGCTTTGTTAAAGATTTTTTTAAAACTGCATTTTTGGATAGGATTGACATCTGTCTGTTTGTTATTACTTTGCTTTATTTTGAAGTTTTTATTAAGTAATCTGGCGGTATCTAAAAGAATCGTATCCAAATACGTTTTTTAAATATTTTAAAAAAAAAGGTATATTTTACTTGTGAATTTCGATGATTCTGGATCGTGTTAAATAAAAATACTTACATTTAATAGTTTTAATTCAGCCATCCTTGTATTTTAAAGCTGCGAGATATTTCAGTGAAACATTTACATGGATAAGTATTGATCCTTATGTTTCTTGAATAGCTGACAACTATTTAAAATAAACTTGTTTTTATTTTATATTATATTTTTTAATAAATTTATTTTCAAGTAAATTTTATCGGCAGTATCAATCCTTTCATTTGAAAGTTGGTGTTGCAATTTTTAAATTTAAGTTGCGGTCTTAATTTTTTTTTTTTTTTTTTGCACAATTTCGCATTTTAACTTCTTCCTACTCGCTTCTGTGAAATGACAGGCTTTTTATAGATGAATATTGGTTTTACTTAGATTTTTTAGCTAAATACTAATCAAAAATTAAAAATAGATAGATTTATATGCCATACATATATATTTTTGAAGGATAAAAAAGGCACTTTTATGGCTGTTTCTTATCCAATCGTTAATGGAATGTTTTTGTTTTTTGAAAATTTTTATGCAATTGCTAATTAAATTCCAATACAAATAAGTAGTTTTAAAATGTTTTCTCCTAATTTATGTTCTCTAACAGTTATATATAAATTGGTTTAATAATTTAACATGAAATTTTCTGTTGCAATACACATCCGAAAAACTATTGGCAGTTTTATCAATCCTTTTAACCAAGTGTTGGTGCTACAATTCTAAGATCTGCACTGATATAAGTCTTAAGTTTTAGTTTTTAAATTTTTGTATCTAAGCATATTAAACTAATTTATCACTTGTATTGGAAATTTTATTTAATTTCGGATAACATTCAAAGCAAATATTTAAAAAAATACATTTGTGTTATCTAACAATTAAAAGTTGTTTATTTAGTTAGGTAAAAGAGGATACTATTTTGGCTACTATTTTTTAACATCTGAGGCTACTAAAGCAACTATTTTCAAAGCTTTCTGGCACTGGCAGCCCTGATTGTCAGACCAAAACTATGAATATGCAAAAACACAGGGAAGGAAACCGTTGAAGCAACCATTTTTAAAAACTATCAAATCCTAGATTTTGGCATATTCTTGGGTTTTTTTTTATTGTAGCACTGGATATGTGCTGGTTTATTTTCTTAGACATTCAAAGGTTGTCTTTATCTAAGTAGTATTTTTTTTCATTGAGTTAATTTTTTAAAAATAATGACAGGAAAAATTATCACCAAAGAACAATTTTCATAGAATTCTTATATTTGGGTCTTTTGTTTAGCATTTCTGTTCAATGCATTACAGATGTAACCCAAAACTTAATAGAAACAAACCATGTAAACTTTTAATCTGTCATTTTTTTTATATAGTTGTTTATAAAAATCTTTTTTCTTAGTTTCTTTTTATTATTAAGTTATATTTGTATCATTAAGAAAATGAAAGAATATTAATACAATTAAAAAAAGTTATATGTATTGATAAATCTACTTTTCCTACTATCCAGACAAGAAAACAAAGCTGCCTCCTAAGAACAAATTTGCTGGTCCACAAAAGAAAATTGCGCCCAAGTCTTCCGACATTAAGAACATGTTTAAAGCCCTCCCAACAAAACGGAAAGTTGAGGTAAGCACATTTATATAATTTATTAATTTCACTGTGCTGAATAGTTATCTTTTCTACTTTAAACTATGCATTTATTTTAATAATACAATAGTTTTTTGTGTTAATAATTCTGCTTTTGTTCTAAATTAGAATGTATTCTTACTATATGGAGCATACAAGTTAATAAAGTTGACTTGTGTTATCAATATGAGTAATATTTGTTTCCTAATAAAGTTTTTGATAACATAAAATTTTGTTTTTCATAATTGTAAAACAATTTCTGCTCTTATAAAGTTTCTCTCTGGTATTTCATAAGTTGTAAGCAAAAAACAATTTCTTACAATTCGGAAATCAAATTAAAAGTCAAGGAGCCCAAACTTGGATGACAAAAATATTGATTTTCCTGGTTAATAACTATTGTAGGTGTAGCTTATCGTATCAAACCACCAATCACAGAAACCAAATTTTCACCACGGAGCATCTAAATTGGTTTCCTCTCCCAACCTACTGTAAAACCATATTATTCAATGTTTATTTATAAGTTAAATTTTGATGCTCCAAAACTGGAGCTAGCAATTCGCATGTCCCTGTTACATGGTGCCCATGGCATTTTCCAATGTAAATGATTAACTTAGCTTGTCCATCAGGACGTGAAGCTAAGCTGGAGGACCCTGACATCTTGGGATGATCGTAAAAGAAGGAACATTATTTCAGAGCAAAACTGGTGTGATTCTTTGTTGTGGTTACTGCAGTTTACCTGCCCACAGTATGCAACAAACTAATTGCCATGTCCTTGTTGTATGGTGCCCCAATGGCATTTTGACATTCTTGCATTGTTTGTCTGTAAGTTCACAATTGAAGAGCTTAGTGGAAGAACATGCTAAGTGACATTTTTGCGAAAATTGAGATTTTTGTGTCAAGGAACATATAATTGTATCCTTTAAAGATATCAAGTTTCCCCTTTTTTCACAAATGTTATAGTTACGTTATAGTTTCATACTGTTTGAATGTTTCTTTTTAACTGTTTTATGTGCAAAATCAAAGCTTTGAAGCTCATTATCTCGTGTTCACCTTTTTGTCACTTAGCATGTTCTTCCACTAAGCTCTTCAATTGTGGAGTTACTAAGTTCATGATTGTAAAGTTAGCAAGTTAATAATCTTTTATTGTCCATCAGAACATAACGCTGGAGGATGATGACATCTTGGGCAGCATCATGGAGGACCTGCACAAGGAGACGGACCAGCAGCCCAGCTACAGCCCACAGCCCATGCTGCTCAAGAAGAAGCCCAAGCTGCTCAGGCATCATTCGCCCGCACAGCACAGGTACAGACTTGTTCCTATTTGTACCAACTACGGTGCAGTTCAACATTAGGGTAGGAAATTAGGCGGTAGCTAGTGCCAAAATTAGACTAAATCCTTTAATTTTGAAATTTCAAAGCAATATATGATAGTTTTGTTTAAAATGTCCCTATTTACGTGTTTTCCAAAGATCTTTCTTGTCAAAAAATAAAAAATAACCGCCCTAAATTTGCAAATTTTCAACAGATGTTTAAAATTGTCTTCTGTGCTCCTAAAATTGTAATGTTCTGGCAATAGATAAATTGTGTTCGTAAATGCCATAAATTTTCTAACTGCTGATAAAACTGTGAAGCTTTGGTGATTCTATAGGTGTACACTTATGACTATTTTAAAATCAGATTGCTCCTAAATTTTTTCATCCAACACTATTCACCATCCATATCTATGTATTACATTTTCACAGCTGTAAAAAGAAAGTACGCACATTTTTGTAGTAAGAAAATATTTGCATATAATCCCAAAAATTTTTAGTGTGAATTGAAACATATTTTTCTGTCACCATCTTAATAGTGTACGGTTTTGAAAAAATTGCCATAAAATTTTATTAAAATTGACTTTATTTTTATAAAAAGATAAACTCTCTATCAAGTACATCAAATTTTCAGTGTCTGATTGTAGTTTCAAAAACCATTTATTATGACATAATTTTAATGTATTACACTATTTTAGTCTTTGTTTTATTTGATGGATAAACTCTTCTTGTATTGCAAAATTAAGTATAACGTCTGTTGAATTTTAGATTTCAGGCCAACCCTTTCGCGTCCAAACAAAAGACCCCCCTGGCCTGCGACTACGTCCCCAAAGCTCCCTCCAACGGAGTCTCCCGGAGGCCACTCCAACCTAAGGTCGTTGACTTTGACAACAAGATTGACGACGTTCCAGAGGTGAAGATTCCGGAACATTCTTCCAGTCCGTCGCTGGACTCGGGATTTGCTTCCAAATCGGAAGAAGACAGCGCAGAGTTGGAAAAGAAAGAGCTGATGGATTTGGATTTTGGTATAATATTTTGTTATTTGCTTTGAATGAATTATGTTTAGATTTACGTAAAAATAAATCTAAACATAATTACATAAAATTATAAATTTAATTTTGAAATATAGAAAGTTTTCTTAGTATAAAACTGGTTGTAATGTTCACTTATATTGATAATTTTAGGATGGTTCCAAATTTAGTTACAAAATATGATGTAATTTATCCTGTATATTTGTAATGTACAATAATATATAATAATTGGTTTTAGTACAAAAATACTATAGTTTTCAGATTATGTAAAATTTGAAATTTATGTTAACTATTTGAAAATCTTAGGATGGCCCTAAATTTACTAAGTTAATTAAGATCCATTTATCTTGAAATTTTATTATGAAACTGATACGTTAGAAAATTTTTTGGTAGTCGTGTTGTTGGTTTTGTGTCGAAAAACTTGAAGCGCTTAAAACGTGTTTTAATAACAATAAAAAAAGGTCGATTTCTTTTAACTACAGAAACCTAACATTGTAACACTCATATTGCCGCCTCGGTGACACACTCGTTAGGATTCTAGCCTTTGGAGCTGCTGAAGTCGGGTTCGAATCCCGGTCAGGCATGGATGTTTGTGACCGTCAATAAATGTTGTTATATGTCTATGTGTTTGTGTCGTCTCTTCCTTTGTGTGTCTCTTGTGACTGTATCATTTCTTGGGGTTGAATACAATAGACCTAAGGTCGCAGTGTTCGGCGAACTTGCCCCCCACCAAAGAAGTCAAGTCAAGTCAACACTCATATTTCTTTAATAGGTCCGACCTAAAAGTTATGCAATCACAGTTAAAATTTAAGGAGAAATATTGATTGAGTAAAAAATGTATGTGCGAAAAAAAGTCCTTTATTTACTTGTTGATAGCTAATTGTGGTATTAAATGCTGTCACATTGGCTATGCCTTTTCATTTAATATGCTTTGAAATAAAATAATCTTACGCCTGGAACTCAACTTGGCCACCTGCCCTGGTAAATGAAAAATATCCTTTTTATTCATTTCTCATAAATGTATCATTGATGTCTGGTTGCTTTATAACAGATCCAAGCTGTGACATATTCGAAGAAGAGCTGGCTCCGGCCCCAGTGCAAGAAATCAAAAAAGAAGTGAAAGAGGAAGAAATTTCTCTGAGCCAATTCACCTTTCAAGGTTCCATGTGTGAAGACAACGAAAGGTCAGATTGAGCGCTTCTTATATTTTGTTTATTACAATTGCATTGTTCCTTATGTTATAGTTCCACAAAGTTTATAAGCATTTGTGCAATTATGCACAAATATAGTACGTAAATTTCATTTTAAGTTTCAAAAGTTATTAGTTTGGGTCTATTATACCTGGTTTAATGTTGATAATACTACATCTAAACTCTTCGGCACAACAGCCTATTAATGGACCAAGGCCTGCCTTGTCCATTTCAGCTTTCGTGACATAAGGGCTCTGGAGTGCTAGGCATATGTCCCTGTATGGTGGTCACCCTCATGCGAAATCCCCAATGTTTAGTAGTTCCTAAGCATGCTTGGTACCCATTTTATCAACCCACTCAAGGGATGAAAGGATGGGTCAACTACGCCCAATCCGGGATTCGATCCCCGGACTTGTGGCCTGGCAAAGCACTACCACTAATCCACTGTGCCTCAATGCTGATAATACATACTTTTTATCAGTTTAAGTCAGATCAGTTAAGTCGGATCTTTTTCAGTCAGATAATACATATATTTTATCAGTTTTTTAAAAGAGTTATTTAAAAAAACTAAATTTCATGGTTCTGTATGAAATAGATATTCTACTATGTAATAGTATAAAAACTTCCTCTATTTTATGCAGGAGTTTTGGTTTCTTAAAACAAAAACTTGTTAAAACTTAAAACAATTTTTAAAATTACAAATATATTTTAATATAAAATTTGTATGAAAAGATAGAAGGATTTAATTCCTCTCTCCTCTAGTCTTGTCACTTGTATCATATCAGCATAAGCAGGGCAGGATTTCTAAATAAGCTGTAGCCTAGAGCGGCACATTTTTGGGGCAGCAAATTTTACGGACAATTAAAGCAGCGTTTGGCATAAAAAATTATTATAAAGATATAATATTTTTAAGAAAGAAAACAAATAATTTACATTAATGTGTAAATAGTAAACGTATATATAGAACAAATATTAGTAGTAAACATGGTAGCTGCGAGGGCAATTGCACTCTCTCCCCCTGATTTGGAGAGACAAATATTAGAACAGTTTAAGAAATGCACCTATTATTATTTTGCTTTTGATGTAGAGTGTACATAGATGATTCTAATATGTAGAAAGAAAAAAAATAGTCAAGAAAACTATATCTGTTGGAAAGTGGATCGTAGCCTACAGGTGGCAAATCTTTAAATACGGCCCTGAGCATAAGAACTTCACTATTTTGATATCTGTTAAACTTGTGTTAGATTTTAATTAACTGATTTTTTTTTTCAGTGTGCTGCCTGAGATAGACTTGGACAACAAAACGCTGCCTTTGCACAAAACAGCAGATGGAGAATCTGTTTTTAGATTTTTCTGGTTGGATGCATTTGAGGACCCTTTTAAGAATCCAGGTAAAGTTTCTGACTTCTTTATTTGAGTGATTAGTATTTAGAAGAATGAATGGCTATTATAGAGACAAATTTGAGCCAGAAGTGCCTAATTTAATAATAACTATGTGAAATAATATTTAAATTGAAGGTCTATATATCTGCTATTTAGAAATTTTATTTTGCACTATATAGCATCCAAATATCTCTCTATGGGGAGCCCAGTTGGTTGGGCGTTTGCCTTGCATACGGAAGGTCTCAGGTTTGGGCCTGAGCTTTGCCAAAATAACTACTGACCTATAAAAAGTCTGTGCAGCCAAAAAGTCCGACAAATAATACCTTGTGTAGAGGAAGTGTACCTAAAATATGACCCTTTAAGGTTGTATTGGGTGCCTACTCGGGTGCTAACTTATCACTTGACATATTTTCAAAATTGCGACGCCTGTAATTCAATGCAACCCTACCCTGCTGTGGTTTGAACAACTTAATTTTAACCAATTTATGACAACGATTTGCAGGGACTGTGTATCTCTTTGGGAAGGTGTATTTGGAGGAAGTGAAGAGACACGTGAGCTGCTGTGTGATAGTGAAGAACATCCCGCGACGTTTCTTTGTCTTGCCCAGAGAAACTGTGAGCAAAAGTCTTATTTTTCACTAGCAATAAAACCTTTTTAAAAGAATCTTTTTATTGACTTGTTTTACCGCTATGATTTAGAATGTATTTGTTAGTAAATATAACATTAAAAAAAACTTTTTTAAATGTAAACCTATTTACATGATCTAATTGTTGTGCTAAGTTTTAGGTTAGCGATAAAACGATTATAAACACTTCATGAGTATGTTGATATTTATTATTTTTGTTATCATAATTTGTAATTTTTTTCTATAAATTGCATACCTAAAATACTTAAGTTGAGATACTTAATTGAGTTATGTGTGTAACGAACATTAAAAGTTAAAGAACTTTCTAAAATAAAACAAATTAAACTAATTGGTAATATTTAATATATTGTCCTTGTTCTCTTCTTATAATACTTTTATTCAATTGCATCTGTTATCATAAGTCAACAGATCATTTTAAGATTATTTTGGCGATTCAAGCAGTGCATTTTAGTTCTGCTGAAGTGTTATTGCATGTTTAATGTATTTTTCTACCACAGGAAATCAACACCAAAACCAAGGCAGACACTGGCAAAGCAGTAACCATGCAATCAGTTTACCTTGAAATCCGTTCGATCTTAGATAAAATGAAAATTACGGATTTTCGCAGCAAGGTAAATTTGCAAATGCTCTTGATATATTTACTTTTTTTTTACTAGATTATGCGTTTCTAAGCAGTTTCTGTTTCAGTCACATTATATCTTTGTTATATTTTATTTTATTAGTACACAGTTGAAGAGTACAGGGGGAAAATACGATTGATTTTGTAGAAAAGTTTCCTTAGCAGGCCACTTTGGCGATGATAGCGAGTGATCGCCTAAACTGGTGTAAGGAAACCAGTTCCTACTGCAGAGATCATAGTTAAAGTAATATAGTGGAAGATCACGTGACCTCTAATGCTAACGACGGGATACGCAAGGAGCTCCCAGAAGAGCCCCAATGAAGCCAGTGTTGTAGTTCGCGTAATCTGCCACTCTAATACTTTAACTACTATCTCTACGGTTCCTAGCTACCAAGATTCAGGCAATTGACGATCCCGACGCTTGGGCCAAGTGAAGAAGGGGAGAAACCGGTTTTCTGCCGCCAATGTCTGCCAAGCAGACAATTGCGGGCGTCTGCCTAATAAATCAATTGGTTCTTCCCCTGTACTCTTCAGTTATTTTTTTAGGTTCTTATATCTTTTGACAAGTGATGACAAATATTTTTTTATGACTACATTTATCTTACCTTTTTAAAGAAATTATATCAGGGTTTAAACTGAAACTTTCCCATTTGATGTATCGTTAAGTTTTAAACAGCAATTATAATCTGCGTCATTTATGACCAAAAAGGACTAAAAATTATTTTATCAAAATTTTGTTGTTTGAACAGTTTGGTGTCGCGTAAATAATTTCATCAATTTTAAAATTGATTAATTCCATATTTAGTTGATGGTTGACTTTATGTAACAATTTTATATTATTATTATTTATTAATAATCTATTAAATATTAAATTATTATTGAATATTCCTAACTATTCCATTTTAGCTCTCTTCCAAGAAGTATGCTTTCAGTGAGACAGAAATTCCTGATGCTTGTGAATACCTGGAAGTGCAATATTCAGTAAGATGGGTTTTTTTATATAAGTTATCTAAGGTTGTCAAACATACTCTTTATATCGACAATTTTGATTTTGTATTGACATTTTATTTTTAAAAAAAAGCATTGTGTCTGTTAATATTTAGGAAAAGAATGCTATCAATATACGATTAATTATAGGAATTTCTAGGTTTTATTTATAATTATATTTTGGTTTGTTTGTATGTTTGTTATATTCAAAAATAAAAATTCATCTCAGTAAAGCTCCAACAAAAAAGAATTTTCAATCTAGTGTTTGTAGAGACTAAAGTTGTATTTGTAATTCAGAAAATTTTACATTATTAAGAAAACCTTATTTGTCTTCTACATTGTGATTACTATTATATACATGAATTAAGCTAAATGGTTCCGAGTGTTACAACCATACTGTCTAGATTTGATATACACACTGACCCAAAGAAAATCCCTAACTCTTTTGTGCTTACAGTGTGTGTTATCCATATAGATCATAGTTAAAGTATTAGAGTGGAGAATCACGTGACCTCCAATGCTAACGACGGGACCAGCATAGAGAACAAAATTGGAAGGTTATAGGGCCAGTGTTGCCAATACTTTAACGAGAAAAGTGCTGCAAAAAAATATAATTTTATTTTAAAATTAAAAATATACCATAAAAATATTTGCTGCATTTTGGAATATTTTTAGTGACTTTAAAAGAACTTGAAACACTTCTAGTATTTTTATAAGATTTATTTTTTAATTTTAGAATAAAATTTATTTTTTCGCAGCACTTTCCTTTAGAGTATTGTCAACACTGGCCCCTTAACCTTCCAATTTTGCTCTCAATGCTCATCCCGTCGTTAGCATTGGAGGTCATGTGATTCTCCACTCTAATACTTTAGATCTCTATGGTGTTATCCAAGATCTACAAAGTCTTGGTGCTAACAATACTCCCCGTTTCCCCTAGGCCCAGCACCCCACCCTGCCCAGTAACCTGCGTGGCGCGACCTTCAGCCACGTCCTTGGGATGGACTCCTCCGCCTTGGAAATCCTCCTCCTGGAGCAGAGGATAAAGGGCCCTTGTTGGTTGGACATACAGGTGCCACGTAAGTCACACAGTGGCTTCAAAAACAACCCTGAAAAAAAATATATGAGAAATATCTCTTATTGAAGCCTAAATCTGCAGTACCTTAGTATATCTGTACCTTAATATATCTGTGTTAGTGTATCTGTAATGCCTAATATACTTGTGTGTAAGCTGAGAAATTTTGGACAAATTTAGTGCCTTAAAAATTGGGGTAGACATTACACGAGACATCAAATTTCCAAATAAAAATAAAAATCCCTAATTCTTAAACTAAAACTAAATTTGGATCAAACTGAGGGTTTAAATACTATCTATTAAAAATAAAGACCCAAAAATAGTTGAATTCTTAAGATGAAATAAGATTACCCATCCATTCCTAACTTATCCATCCACCTGCGTGGCATAATGTTCAAGCTATGTTCTTGGGATGGATTCTTCTGCCTGGAGCAAAGGATAATAAAGGGCCCTTTTTACTTTTAAATACAGGCATCACGCAAGTCACATTGGGACCTCAAACTGTAACGAAAGCCTTTTTAATTATAAAAATCTCAGAAATATACACTATTGAAATATTCTTTATTGTTATTCTAAATCTACAAATAGCATATATTTTGTGTCGCATAGAGCTAAAAAATGCTTCTAGCCTTTCGTAAATTCATTACATAACTCAGTTCAAGGTAGTTTACATTGTTCAAATTCAATTTAAGTTATTTAACATGTCAATTTTTAATTAATTTTTATTTTGCTAATTTGTATTTATAGGAAAATTTACTAGATGTTAATAGGAAAATGAAATCTATATTATTCACTGTAATTCTGTTGTAAAATAACATATTATAAATTTAAGAATATCTTTCGAAGGACTAACTTTTAATGTTTCTTATGTAGGCTTATAGAATAACTAATAATTTACACTTAACCCTTAAAAAAGGGCTTTTTTTTGTTCATTAGCCACAGAAATTTATTTTATTTTGTTAATTTTTTTTTATGTACGTAATTGTTAGAATTGGTTATAAACATTTTAGTGGCACAATATGTTGACATTTTCATTTAATTTTCTTTGCTCTTTTTCAGAAATATCATCTCCACCCATTAGTTGGTCCAAAGTCGAGGTGAGTGCATTGTTTGTCTTCCATTTCAAATTTGTCCCCCCTTCCCTTCTTGTCTCCTATTATGAATAATCGAGAGCTCTATTATACGCTGAATTTTTTCGCTATTTAAACACCAATCGTGTGTGCCAAGCAGTGCATTATGGATGTGTACCAAAACCAAAATTGTGACTTGTTCATTTTACTCTATCTGGTTTGTCTTGTATTATTAATTTCCTGGGGCAGATTTAAGATTATGTTGCCTGTTGGCTTACCTTCTATTGCCTTCCTTTTAAATTTCACTTTTGCTGAATACATTTGTTTTATATAACAAGAGGATAGAGTTTATTGATGTGTTCTAGCATAAAATTAATTTAGTTATAAAAAATTAATTTCAGTCTACTAAAAAAAACCTCCTTGGTCCAACAGCCCATTACTGGGTCAAGACCTGCCGTTCCCAATTCCGCCTTTGTGACCAATGGCTCTGGGGTGCTAGGCATATGTCCTAGTTAGGTGGTGAACCTTACATAGGACCCCCAGTGTTTAGTTCCCAACATGCTTGGTACTCATTTTATCAACCCACTTAAGAGATGAAAGGATGAGTCAACCTTGCCCTATCCGGGACTAGATCCCTAGACTTGCAGCGTGGCAATGCGAAGCAAGCCACTGGGCCTCAATACAGTTTAAACTTAAATGTTAATTTTTGAATGAATGTACAAAGTGCTGGTAACTTCCAAATGATCCAATCTAGACTGTACATTGCTTGCAAATGCAACCCTGTCAATTGTTTTCCTTTTTCCAGGTTCTTGTGACCAAGATGAGCGAGGTGGTGTGTGCAACGGACAACCTTGTTGTCCCCCCGGTAACCCTGATGTGCTTCAACATGGTCACTGCGCTCAACTCCAAGACGCAGCAGAACGAGGCAAGTCCCAACTTTTCACTTGGGTACCTTTTAAGGGCTGTAACCTTTTGTGTGGTAACCTATGGGTAACTGTTTAATTAAAGAAATATTTACTGGAAGTGGCAGTTTTTTTTAATACATAGTTTTTCTTTACTAATATCCAATTTTTATGCTAACAAACTGTATGGGGTTGTTTCATGGAGGATCTGGCAATAGCTGCATGGTGTTGTTTTCTTTACTCTCTAATTACTTATGTTTTGGTTAAGTTGGTTGGTAGACCTATAATCAGGTTAGTGTGCTGGTCAGCACACAAACCTGATTATCTCGGCCAACCAACCAAAACAAAAGTAAATAGAGATCAGAGACATTTAAGAGAGTAAGGAAAACAAGACCATATAGCTATTGCCAGATCCTCCGTGAAACAACCCCATTGCAATGTCAATAATGCATTTTTCTTTGATACTTTTTCTCAATACGTTTGTCAAAATTACTTTAGTAGCTATACTTTTTTAGAACTGAAACTACTTTTGTGATTTAAATTCAGTATCTAAAACAAACGTAACCTCATTTTTGGCATTTTCAATTCCTAAACAAATAATTTGGGGTATGGAATATTAAAACAATCAATTTATGGCTTTTAATGGATTTCTAAATATTCTAATACACTTATCTTGCATATTATTTTTTAAAAAAAATTCGAGTTTCTTTCATCTACGAGGATTATTTTAGTTGTGTGTGATCTATGTTAACCTACCTTGTGTTTTTTTCTCAGATTGTGGCAGCCTCCTGTCTCCTTCATCATGATTTCCCCCTGGACAAGACGGCCCCCACCCCCCACTACCAAGCACATTTCTGTGGTAGGCGCTTTTCACTTATTTTTCTGAAGGACAGGGCTGCCACTGGCTACTATTTAGACGACTAAAGCGACTATTTTCAAGGGGAGGCGACTATGACGACTTTTTTTGGAAAATTTGGGTTAAAAGCGACTATTTCAGCGTGTACTTCTACTATTTTTAACTATCGGCGACTATTTTTGAAAAAAAAAAATCATGTGTCAAAAAACGGTAGTGAAACAAAATCATTCCAGGTTCGGTACTTTTAGGACCGCCGGCGCCGCACGCATAAGCTTGTATGGGCATGCGCGCGTAGAAGTTGCAATTTTCAGTTTTTGTTGTCGTAGTCAAGAAGTCAGGACAACGCATTTGGATTTCGAGCGTCTAACCGGTTTTCCGCGCCAGTTTCTGCCTTTCTGTGGTGTGCCTTGGAGATCACGTGACCACTGGAGAATTTCGGCCGATGTTTCCCGTCTTTCATCGGCTGATGGAAAGACCAAAATTCGGTAAATCCATAAAAAAAAATTGGAAATAACGCGATTCTCTCCGATTTCCATATTTTTTAAGAATTGTATGTTTGTTCGATTTAGTCTTTAAAAAAAATATAATTAAAATTTTAAGGTATATATAGGGATCCGAAAGTAGCGGTACTTCGGGGAATCGAAAGTCATGGAACTCTGGGGATCCGAAAGTCGCAAAACTCCGGGGATCCGAAAGTCGCAAAACTACGGCGATACGCGGGGATCCGAAAATCGAAAAGCTACGGCGATCCGAAAGTCGCGAAACTCCGGGGATCCGAAAATCGCAAAACTAACGGCTATCCGAAAGTCGTAAAACTACGGTGGACCGAAAGTCGCGAAACTCCGGCGACCCGAAAGTCGCGAAACTCCGGCGATCCGAAAGTCGCGAAACTCCGGCGACCCGTAAGTCGCGAAACTCCGGCGATCCGAAAGTCGCGAAACTCCGGCGAATCGAAATTCACGAAACTCCGGCGATCCGAAAGTCGCAAAACTACGGGGATCCGAATGTCGCGAAACTACGGCGATCCGAAAGTCGCGAAACTACGGCGATCTGAAAGTCGCATCGAGTTTCGGCAATTTGGCCGCAGAGATCTCCCAATCCATATTGGGGCAGATGAGTCAAAAGGAACGAGAACATGAACAGAAAGCAGAAAAAATAAACCGAATACGTTCAAAAATGGAAAACAAATTTTATTGATTTCTATAGAAAATCACTGAAAATTTAAAAAAAAGTTAAATGTAAAGTCTTTTTTCACAACTTATATTTTCTAACTGTATCCTTCGAATTTGTTTTTCCCTACTATTAATTTCTAAAATGTTTTACAACAGAAATTTTGGAAAGTTCTGTACTGTGCATTAATTTTATAACTTGTTTTCTTGTTAAATAAAATTGCAGCCCTTTTGAACTTAAAAATGTTGCATTTCCCATGATTAATCGTCTTTCTTATGGCTACTATTTTGTATCCCAGGATACTATTTTTTACATCTGAGGCTACTAAAGCAACTATTTTCAATGCTATTTACCAGTGGCAGCCCTGGAAGGATAATTATTATTGAATAATATATAATAGTATATATTATTAATTCTCTAAATTCAATTTAGTAGGGCTTTAAAAATCAGCTTAACTTAAATAGCAGAATAGTTAACTTTTTTTGCAACCCCAGCGACGTTACCAAAGGAAAGTTCAAAGTTGCAGTTCTAATTTAACAATGTGAAGAGTTTCAACTCACTTTCCCTAAATTATAACTAAAATACCCTAGATGTGGGGATGAGCAGCCTTAATGTCTTTCTCTCCAAATATCACCTTCTGTTATTGGTCCAAATCTGTCTCTTAAAATTTTTCTCTCCCAGGTTTTTTCCAATCATTTTAGCTTAAATAGTAGATTTTTTAGTTAATTTGTGAGCATAATAAAATTGCCGAAACTAAGAATGATAAAGTTCCTTTTCAAATTTAACAATTTGAAGGATGTAGTTGCAAAACCCACATTCTCTTACATATATAACTAAGCTACTAGACAATGCCATTATACCTTGTCTATCCAGAATGTGAGTCTTTAAAGCATTTTCTTCTCCATCCCTTCGCTTGGTTTTCTAGGAAACGAGGATAGCATCGCTTTTCTAAACCTAATGCATTTGTGGTTCTGTTGTTGGGTTAACAATCCGAATAGTTCAAACCCAGGTAGGGTGGGGGAAAAACACGCTCACACCGTTTCTAAGAAAACCACATGCGGGGATGAGGGAGTGAAATGCTTTCAAGGCTCGCATTCTGTATGGACACTGTATAATCATACCATAATTAAAGTTGTAAATTTATTTAATTACAAATTTATGGTTGTCCTGAGGCACCCATTTCATGACTATATAATCATTGAATTTGTCATTTCAGTGCTTTCCAAGCCTAGCGATGGAATATTCCCTTACGACTTCAAAGAAATGATCACGAAATACAAGAACACTAAAGTGGAGAGGGTGGATTCAGAGAGGAGCCTGCTCATTTATTTCTTGGCCAAAATTCACAAGATTGATCCTGACATATTAGTGGTATGCCTTTCGTTGAACTGTTGTTGGTTTTGCAATGTTTATACTTTTAAGGATTTAATAACTGATTTGCAAATACACATATTTAATTTAATACGTATTGTTAGTTCTAGTTGTGTATGGAGTTACGCATGGCTGTTAACTACATGGCTAAAAGTTAGCAATACTTGTGCATAATGTATTTAAGGATCAGTATAAGTTCCTATAGATAGCTAAAAGATAAAACTCCTGCTTTACTCTTTTAATAATTTTAGGCTCTTACTTACACAAGCTTGTAATATAATAAACTAATGTTTTATTGATTGTGAATTTTATCAAAAATAACCTAAATGAATTTAAGATTTTTGTTCTGTAGTAAAAAAATTTAAATATTACTTTATTAATTGATAATATACTTTCAATGCCTTCTTTCTTTCAGCTTTTTTACAAGACTTAAAAACTACTTTGCTTTCAAAACTTTAAATGCTCTTTTCCTGCAAAAAGCTGGAAACTAGATAAAAACTTTTCAAAAGCTGGATTAGTTGAGAAGTATTTATATTTTGAGAATATTTTCTACTTCTGACTGTTATTTTAGATAGAAATCCTAAGAGTAAATTCTAGAAAGAAGCAACTCCTGTATTATTTTGGTGTTTAAGATTTTCTTTTTTTCCTTTCCCAGGGCCATGACATCCTTGGTTTTGACCTGGACGTTCTCTTGCACCGCATTGTCACCCTCAAGATTCCGCACTGGTCTAGAATCGGAAGGCTGAAGAGAGCAGGCATGCCACGCTTGAATGTGAGTTACTCTATATAAATCATTATCATTTTAATTGTGTCTAACATTATACACAAATACAAAAATTGTCGACCAACAACAGGCCTCAAGTTGGATCAAAAGTTTAATCCTTTCTCACAAGTCTCCAATAACTATAGATTCTTCTACTCTCTTTGTATAAAGAACATAATCTGGTAAAGATTTTCATACATTGATAACTCTATTGTAAACTTGCTTCTTACCTCCCTTTTGAAGCAGATTTAAAAAAAAAAGACTATGGTCTCTGTTTGAAAGAATCTATATGCCATAGAATTTTTCCCAAAGATTTTTTTGTCATTTCTCTGAATGAAAAATATTTTAACTACCTGTTAAATTTTCGAATTCATGTAAGAAGGGTTCTGGAATAAATGTAATAATTAAAAGATTTACATCAGAAATATACATTCAACAGTGTTTTATATGTGATGTGAGGGTAACTTATTTCATATGTGACTGTGAGAAGTTTATTGATACTTTTAATTCCATGATCTAATATAAGAAAAATGACATCAACAAGCTTTGATAAAATAATTCACATTTCAATTTTTACATATTGGAATAAAATGCACTTTAATAACTTACTAATTAAATTATAAATAATGCCAAGAGTATTTAAGCTAAGTAGTAATATATAAATACTTAACATTCTTATTAGTTTTAGTTTAAATTAATGATGTGTATCTCTTCTGCAGATATCTCAGGGTGGCGGCATTTCAGAAAAAGGGGCCACCTGCGGCCGCCTCATGTGTGACATCAAAATCTCTTCCAAGGAGCTGTTAAGGTGCAGGAGTTACGACCTGCCCGAGCTCTGCAGCCAGATTCTCAGCCAGCCGTTCAACGAGATACCTGCAGAGTTTGTGCACTCGCTCTATAAGTATGTGTACCAATTTAATGGAGCTGGATAATGTTTCATAAGATTGCATTATTGGCACTTCGTTAATTGAAAAAAAATTATTTTCTTAAATTGAAAAAAGAAAAAAGTCCCACTTTATATGAGACTCAATTGTTTTAGAGTCCCTTTGCTTATGCATTTGTGCTGATTGACATTAATTACTTAAGTCTGTAGAAAGCTCTTTGTACTAGGCCCCCTCTCATTTTTGGGGGCTAAGAAAATTTAGCTTTTTTTACTCCTTTTCTCATTATGTTCTTGGCACATTTTGTGTTCTTAGTTCAGGGTTTTCATGCCTTACAGTTAAATTAACCTTTGCCCAACAGCCCTCTAAACTTTTTCCGTAAATATTGTTTTTGGAACTTTCACTCATTTATGTGTTCTTCATGGTTTCACCCTTAAGAAAGAACGGGAGCTTTCAAATCAAAGGTTCTCTGTGGCAGTCCAAAAGAAAAAATAATAATTTTCTAAACCAAATTACTAGGGTTCTACTGAATATTTTTACAAGAGAATTTTTTTTTATATGATGAATGCAGGTTTGTGTAATTACACTTTTTCACTTTAGTTACAATATCTTTAGAATTTTTTTCAATAAATACTTTTATAACCGAATATAATATTTGGCTATAAAAGTATTTATTGAAAAAAAGTCATCTACATTTTACCTTTTAAAAAGCATAGGTAAAAATATCCAATACAACCAGAGTAATTTGGCTCTTTGGTATTGGAGAGCCACTCGCATTCCCCTTTAAGCTCAAGATGTCAACATCTATGTCAGTGGTTCCCAACCTTTTCTGGACCATCGCCCCCTTCTTTAGGTTGATCAGCTTCCCTCGCCCCCTTTTAATTTTTGTGTTATGTCCTGCCGATTATAAAAACAACCAAAGTAACTTTATCTGGGCACTCATATATAAAATAGGAAAAACATAAAACACATAATTTTAGAATATTTTTAAAGAACAAAAGTGAAATAATTAACAAGATATTTTTACTGGTTTCTAGAAAATTTAAAAGAGTTGAAAGTAAAAACTGGCTGGTTTGGTTATGGTTGAAGAATGGTTTTACTAAACAAAGGTAAAGCATTATTTTAATTTTACCCCCTTGGAATACTCATCGCCCCTCAAGTATTTTTTGCCCCCATGATAGCACAAATCGCCCACTTAGGGACGATCGCCCCCAGGTTGGGAACCGCTGATCTATGTATTATTATGACTAACAAAACCTCTTAACAAAAGAGGCAGTCAACCCTTCAATAGAGGGATGATTTCTTGAGAAAAGTATTCATGCATTCTTCCACGATTTCAGCTCGTCCAAGCAGCTGTTCAGCCTGATCGACCACGGGATGCTGCGGAGCGAGCTCATCCTGCGCGTCTGCTGCGACCTCAACGTCCTGCCCCTCGCCCTGCAGATCACCAACATCGCGGGATGCATCATGGTGGGTTTTTAGTTGGACATAGTTACTATATAAGAGTACAGTAGACTCCCACTTAACCGGCCTCTGTTTAACCGGGCTGAAAATTTTCCCACCCTTAAAATGTTAAAAATAGCTAAAAATACAAGTTTTTGATTATTTCAATCGGTTTTTGGTGTCGCACATGTTTCAAACGCGTGGTTTGTTGGGGAGAATTTGGGGGGGGGATGCGACATGTTGACCTTGGAAGGCTGTGGGGATCGACTGGACATTCCAGAATTAGAGAGGTATAATAGATGGAGAGACTATGCGCCAAGTTGTCGAATATCCAAACTTCGACAAAAAGTAATATTTTTTTTCGGTATGTATTCAAAAGTGTAAAATACATACTTATAATAAGATATAAAATAAACTGTAAAATTATGTCTTATTTCAATTGTACATGTATTTCATAAGACAAGTAGCATCAATAAACAAAAGTGCAATCAAATAAACATCTAAACTTCAATTTATTTAATTTCTCCGGGTTAACCAGTTTTCGTTTAACCATCTTGCCCTTGGTACCGTTTAAGCCGATTAAGAGGGAGTCTACTGAATATTCAGAGAATATCCGCAACTTTGTGCATGATACACAAAGAAGATTTGATTGTATATGCAAATAGTTTGTTGCGTAAAAATGTGCATGTTTTGGTGGAAACAGGCCCAGGTGGTTTCCCACCTTTCCCACCCCAAACATACCTGTTTCCAGATATCTTATTGCGCCCTTCAATTGTTTTTTCATTCTCAGTCTGAGTTTCCACTCTGCAGAAGGTGGGGATCTTGCGTTCCCCCACAAAAAACATCTATCTAAATTTCTACACAATCTATTTACTCCAAGAATCAGCATTATTTTTCTTCATGTAACTTCATACACAAGTCAGTATAAATTGTTCATTAACAAGTACTCCTTTATCCAGTATTTTAACTGTTAACCTCCATGTATTCATACATGAAATTTTAATTGTTGGTAACATGAGATTGTTTTTACTTTTCAGAGAATTAATGATCTTTTTTCTATTTATCATCATCTTACAACAATCCATGTAACATTCTTTTGATATTGTCATAAGTTATCAGGCAGTAAACTCCTGTTCCAATTGTTTATGAGCTTTATATTTTAGGTTGTGAAAATAATGCTAAATAATTTTTTAGTATATGCAGGCCTCCCAACTGGTCCCTTTTTTCCCTAAAAGTCCTTTTTTACATCCCAAGTCCCTAAAACTCCTTATTTCACAAATCTGGTCCCTATTTTCCCTTTTTCTTCCAAATTTTGAAACATTACACTGCAGCCGGGAACTATATTCTTGAAAATTATGTTATTTTCCCCAGAGTTTTGAGGAGCTTCAATGCTCTAAAACCAAAGTCAAGCTAAAAATTAATGCAAAATATTTTTTAAAGAAAAACTTTAAGTTAGAACAATGTAAAGATGTTATTGGAAAATGGAAATTTCAATTGAAAGCTGTTAAATTAATGGAAACAGTTCAAATTTGTGCAGTCAGTGAGTTGAGAATCGACAAAAAGAAGGATTCTGTTATTACAACTTTTTTTCCGAAAACCTAGAATCTAAACATCCATGTTCTTTTATCATGTTTTGTTGTTTAGCAAGCATGTTAATTACTGCATTTTCAATTTAATCTTTTCTATCACAGCAGGAAAACATCTTTTTAAAAACAAAAAAATTTGAAGATTATTTTTTTTATGATTTTGTGTTATCTTAAGACATTAAGCAGAAGACTATAAGTGTATAATTGGTGGTTTATTGGAAATTGGAGGATTCAGAATACAAGTGAACCTACTAAACTAAACACCTCGGCACAACAGTCCATTAGAGGGCCAAGGCCTGCAGTGCCCATTTCAGCTTTCGTGATCTAGGACTCTGGGGTGCTAGGCATGTGTCCCTCTAAGTTTTTCAGCTTCAAGCGGAACCCCCAGTGTTTAGTTCACAAGCATGTTTGATCCCAATTTTATCGACCAACTTAAGGGTTGAAAGGATGGGTCAAATTTGCCCATTATGGGATTCAATCCCCGGACCTGTAGGTGGCAATGCGAAGCACTGCCACTAGGCCTCACAAGTGAACCAAGTCCACTTTTTTTTTTTATCAATTTTGAGTTAGCAGAGGAATTGCATGTACTATATATCGTCGATCAAACGACAAAACCACGAATGTGCAAATTCTAGGGAAGGGAGATTTTTGAAAACGATAGGCTCAGAATTTCAGTGCAATAATGAAAAAAATTCCTAGTTCAGATAATATGTGCTAGACATCAACATTTAAAAAAATGTTTTCAATGGCTACTGCCTAGCTGCTTTATCTTTAAATGTCTGTGGCATAAAGAAGCATTTTATGGACTTGGTTCACTTGTATTCTGAGCCCTCCAATTGTCTAATGTCTAAATCTCTGAAGAGGGAGAACGTGTATTTTTTTTTATGTAAACAAATTTTCTTAAATTTTAATAAAAAAAATAGTACTTAAATTTGAATTAAAATAGAGTATATTTCTTCTCTAAATAGCTTTAGTGATATTTTTGTGTAATTTTATGCAGAGGTATTTTTTAGATGAAAGTGTAACAATGAAAGCCATGTTTAAGTTTCTATTTTAAAAAAAGAACTAAATTTTCGGCCCTTGGTCTTCAGGGGCCTGAAGACAAGCTAAAAATTTGACCCCTTTTCCTGCTACAAAAAATACAAGATATCATTTAACTTGATGTTTTTAGGTCCTTTTTTTCCCTTTTTTTTAAGACGCTGAGTCCCTTTTTTCCCTAGGGACAAGTTGATAATCTGTTGGGAGCCCTGTATATGAATTTGTACATATTTTTTTCAGTCTCGCACCTTGCTTGGTGGAAGATCAGAGAGAAACGAGTTCTTGTTGCTTCACGCATTCCATGCCAGAAATTTCATCTATCCTCCCAAATTCCATGGCAAGAAAACTCAAGTAGGTTTTCAGATTAGAATGAAATAAAATTTAGGTTTTTGTTTTGCAAGAAGGCGATCTATTAACTAATTTCTTTTCCTTTTATGCTTCTTTTTATGAAGAACAGTTAACTATTGCAGTTATTGCTGTAAATGGCATATAATTTTATAGAATGTTTTATATACAAAATTCTTCTTGTTTCTTTAATTCAGCTTTAACTACCTATGTAATATTTAATTATTAGATCTGATTGACCTTCAAGTATAAGTTATTATGTGGGGCCACATAAATTGCAATGTTATTTTTCATTTAAAAAAACAGCAGTTGGTTAAATATTATTTCAACAAAAACTCATATATGATGCTCTCCTGGGTCTTTTTAAAAATCAGTTTCATTAATTAGTGGATTATTAAACAATTATTTTACATTTTTGAATATATTATGAACATTTGTAAATATTTGTAAATCTATTGAACTTCGATTGCCACTTGCAGAAATTTCTTTTTTCTCACTGCTTTAAAGATATTCTAGTATCCTTTTTAATCATCTTAATTCATCATACAATCTAAACAGCCTAATCTTTAATATTCCTTTTTTCTGTTTTACTATGTCAGGCAGTGACTGAAAACGGCGAAGAATTAGAACTGACCAGTAAGAAGGGAAGAAAGAAACCTGCCTATGAGGGAGGCTTGGTGTTGGATCCCAAGAAAGGTAATATTCAGTCATGATAAAGTAGAATTCAATATTTATTATGGAGTAGTATGTAGTTGTTTTATTTTTTGCAGAAATGTATGAAATTTTTACTTTAAGAGGACTGTCAAGCAATTTTTTTAATCAATACACTTCGTTTCTGTGAAACATTTTAGATTGTAAAACAATGGAATTATAAATATTATCACCAAACATCCGCATATTTTTATTGCAATTTTTAGTTTACATATTATTAGGAGTTAGTTATTTTACTTTACATATGACAGTTTATTAAAAAATATTATATTGTTCAAAGTTTCTTTTCAAACAGTTGAAAGAACATCAATTTTAATTTTTCTTCATGAATCATTCAAATAATTATGTGATATAAAAATACCATTCAATAAGTTGGGTTTAGTTAATTTTATATATATTTATATTTTAGGTTTCTATGACAAATATATTTTGCTTATGGACTTCAACAGTTTGTACCCTTCGATTATTCAGGAGTACAACATTTGCTTCACAACTGTTCCGAGGGTCGCTGCATCAGAAAACAATGAGGAGGTTATATAGATTTTACTAGATTTCAGTTGATTTACTGTTATAATTCATTTTTAAACAAAATTTATTTTAAAGAAACTGAGGGCAGACGCAAAAAACTAATGAAACAAGACTAGTTTTTAAAAACAACTAACGTTTATTGAAACATAAGCAGAGTAAAAACAGGAACAATTAATAGGAACAGGAACAACATAAACAAACGCAACATGCGTTATATACCCAATATACCCGGTCAGCAAACTCCCGGACATCAGCTTCTTTAGAAGAAAAACTCACATGATTGGTTGGCCGACCAGGCCCAACCAGAGCTGTAATGAAATCTGGCCATCCGCCGATAACGTCGTGAACTAACAATTATTACGAGACGTTATCGGTGGATGCCGTGAAAAATTACTGGGAGCGAAAAAACTCATAACCCACTATTTGCTTACAGAAACATTAAGTAGCAAATAATATTTAAATTATAGAGTATTTTTTATTGTGTTTTAATAACCAGAAATCTTATACATTTTTTAAGACTTGGCAATTCAAAAAGTGACATTCATCTTAAATTAACTACATTCATTTCTAATACCTGTTTATAAGTTATACATTGAAGACTTCGATTTCAATTAAATAATTCTAATTAGAATGTTTATCTGCTGTTGATTTTTATAGTTTTTCAATTGTATTTTATTTTTTAAAACAATAATTTTTAATTAAATTCTATTAAATGTGCATAATTGGTTTTGTTTATTTAATATAAATCCTCTTGGTTTTTTTTCTTTTCTTATATCCTTTTGTAAAGGGCCTTTTTGTTTAAATCAGGAGGAGCATGAAATTCCTTTACCTGCTGCTGGTTTGGAGCCAGGTGTGTTGCCAGCAGAAATTCGTAAACTTGTGGAGAGCCGAAGACAGGTGAAGCAGATGATGAAAGGGAATGACGTCACGAAAGATAAATATGCGCAGGTGGGTAGATTTTTTCATTTCAGATATGTTTTTATAAAAAAAGAATATATTATAATAAAAAATTATTTTTAAAAGGATGTAATAAAATAATAGAAAACATGGAATTTTTTATTTACATTTTGAGTTAAATTCATATTTTATAAATAGTTTGTGGTAAATCAAATGAACATTATTAAATGCCAAAATAATTAATAATTTTACTTTTTTTTATGAATTTTACATAGGTAGGTTTCTGACCTTACTGTCTGTTGGTATTGATGGTAGCCACATACTAAAATTAATTATACTAATTTAAAAACAAATAGAGTTTTATAAAAAATTACTTTAAATGAGTTTTTTTTAAATTGATGTATTTGACGATTTATATGCTTTAAATAATCAGTTTAATATAAGGTGAGTTACTGTTAGAAATTGATAATTAGCTTCAGGATATTTTTTTTTTTTTAAATTTTAGTTTTAAGTTCAAAGTTATGCCAACAAATTTCAGTACTGTATTTGGCCTGCTTGAGTAAGAACAAGAACTTGTAATACATGCTATGTTCACTTATAACTAAACAATGAATTTCCCCCCTTTGCAGTATGATATCAGGCAGAGAGCTCTCAAACTGACAGCCAACAGTATGTACGGTTGCCTGGGATTCACTCACTCCAGATTCTATGCTAAACCACTTGCTGCTCTTATCACACGCAAAGGAAGAGAGGTACAAATTATTTTACTAAAAATAACGACTCAGCGCAACAGCCCATTACTGGGCCAAGGCTTGCCGTGCCCATTTCAGCTTTCACGACCTGGGGTTCTAGGCATATGTCCCGGTAAGGTGGTCAGCCTCTCATGGAAACCCCAGTGTTTAGTTCCCAAGCATTCTTGGTACCCATTTTATCGACCCACTCAAGGGATAAAAGGATGGGTCAACCTTGCCCAATCCAGGGTTTGATCCACGGACCTGTGGGGTGACAATGACGTGAAGCACTATGCCACTGGGACTGGGCCTACAAATTTAGTAAAACCTATTAATTTTTTATTTTTTCATTATAATAGCAGCTATTTAAATTATTATTGTTCAAAATTATATTATAAGTGGTGTACATGAATGCATACCTCTTAAAAATGTCTTTAACCTTATATATCGATAATGCATTACATGTTTCAGTGATGCCGATTTTTTATTTCTGTATTTGGCCTTAATTCTAATTAAAAATGTCACTGTAAACATGATTTGTATCCCAATTAGATTTTTTAATATATAAAAAGGGTAAGTTTGACTATAAGTGTTAATATTTGCTCAAAATATTGTTCTGTGTAATTGAATAATCGTTTTGTTTTTATATAGATATTGCTGAAAACTAAAGAATTGGTTGAAAAGGTTGGTGTGCTCAATTATTCTTTTCAATAAAATAACATTTAATGTTTGTGTTATGTATTTTATTAGCTACCTAAAAATATGTTCTTTTAAAATAATGTTTTTATACTTCCATTGGTATGTATTGCAATTTCTATCAAAATGATTCAATAAATGTTTTTTTTAAACAATTTATTAATGCTGCTGAAATTGGATATTTTCGTAAAGTTAGGATCAGAAAATTAAGTAAGCTTATTTTTCAAATATCCTTAAAAATTCCAGTGTTTTTAAATTATTACTTGGGATCAAATTAAATTTATTATGTTGTATGTTTCAATTTTACTTTTAACTCCTTTCTAACTTCTACCTTGATGTCTGTTAGTACGTGTAATTATGCTTAATCTAATTATCATATTTTTATAATCTGAATATATTGAATAGATGGGATTGGATGTCATTTATGGAGACACAGATTCTATTATGATCAACACCAATCAGACCGATCTGGGGGAGGTGACAACACTCGGCAACAAGGTGGGTTTGTCCTTTCTTTTCATAGATCAGTCAATTTCTTCCTGAACGTCTCAAATATGTGTTTAAATTTTTTAATAGACTTGCATCTAGTTAGAATGCCCTGCACTTTTTTCCATCAAGAGAAAGTTAAAACTCTAGAAGTTATATCAGCAGTAGTTTATAGAATAAAGTCTATTAGAATCTCCAATATATTCTCTTTGAAATGATATAAAGTTTGTAGTAGTACTCAACTCTAATAAAAAGTTATAGAGGTTTTTCTAATCTTCTAAATCATGAAAGTTAGTTAGCTTTTATAATCTTTAAACTCAATTTTCTCAAAACTTCATTTTTCTCATGTGTTTACTTTGCTTAAACAATGATGACTAAAGTTAAAATTAACATTTTGTCAAATGAATTGTTTATTTAGTTGTGGTAGGAGGCATAAACCTCAAAAAAGATTTAGATTTTAAATTAAGAAGCCCTTTCGGTCCTTTGCCTTTTCAGCTTTGTGCAAAATTTGTAAAACTTAAAAAAAAAAATGGAGATGTTACTGTATTTAAAAAAAATGTGCGTGTAATGCATAGAACATATTGTAAAAAGGGCTCTAAATATTTTTTAATTTAACATATTTATCATCTTCTGTTTACTTGAATAATAAACGATTATCTGAAATCCTCCCAGGTGAAGTCCGAGATCAACAAACTGTACCGCCTCCTGGAGATCGACATCGATGGTGTCTACAAGCCCATGCTGCTGCTCAAGAAGAAGAAGTACGCCGCCCTGTCCATCTCTCTGCTGCCGGACGGACGGACGCAATCCAAGCAGGAAATCAAGGGGCTGGACATTGTCCGGAGGGACTGGTCCCAACTAGCCAAGGATGCGGGACAGTGAGTTGTTTTGTCATTGGTCACTGTGTCAAACGTAAAAATAATATATCCATTATATATATATTTTATATATTATATTTTCCCATTTAAAATTATGTTACTTAGAGTATAAATACTTTTAATTGGTCCGACATTATTTAACCTTTCATACATAGTCTTATATATTATTAGTAGTCCTTATAGTCTGAAGTGTTTGGAAAAACTAGAAGAATTTCTAAAAAAATATTGTAACTGAAAAGAAATGACTGATGTTGTCAGATAGAAAGACAACAAAAGAAAAACCTTTATTGCACATCACAATGTGTAAATAATAGTTATTATTTTTTAAGCTAATACATTTTTCAGAAATTTGTGTTTTAGTTCATAAAACTTAGGTAAATCTTGTAAGTAAATTTGAAAATTACAGTATTTTTTACTATAAGTCATTTCAGTTTTAAGTGGAAAGTTTTTTAGTCTGACACTATCTCCCGTTACAATTTAATATTAATATGTTGTATAATTTATTTCAAGTAAACACAAAGATATCAATCCTAATAGATTACTTTAGTACCTTGGGCGCGGGTTCGATTCCCGCCTTCGCCCTGGGTGTATTTCCTCTCTTTGTGACAGTAAAAAATCTTTCTGTGTCTGTCTTACTTGACGAAGACTTATAAGCGGCTCACTGAGCAAGCACACAAGTCGGAATATATATGTAAAATACCCTACCCTACTTTAGTATCTTTAAGTTTTAAGTTCCATTCTGATTATATCTTTGTATTTTTCCCCACAAAAAAATTGTTGTTTTAATTTTGAAGTATTTTTTAGGCATTTAAATTTTGTTATAGCATTAAGTTATAGAATTTTTGCATTATTATCCATTTTCTATTGCTTGTAAACATAATCAAATTGTGTGTCATACATGTTTAAAAATGTATTGTGGACTGCTCCAAATTAGAGTAATTTATCAAAATATCCACTTCATAGAATATACTTGAAGACAAAAATGAATGTTCCATTCTTCCAATTATTGTCAGTTTTAGATTATATTAAGAATAGTGCATATTACATTTATACTTATGAATAACTTTTTTTACACACAAAAAAAGATTTTTTTAAAAAGCCAAGTCAAATTTTAGATTCTTAAATAAACTAAGAATAACTGTAATAAAAAGTGTTTCAATACAACTACAACAATCCGTCTTGTGTGGTCCTATTCAGGTATATCATAAAGGAGATCCTGTCGAACAAGTCGAAGGACGAGATTGTGGAGAACATCCACTCTCACCTCATCACCCTAGGGGAGGAAGTGACGCAGGGGAAGAAGCCCCTCTCTAACTACCTCATCTACAAGGTGAGATACTCACAAAGATATGACACTGTTCGTTGTACAGAGTTGTCTGTGCATATAATGTCTATTTAACCCTTTCAGTCCCAAAAATTTACTACACTACAGAAACTGTTGATATTCACAAAATAAGCTTACTTTAGGTCAAATATATGAGTTCCATAAGAAAAAAAAATCATTTTAATTTTTTATATGGTTTTTGAAATAATGCCAAAAACTTTTAACTGTGGAAAACTACAAAATAAAAAAAATATATGTTACCTAAAAACACTTCGAGTTATATATTTTAAGGTAACTGACCATATTATTAAAAAAAAATTTAGTATTTATTTTAACCGAAATAGTTTAAATTGTGTTTAAAATATGTGGAACTGAAGTGAACTTATCAAAAATCAAGTGAAACGCTTGTTGGTTATTTTCTGAATAAAAAAATAGTAGTTCTGACTTCTATTGAGATTAATGTAAAATATTGTCTAATAGAACAAAGTGTGAAGAATCGAATAATGTGTGTTTGGATGTCATAACGGGACATAAACATTTTGAAAAAAATATTGAAAGTGATTATGCCAAATGGCATCACGTGGACTGAAAGGGTTAAACATTAGGAAAAAAAATTGGTCACATATGGAGGAATAAGACCAGGGAAGTGCAAGAGAACTTTTGCCAAACATCTTGCATCTCTACCTCCTGACGTTACCGAAAACATTTTCACTTTTGTCAGTAATTGATTTTGTGGCTCACGTGACATGCCAAATCATTCACTTGCAAGTGAAAATGCTTTTTTTAAGTGGCCCTGTAAAGCCTTTAAATTTTGCTGAAAGTATTAAGTGAGAAAATGTTCAATTTGCTTGCAGTTGTTTCAATGTCTTTTCTGTTTGCAGCAACTGACCAAGAACCCGGAGGACTATGGCAACAGCAAGAACCTTCCCCACGTCACGGTCGCCCTCCGGATCAACGCCAAGGGGGGGAAGAAGCTGAAGATGGGGGACACGGTCTCTTACCTCATCTGCATAGTGAGGACAGCTGCCTTAGAATTTATTGCCTTTATTTAAGGAACCTAACTTAGTTCATTTCTTTTTATTGAAAATCTTATTTATTTAGATACTGAAACTATTCAATATCTTTTTTGTTAAATCTTCTGTTTTTTGCAGGACGGATCTGACCTCCCAGCCACACAAAGAGCTTACCATCCTGATGAGTTAAAGTCCAATGACAATTTAAAAATAGGTTAGTGTAAAGTTGTGATTGCTAGCGTAACTAAATTAATAGCCTATAAGTTATGTTCAGAAAGATTAGCATCACCGACTGTTTAGAGAGGCATTCCTTTTATAAAAAGTTTTAAAATCTTGCAACAAGGAAAAATTCACCATTAAGTTATTAAGACGTTCAACAGTTTTCCTTAAACATAGGTTCAGAATTATTTTTATTTGTGTCATTAAAAGGATAGTCGTAGGTTTCGTGATCAGCATTAAGTTGTTTTCTAGGCGTGAAATGGTAAAAACATAGCTCTCATTTTTTTTAAGCAACTAAAAGTAGGTTATGTGTTTTAAAAAATCAAATCTTTAAAATGCAAACTTTTAATCCTCTGATTGATACAGGCTGATAAATCCATCACCTGAATGTTGTGCTTTCCAGAAATGCACTGAATTTTTAAAAAATTATAACTTTTGTAATTGGATTTAAATTTTACAGTATGAATTATCATTCTCTGCAGAAATGCTTTTTTTTTTAAATTTAATGTACATTTCATTTTTAATTAAAGTTTAAGTTTAATATCATGCAGTGGAAAAGTTTACACTTTGGTCAATTTGTTTATTCCTTGGAGGCTTTATCATATCAATATGTCTCCATATTACATAACTGGTCTTAAAACTTGTGTCATTGAATGGATCAAAAATGCATTTTTTATGCATTTTGTTACTGATATGTATAAATTATTCCGCAGACGTCCTCTACTACCTTACTCAGCAGATCCACCCTGTCATCTCTCGCTTGTGCGCTCCCATCGAAGGGGCTGACGCAGCCATGATTGCAAAACTGCTTGGTAAGAAATGCCTCATATTTTTAAGAACTTTTTTCGTACAAAGCTTGACTGACTGGCTTTATATAAAATATTATGTATTAAAGTATAATAAACAACTAAATGTATTATTTTGAGTAAATCATATTATACAGGGCCATTTCATGGAAATTTCCATCGTAATACAATAAAAATGGAATTATTTACGCTACCCCTTTATTAGGACTAAATCATTTTCTTTTTGTGCTAACCGTGTTCTATTTCGGAATAATTCTCGTGTCTTTTTCTTTAACCATTCATTTAATGGAATAGTTGCTAATAATGCAATGCTTACATTATATTTCCAGTTTTTAAGCTTTAAAAAAAATCCTTATTTGCAATATCATCTAATTTTGGAAGAAAAAATTCTAAAGCTAAGAATGAAATCCAATTCATAATTGTGTGGTAGATTAAAAAAAATCACTTGATTGCCCTATTAAAAAATTTTTGCTTTAAAATTGTAAAATATGGCCAGTTTCCAATGTTTTATATGCTACTTTTCTTTGGAAGACAACAGCCTCAATCTAGGCCTGGATTCAATTATTTATCCATGTGAAGTGTGGTGACCAGTGGTGTTGTTGAGAAATAATAGTGAAAATATATTATCAGACAGTTATTTTTTTAAGACATTTAATTTAGCCAAAAACCACAGCATTAAACTACATAAAAATAAATAACAAGTAACTATGTATCAGAATCTCACAGGTCCTTTTGGCCTGAGAGTATTAGCAAAAGTGATGTCGTGTTTGTTTCGAATCTCACTGGGAATGAATTTGTCCCACCTTATATACCAGGGGGATTGGATAAAAGAATATATTAGAATTTATACTATTGGGTGAGAAATCTGAGTGACAGATCTTTAGTTTTAGTCCGTAATTTTGAATTATTCGGGTGCAAAGATAAGTACTGTGTGCAAAAGTATTTCTTCCCAAAATGGGGTGCCAAAGCAAAGAAAGCTAATAGAAATTAAATTAAATAAGATTCACCACATATGACTGGACGCCTAGACCAAGGAGGGAAAATATAATGGACCGCCAATATATTTTAACTGTTAATTTTATAATTAATTTTTATTTAATATTTGTATGTTTTTAAATTATACCCTGTGTTGCTCCTAGGCCTGGATGCCTCCAAGTACCAGTCAGTCCTTCGCACAGTGGAAGAGGAAGAAGACAAACTACTCAACCCCTCCTCCCTGTTTGACGACAAAGAGAGGTTCAAGGACTGCCTGCCCCTGACCTTGAAATGCCCTTCAGCCTCCTGCCACCAGGAGATTGTGTTGGACGGACCCTTCAACACACAGGTTTGTTTCAGTTCCTTTTTGCTAGTTGAAATTAAAAGTTTCCTTAAAAACTTCTTATTTTTATCTTCTGAACTTAATTTGAATAAAAGCAAATGTCTATGAAATCTGTAGTTTTTGGTACTTCTAAAATGGGGAATTCCTTAAACTTATTGGAATTTAGTTAGTTAGAATTTATCGTTGAATCCCCTAAAAACACTTCAAGTTTCTTTTTCTCACAAAATGAATTGAAAGGCGTCGCATTTTTAATTTTATCCAAAAAAAAGTGTAAGTATCTTGTCCTATTGAATAATACGTACATATTGTAACATCGCAAGAAAAATTCTAGTTTCTATCATAATTTTCAAAGCACTTTAAGTTGTTAATGTTTTTACTTTTGAGTGGGTGGACTGTATTTTAGAGTTTTAACTGATATAAGTTGGCATATGATTAGGTTACCTAAAAAAATTTTTCTAAACCATTTATTTACAGCCAGCTCAGACATAATGAAAATAGTATTTAGACTTACTGAAGAACACTAATACCATGGTTTTAAGATAAAACCAAAGAAACTTCATTACACTACAGGAAGACTCGCTACTAAAGAACAATAAAATCATTCTCCCTATTGGATGGGGTTGGCAGAGTGGGAAGGGCACCAATAGTTGGCTACTTATCCTGACTTCAAGGAATAAAAAATATATCTTATGAAAGACCCAACAGTATTTTTAAAAAAAGGTAATTGTTCTTTTCTTGCAGACTTTCCGTTGCCAGCTTCAGTCCTGTTCCAAATGCCGGCTTCCTTTCCTCCCCTTTGCTGGAAGCCTTCGTAACCAACTCGAAAGAGCCATGCGATGCTGCATCAAGAAGTATTACCAGGTACAATAAATTTGTGTAATTTAGTTAAATTTTAGCCTCCACACTACATTTATAACGCAATAAGTTGAAGTTGTAGTTGAAAATCTCAGAAAAATAATCTAATTTGAAGTACTTTAATTATTAAAAAACCTGTAAAATTTAATGCTCATTAAAAAAAAGTTTAAGAAGCCATTTTTATTAGAATTAAATTGCCACCATTGCTTGGGGTATGTGGAAGGTCCCTGGTTCAGGTGAGGGCATCGCCAAAATAACTGCTGACCTATAAACGGCCTGTGCAGCCAAAAATGTCCGAAGAATAATACCTTGTGTAGAGGGAGTGCATGTTAAATATGCTTGAAATTTCCAATGCTATGCACGATTTGCCTTTGACAGTTGTGTTAGATTGAGTCCCTGATTGAGCGAGGTTGACTCATCCCTTGAGTGGATCGATAAAATGAGGACAAAGCATGCTTGGAAACTAAACACTGGGTATTCTGCTTAAGGTTGTCCACCTCACTTGGAGATATGCCTGGCACCACTGATACCTTGGTCATGAAAGCAGAAATGGGCACAGCAGGCTTCGTCTCACTTACAGGCTGTTGTGCTGAGTAGTTTAATTTTTTTGCCAATAGTAGCTCTAGTGTGATGATAATTCCAACTAACTTAACTACATTTTGGTCAAATGTTCTTCTAATCCCTGTTAATTTTAAGTGTTTAAAGTGTTTTTTGTTGGAAACCAAGTTCCAGGTTTTTTTTTTTTTTTCAATTCTTACTTCTTTAATATTTACAATTTTAATGTTCCTTTTTGTTTTCTTATTTCGGATTTTCTAATATGTTGTTCCCCCCAAAACAATTATTATATTAATATTTGTTTCCCTGTTTTTTACCATTTCAATCTGGGTGCATAATGAATGTATTTCACAAATTTTAGATTTTTATAATAGAAAATAAGAGGTTGGAACTGGACGGGCAAAAAAAAAAAGCACACAAAGTGCTCCCCTACTTGTTTTGGGCAGTGTATGTTTCACAAAGAGATTTTTTGATTATATGTTGATATGAAATACAACATGCAACCCCCTATGGTCAAATGTTCTTCTAATCCCTTTTTCTGTGTGTGTTCCAGAGCCCGTTTGTGTGTGAGGACGTGGGCTGCCACTTCCACACCAGGAAGATGAGCATGCTCCTCTCTGGTGGGGGACCCGTCTGCCCCTCCTGCAAGAACTCAAACCTGCGCAGGCAGGTGGGTGATACTGGACTTATTATTTTTATATTAATGAGTTAATAATACCCTGGGTAGACTAGAGGAAGTGCATATTAAATATGCTTCAAAGTCCCTACATGCGTGTACGATGTCGCCTTTACCTAACAGGGTGTCTACCGGTCAAGAAAGTCATGAAATCAAAACAAGTTGGTTTGTTCAAAATCAGTCACTTACACCGCTTCCACACAATATTTAGGCTCAACAGGCTTTACACTAACAACACCTCAGAAAGAAATTCGCCAGACAGGGCCTTTAGCTAGTTCTAATTCAATCTTTTATAAGCCAAAGTTAATCTTTGTCTTTAATCTTCTTTTGAAGGTTTGATAATTAATCTTTATCGTTTGCTTTTTTTTTTTTTTTTGAAGTTCGAAGAATAATGATGTATTTTTTAAATAAATATCTTTTTGAAGCCTCAAGATAAAGAAGCCTTTAAAATTTTTAATGAAATTTGGAATGTACAGGCATGAAAGTTTTCCGCCTTTCGGCTGATTTCCGCCTTTTTTAATCTCATTTTGGCTGATCCTGAGATCAATGCAGAACCGTTGAGAAATTGTGACCCATATATATATGAGGGGGGTCCTAAGATCAAACGGACGAGATTTTACTCTGTCGGCAATGTTTTGATTCGACTTTCATTCAGATCAGTCAATCACTTTCTCTAAACGTGTCTCGTAGGACAATGACGCAATGAAGGAGGCGGGGCTATTTCTTACGTGGGCCAATAAGAATAGAGGATTGAACAGTTAGATTTGGCTGCGTTAAAAATGCGAAGTAGTTTTGGTTTGCTTGGCATCTTGGGGAATTTTAACTGTCAATAATAGCTAATAGATCAGAAACAACTAAAATTTTTCTTCTTTTACTGGATTATTTATTTTCAAACGAAAGTTTCTATGGCCGACAGCGGGAAAAATTAGTCTGCTCATGTTGTTCTCAAAACGGTACTCTATACAAAAACCGACCTTTCGATGAAAATGCATGTTTGTTGAATAATTGGTATCAATGGAAAGTGTTTTAAACGTTGTATTTTGTGCTTTTCATAACTTATTGTTTCAAAAATCGCTTGGCGGTCTGGCACGATTGGCGTTATTTTGAAATTGAAACGAATTAAAAGATCTTGGAAATAAGTGTGTGAATAAATATTTGTAACAAGTTTACTCGGTTTAAACTGCAGTTTTTATAATGCTTTCTTGAAATTTTTTTTTGCGAAATTAAAAATTTAGGATTTGAATAATGCATTATTAAACCTTTTTAATTTTTTTTGTGTATTAATTTCGTAGTTTCGATTTATAAAATTGGTATTTAAATGCTATTTTTGGAATTCTGCTGCTTTAGAATTAGATGGGAACTGTTTTTAAATTATTCTGCTTTGTTAATTTCCAGAAAAATGAGTCTTAATGATAGTGAAAAATGAGTGAACAGATTTTTTTTATTAAATATAATATGTCATTGATATACAGATTTAAAGTAAAACTAAATTAAGTTATTTATGTATTTTTATGTGTGTGCATTTTATGGTAACTGATATAACTCATTTTTTATGGGTTTGCACCGATACGTCATTACGCCGATAGTGCGAAAAATTTCAATTGGAAGTTCAGCCTTTTTGGTTAGTTAGCACTTTCATGCCTGAATGTAGCCTAAACTGATTTTTTGCTTCAAAATGACGTATCCCACTTGTTTGTGAGACCTGCGGTTCGTTCTGTGAAAGTGGGTGACGGACAGACAGACCGACTGAACGATTATAAAACCTTCCACTTTTTACGTTATAAACGTAGTGTGGAAGCTAAAACGGTCTTGAAAGTCCCTAAAAAGTCAGGAAATTAAAGCAAAGGTCATGAAAATTTAAAAAATCATCAAAAATAACTAATTTTCTCCATAATGACCCAAAATACTTTTTTGTGAACAAAAAAGTTAATTTCCTTAAAAGTTAATCTTTAAAATTTGTATATAAACTTTCATTCTATTTATTGCAAAATCGTATCATATGCAAAAAACAACCATTGTAATTTTTTTCTTTAACGAATTGATTTTTTAAACTGTTGTAAAAGTTTCTGAAAATGGTCAAGAAATTAGATTTGACAAATCTGGTAGACACCCTGCCTTACAGCATGCTAGAGAAATAACATTTTTAAAAAGTTTAACAAAGTTAACTGTTCAGTTAAAATTTCAAACTTTAATATCATGCAAAAAATGCAAGATAAATAATGGAAGATATTAAGAATCATAATGCATACATCTTAGAGGTTTAGGTGCCATATTTGATTCAATATCAAAACACATAAATGTGTGCAATGTAATTTAGAAGAAAATACCAGAAAAAGTAATTTGAAGCTCAAGACATTAAAAGGTGTGATTGGCTACATTCCTGTATTAGTATTAACTATCACATTTTTTATCTACAATCCTGTGAGGAACTTAATTTAAGTATAAATTTCGTCACATATATGTTTTGAAATATATATAAAAAATTCTATTTAGTAATGATATTCAAATAAATACGTTTTCTGTTTTTTTTTTAGTACTCTGATGCTCATCTGTACACCCAGCTTTCCTACTACCAGAGCATGTTCGATCTCAACAAAGCAGAGTCTGCTTTCTCAGATGAAGACAAAGGTAGAGGCTTTTTTTTTAATTTATCCATATTTACCTTTACAGTTTTAAAGGAAAAAGAAAATGGCTCCCTAACTATGTGGGACATGGAAAGGAATTGTATTAAATATTAAAAGTTTACTATGAAAATATGTGATTCATTGTGCCTAGTATGTGTTTTTTTAATGCTGTTAATTTTACAAAATTGCTATCAGGCTGAAACTTGAATATTACTTTTCAATTGTAAAGTTTATATCAATTCTAAGTAGTGCTAAAAAAAACTTGGCTGGGTTGTTTTCACTATTTTTATCAGTTCTTCAATTATAAAAGCTAAAGAATTATTAAGACCAAAAGTACATTGATGCAACAAAATGAAGGAATTTGACCTGAAATGAAATCTGAATTGCTAGGGAACTTAAAACATTGATTTAGTAGAATGGTACAATAGGTTTTTATAATGGTACCTTCTTCATCGACAATATCATCGTCCTAATAAAATTGAATTCTTTATTGGGTTGTTTCGGTTCCACTTTCGTAGCTTGGTAAAAACAGCAGATATTTCGTACAATAAATTGCACAATGTAAAAAAGTACAATGAGAAAACTAAGAGAAACGAAATGAACAAAGTAAAATTAAAAGAAATTGCTGCGAAAACATGCGCCATCCAAAATTTTATAATTCCAGAAGAACCAAGAACGAAAACAATGTATCTGTAACTGTTGTCATTCTATCTTCAATTCATTGCAGGTCGATATAACATCCTGGGCGAAGATCGAAACCTGTACGCCCTTCTGAAAAAGACAGCTGACAAGATCCTCAGCAAAAGTGCCTATGGGACCGTACACTTGGGCACCCTGTTCGAAGGGCTTTTCATACCAGACCCCCCAACAAAGCACTAAACAATTTTTTTACATTCCAGGTTGTCTTAGGACTTAATATGGACATTTCCTTCTCTGAAAAAAATTGCCAGAGCATTAAAATTGTAATATTTTTATTTAATGCATAAAATTCGCCTGATACACAGAAGTTTATGTTGTATAACTTTTTTTTCATTTAAACTTTTACTTTAACTGGAGAGTGATTTTAAAACTTATTTGCTGTACAATTTTTTTTCAGATTCAGATATTTTGTTGTTTTATACAGTTAGTAGAAAGTATTTTTTTTTAAAAAGTAAAATACAAATATTTTCTACTAACTTTTATTTCATTGTATGCATGATTGCTGTTGATTTGTATGGTTATTCGTTCTCATTTAATTAACCTAACTCTTTTATTCCACCACGTTCATGCATAGGTTACCTTGAGACTTAATGTAAACATATCCTTTTATGAAAAATTTCGCCAGAGCATTAAAGTTGCAGTATATTTTTTATTTAATGCTTAAAATTATCCAGGTACACAGAAAACTTTATTATTAAAACTTTTTTTTATGTAATATAATTTTTTCCTTGGAAACTTTTATTCGCATTTGTAAGTTTGTGTTTTTTAAATTGAAAATAGAATGATTTTAAAACTTATCAATTCATTACTTTATTCACATATTATTACTTTGTAGTTTTATATAGATCAGGGGTTCTCAACCTTTTAAGAGCTACCGCCCCCTTAAGGATTGGAAATAATTTCACCGCCCCCTTTGTGAAAATCTTGTAATTTTCTAAGGTAAGGTTTTCTAAGGAAGAATACTGAATTATAAAAGGTCAAAATTTTGAGTAATTTTTTCACACCAAATCTGTTTGAGGATAGTAACATTACTTTTTTTGTTAATTAAAATGACTTGCAAAAAATGCTTTATGTTTTAAAAATATGTACACCTGATTAGATATAATTGAAGAAAAATACAGTAAAAAAATAATGCACTACAAAAGTAATATCAATCAAGAACATTAGTGAGATGGTTGTGGTTGATGGTTCGAAGACAGTTTCTGAATGTTTGGTTCAAGTACGTTGAACTGTATTGACAACACTTTTTTTTTACTATCCGACATCGTTGATGGTATCAAAATAAAGGACAAGGGAAAGATAACTACTTTTCACAATTAATAGTTCATTATCACGAAGAAGAATTTATAATGCGCTTGTCAGACTGGCCAAATAAACTACTTAAGACGCCCCGTAAAAACAAACGAACATTTCAATTTTTTAATAATACGAACAAGAATACACGAGTTTAAGTAACCAAGAAGCATTACAGGAGCAAAAGAACATTTTAATTTTTAATAACACGAACAAGAATACACGAGCTGAATAAACAAGAATCATTATAGGACTTGAAGCACTGAAGATGGCACGGACAACAAGTGAGTTACACAGAGAGCGGGGCTTGTATGATAGTCCTAACAATGGTAACCGGGTATTCAATGGTACATTTTCTTTTGGTACTTTTAAGTTTGAATTCCCAAAATATGCTAATCGCCCCCCTACCGCCCAAAACATACCCACTGCCCCCCTTCCGCCCAAAAAATACCCACCGCCCCTTACCAGCCTCCAACCGCCCCCTGGGGGGCGGTAGCGCCCCCGTTGAGAACCACTGATATAGATAGTATATCACCAGAGCATTAAAGTTGCAGTATATTTTTTATTTAATGCTTAAAATTATCCAGGAACACAGGCAACTTTTTAATGTAATTTAACTTTTTTTTTTCATGGAAATTTTTTTGGATTTGTAAGTGTTTATATTTATCATTTTATTGAAAATAGAATGTGATTTTTATAACTTATACAATATACAAGTTTTATTCATTTAGATACTTTGTGCAGTTTTATACAATTTTTTTAAGTAAATTATAAATATTGTTTCTACTAACTTTTATTCTATTACATGATGGTCAGTTGAAGGGTTATTTTTTGTCATTAAATTTATGTTAATTAACATTTTAATTTAATTATATTTTGATGGAATTTTATTTTAATTCTAATTAACATTTATTTTACTTATTGGTGGGTCATTACCAGAACACCAAAAAATACTGTTTACACTTTTTTTTTCAAAAATATTCTCTTAGTTTCATCCTTTGGTGTTTGTAGCTAAATATTTTAGAATAAAAAATTGGCAGAATTCTTAATTGTAGTTGTTGAAGTTTGCTTTACTGTATATTAATATTTCATTTTAACGTCTGTATTTTTATGTTTTGAAATTAACTGTTTATATTCTTTGCTTCTGCATGTTAATCAAGTTGTATTTGAATGAACCGTAAGAGTATGTCTTAAAAATATTGTAAGTACAACTGTTTTTGTTGTAACAAAAATTAATCTCAATTAACATTATTTTTTTTATACATTTTATATTTTTTCTGGATTTTCCTCATTACTTATTTTAATTTTAAAACAATTGTACAATTTAAAATACCAATAATAATTATAAGTAATTTTATTCCGGTCTATTTTACTATTGTTTTTAAAACACCATTATTGTAATGATAATTTTAATCACTAGTCTATTTTATGTCTTTTGTATTTTTCCTATTTATTTTATAAATGTGTGTACATAAATTGCTGCATAAAAAAAATACTTGTAAATAAATATTTTTTCTTATTCTAGAAACTTGTTTTATGATGTGCTGATTTTTCTAATCTCTTTATTATTATTTTCTTATTTATTATTTTCTTCTGTATTTCGTATTTTTGTCAACAAAAAAAATCAATGACTCAATTCAGTTGAATTACTTCACAAATGATGCATCCAAAATCTTTTTAAGGTTTCCTTTTGACTTGCAAAAAATTTGGCTGCAGCGTTTTAAGAACTTTTTAATTTTCAGACACTTTAAATCTGTAACCACAACTTGTTTATAATCTTATAGTTAACCTTGAATTAACTCTAATAGTTCTAAGTACTAGCAGTTTATGTGTCATAACTTGCGTGATTAATACTTCATAGAAATAGATTTATGCATTAAAAACAAATTCAATCCTTATTTAAAAAATGATCGCAATTTAATCATAAGTTTATTGAAAAAGGAGTCTTACAAATTTTTATATTTGCACACTGTCATATTTTAGATATGTAACTAAAAGGAATGTTAATAGGATATACTTCTGAAAACCAAGATTGCATACATAAGATAATAAACTTTAAAAAAAAAAAAAACTAACTCAATGATATGAGTTTAAATATGTTTCAAAATTTCAGCATTTCTTTTACAGATTAACAACGCCAAGAAAGTAATTGTAACAAGAATTAATTGTACATGAAAAATGGTTTGTATTAAAGGCTTTTTGCTTAAAACTGTCACACAAAAAATTATAGTCATAGGAAGCATCTTGGACATTGCATAGATGATTTCGTAGTACAATATACATATTGTACACTTTCCAAATCAGAATAGTTAACTAAGTAAAACTTTTCTCATTGAAATTATAAATTGATTTTATAGTGATGAACCATTTATTTTCAGATCAGATTAATAATAATCCAAACCCACCAATAAAATAATTTCAAATGTAAATCATTTCATTGGTCACCAATAACTGTACTTGTTTTTGCTGTATTTTAATTGAGGTAAGCATTTATTTCATCATTTCTAATGCCATTGAAAATCATTGTTAATTTGCTGACAAAATGGCATTTTAAAGACAAGAATAACTGGTAAGCAGTCAGTAATAAATATGAAATGATGAGAGCTAACACCAGAAGTAGAAAGACATTCATTTGTGTATAACAGCTAGTGCAAACTCGGCACATAATTGCCTGAACGCAAGAAACAACCTTTAGCTTGGTTTTTAATTGTCTATTTTTGTATAATCCTAGTCATAACACTTAAGTTACAAGAACTACTTGAGTAAATCTTCCTCTTCCTCTGGCTGAGCATGCAGCTCAAACAGCTTGGCGACTTCGGTGATGTCCTCGAAGGATTTGGCCTCGTTGACGATCTGCCTGGCCACTTGCATCTTGGAGAACACATTCCACAGAACAATCCCTACAATGACATCATCCCGCAGATAGAACACGACACCCTTGTTGTACTTGTCGCTTGGTTTCGGTGACCTCAGGACCTCTTCCTCTTTGGTTTCAGTTGCAACTTTTTCAACAGTTTCGGCGACTTGTAGTCCAATGTCAGTAACCGGTGTGGTTTTAGCAAACACCCCAACGGTGGGTAGGGCAGCATCGATGATTCCGATGGCCTCGAAGCCTACGGTCGGTCCAAGGTCCGACCAGAACATGGATTGGTGCAGGTAGGGCTTGTTGTCTCCCGCCATGTTGCCACCGGCTAATTTCCCCGTCACGATCGCCTGGTCGTGGTGCTCCACCCTCCGCCGTCCTAAATTAGGGTCGTAGAAGCAGGCGGCGTCTCCGGCAACCCACAAGTTCTTCCGTGCCTCCATCTCAGTGTTGACCAGGAATCCTCCATGCTTGTCATCGACTTCCAATTTCGATGCTTTTGCGATTTCGGTGTCGGGTTCCGCCCCGACAGCGACTATTACGTGATCGACCTCCAAGGTCTTGCCGTTGCTCAAGTGTAGGGTGACTTTGTCCTCGTTCCTTTTTGCCGATTTGATCTCCGTGTTGGAGATGACCTTGACCCCTTCCCCTCTGACTTTCTCTGTGGTCCACTCCCCGAGGTACTCAGGAAGGATCTTGCCCATGATGCCTTTTTCCGGAAACACTTGAACTACGTCAAGTCCCTTCACTCTGTGCGCCAGGCCAACCGCCAATTCCGATCCAAGCAGACCTCCGCCTATCACTGCCACTTTCTTTGCTTTCTTGGAAACGGCGTCTAGTTTCTGGAAGTCCCTTATGTTCCTGTACAGGGTGACGTGCTTTTTCAGGGATGGGTCTGCGAATGCCTCGAGGTTTTTGGGTCTCGATCCCGTCGCCAAGAGGCACTTGGCGTAGGAGATCTTTTCGCCAGAATCGAGCTGGATCGTTTGCGCTGTCGCGTCCACTTTCGCCACCTTCTTTCCCCTGATGATGGACACTCCCCCGTTCTTGCTGTCCAGGAGCTCCCTGATGGAGAAGAAGTATTCCTCGGGCTCGTAGAAGAGGCTCCTGTTCTTCCCGTTCCACTGCGAGAACGAGAGGGTCTTGGCCCCGTCCGCCTTTTCGTCGAACCACATCTCTTTGGAGAGCGGCGGCCGCATGTACGGCACGAAGGGCTCCTCGCCGACGATCAGGATCTTGGCGGTGGGATCCCGGGTCCGGATGGCCCGGTAGGCCGCGAAGGAAGCGCTCCCGGCCCCGACCAGCAGGTAGGGAACGGGTCCGAAATCGGCGAGCAGGGCCAAATCTTCGGCCAGGTGCTCGTGGACGTAGAGCGGCTCCTCGTCTTCCGCCTCGGATCCGGATTTCTTTTCCTGGGTCAATTTCCCTGCGAGGTAGGCCGCGAATCCACCCCCGACCAAGGAAACTCCTATTAAGATCGGCCACTTGCCCTTCTTCAAGGCATCGCTCGAAGTGGAAGAGTTTCGGCGGAAATTGGCCCGGTGGACGTTCCGCACGGAATACTGACGATTGATGAAGTTGAGGGGACAGTAGAGGATCGATGATTTATTTCTGAGCGAGCTGAGATTTCTCAAGGGAATGAGATAACCCGCAACCATTTTAGCTGATGATTGAAAACGAAATACGAAATTAACACTTTTGTTGATTGTTTAGCTTGTTTCGGTGTCTTACTTGTTTCCAGCTTGACCGGAACGATTTTTAAGAAATTGCCACGCAATCTTAAGTAAAGCTTATTTCAAAAATTATTAGACAATGGCTCTGTATGTAGAGAAAATTGGTTAATTCAAAGATGTAAAACCTTTTCTTCAAATGAAATGCTTTTCAAAGGAGCAAAACACGTGCAGAAAACCTTTACTTATGAATAAGAATCTTTTTGCAATAAATATTTGTATTAAAATATGCAAACCAGAACGCAGAAGTTCATCGAATAAAAAGAAGTGAAATAAAGAAAATATCTAGGATTGCCATATTTATATAAATTTCGCTTTTCTTGGCTTCTCTTTTAATCTACACAAAATATAAATATTTTTTAAATTGGTGAAAAATATTTTTATAAGCAAGGCTTACGTATAAAAGACCGCATTATTTCACTTAATGGTTTATTTCGAGACATTTCGAGCGATTCATTTGATTTTTGTTTTTGGAAATCAGTGCCTTCCTGCTCAATTTGGCTACTTTGGCGCAACAACTTGGCAACTTTCATAAATTCCTTCTAGCAACCCTACTATTTTCACAACAAAGCAAAAAATATCGTCGGATTTAATTTAGTTCGGTTTTGACTTTTGAGATTTGATTCCACACAAAGCCTATTTATCTCCAGAATTACAATGCTTCTGCACAAAATCCAAGGCCTGGAAGAACTGGAGAATGATGAGCTGTACAAGCAGTTCCTGGCAGACGACTTCGACGTGAAGAGCATCGCTTCCGCGGCCGTGCAGTGCGCCCAGGTGGCCGAACAGCTGGCCCGACTCAGCGGGGGGATCTCGCTGCTCGACAAGGCTCTGCACAGACAGGTCTGCGTTCGCTCATTTTTAATAACTTATATTTGGAAGCTATCTATTTTTGGAACAGCTAGAATATAATGACCAGTCTCAATTTGGAGTTGCCAAGCAAATAATATAGTAAACATATTCCACTTCATTCAATTCGATAGTTACAGCAACCCTAGGTTAAATTTTTAGGTTAAACTAAAGAATCGTGGCCGGATATTTTGCGACAAATCTGGGATCCCTGACTTATTGGTATTATGGCAACCTTTGGCGAAATTAGAAATGAGAGCATTTCTTTTCATGCCAAGTTCTCCATACTGTGGTCATTCATTGGTTGTCCTGGCATGCGCTGGTGTTTGTTGTCAGTAGACATGACAGTATTTTTGAAAAGGTGCTAAATCTGTCCACGATTCTTTAGTTTTAACCCATTTTCGACAACAAACAGTATATCATAGCTGCATACCCTTTTTTTCTCTCATTATGCTTAATGTGTTCCGTAACAGTCCTTGGTACATATAAGGGCCTGATGGTTAGTGACAATCTTGAAAATTTTATGTTGTGTCAAGCTATATCTATCGAGTTGTAAGAAATATGAAGTGGAATTTTAACTACATTACATTTACATACATTAAATTTTGGTTGCTTGGCAACGTTACGCAGATCACCAAATGATGCCCGACCATTATCCATCAATCGTTGCTTGATAATTCGTTTAGTCAAGTCGTAAGTTCGTTATCAGTAAATGCAACATCACATTATGTGATAAATGCCCCCTCAGAAATATGAACATTTGTCTTATTTATTATTCTTTTGCAAATGCCTCTCCATCAACTCCCAAATCTCCCTAAAAAGATTTGTTAAATAATAAAAATTCTTTGTTTCTTAAGTTTCTATGAAGCAAATATCTGGCCAACAATTTCGGCAATTTTGGCCAACTGTGTTAATAACTGAAAAATGTTAACCTAAATTATTGTTTGTCTTGCACTTAAAAACTAAACACTTAGCAACACAGCACTTAAAAAAGTTGTAAGGTTTTTTTCCATTTCAAATTACTGATTATGGTAAATTTAATAACCTTCAATCTATAAATTTGTTAATAATTTACAACTAATAGGGCTTTTGACTAATTTTTTTATTGGCTAAAAATATTCTTATGCCAAAAATATTAGACCCGTATTTTTTTCAAATACCCCATGAAAAGGGGGGGGGGGGGGATGAATTTTTTAATAACGACGAAAACGCCCGAAAATGCTTTGTGGCTGTCACATGGTATCTATGATGTCACTAGTAACTATAAACAAACTTTAAAACACCATTTTGGAATATATGTACTTTTAGCAAATTTGAACTTATCCGCTCCTGTAAAACCTCCTTCCATTATCTATTTGATTCTTATTTTAATAGAAAACTAGATTAATTCCAGTTTATTTGGAAGCAAAAAAGCATCACACCGGTTTGTTTATATTATACTAGTGACATCAGTAAAATCGACATGTTTGCGATCACGTGACATATTGATGAAAAATAAGCCATTTTTAAATGAATTATTTAAAGATTTATTTTGCATAGATATATACGTTTGTTATTTTTGGTGGGCTTGCACTATAACTTATTTAATATTTGAAGGTATTTTAGCAATACAGTCAAGTACATTATTGTAACTTCCTGCTTTTCATGGAATTGCCAAAATAAGAAGCAACAATCTTATTATATATGGAGTCAAGAACTTTTTATTCATGTTTCATTTTTGTTCAGTATTCTTCACTCTACAAAGATAGTATAGGCTTTAAAATTTAAATGCCCTTTTTTGATATAACAGATTTCTTTATACTTGAAAATATATATAATTTACTTAGTGAACTTAATCGTAGAAATATAAAATTTTAATAAGTTACACCCTTGTATATTGGTTTTAAACATATCTATATACATAAAAGGCGACTTCTGTTTGTATAGGACGTGAAATCTTAAGAACCACGCAACAGATCGTCACGAAATTTGGCACAAAAATTCATCTCATCTCCGGAACAAACAAAGGCTAAGAATTTTTTGAATCGGACCATTCCTTCTATCGTTTTAAAACGTTTTTATGTGTCCCTTTATGACTTTATGGAAAAAATACACCACTTTCGCTCAAATCCGATAATTGTTTTCCATTTCGTGGATGCCATTGGGCTGAAAAATTTAAATAAAACTTTTTAGAAAACAATTGAAATTGTTTAATATTTGTTCATTGCCTTCAGAAACTAAATAAATAATTTGAAAAAATAATTGATATGTTTCAAGTGACGTAGTCCTACCAGTCTCTATTCTATTATTTTATTGTGTATACATGATTTTAATTATGAATTTTTTAAAAGCATAGTTAAGCTTTTCTGAAATATGTTGTTTTTTGAAGGCCATCCCACTAGAGATGCATGTTAGGGTTTTATGTCTTCCTTTTCTCGCCAAATACTTTTCCAAGTTATTACAAAAAACGCGCCAAATGAGCATTTTTTTATTAGCTGGTTGGTTGTGCGATGGTTATTGGCCAGAGCTGAATGGGTGTGTTCATAGCTAGATATTTTTTCTCGCCAAATTCGCAAAAAAGGGCCAAATGAGCTCAAATGTTTTTATTTGGGAAATTACGCTGCTTTATCGGCGAATTTATAGCGTTTTTAAAATTTTGAATTTTAACTGGCAGGATTCTGTACTTTATAACCAACGGTAACAGCCTTATTATTCTATAACGCATTATAGATGAATTGAACTGACCTATATAAAAAAGAAAATCGTTTGCTGTTTGCTGCTGTAGCTTATTTTTAATTCTTACTGATTATTTTTTACTTAAATATGTATTCTTTTCAATTAGAGCTTCTTTTCAAAGGTATTTTTGAAATTAATATTTATCATTACTATATCCAAGTTGGGTAATTAAATGGAAAAAATTACTGGGTAATCTTCATATCTTATGTAACTCAATTGAAAGAAAAAAATTAAAATTGACAATTAAATTATTTTTCACCTCTACCCGTACAAAGTCGGGTATAACAGCTAGTCTCTTTTAAATCTCGACACTCAGATTTTTCCTTAAATAAACTGTGTTTAGTTATAGTTGGTTCATGTTTTAGTTGAGCTACATTAATAACAAGTGAGCTACCTATAACAACATCACCAAACAATATTTTGTTAATAAGTTGTTTTAAAAAAATTAATCAAATTGAATTTTCGCAGGTGAGTGGACACTACGAAGACCTGCTTTCTCAGGCCACAGAGATCGAGACATTCGAGGGAGTGTTGCTGGTCGTCCATCAGCAGATTGCAACCCTGCTCTCAGCAGCCGACAAGCTCAAGGTGAGAGAATTGAGTACTTGATCTGGCGCCAATTAGGCAACCTGGGTTTGAAATATAATTAATCTGTATAAAAGAGGAGGAGAGGGAGTCTTGGGTGTCAAGAATACTATTCAAACACTGAATCAATTGCATTGGGCTAAATCAAGTCTAAATAATTTATTACTGAACCAATGGTTTGAAAGTCCAGTTACTAATTTAATAATGCGAAACACTATTTTAAAAAAAATACTTGTTTACAGTCATTTCCAATTCCAAAGCTTTATGTATCAGAATCCTTCAATAAGAATCCAAGAAGAATCAACCGAACTAGCTAAAGCGGACATTGAATATTTCTGAACTGAGCTAAATTGCAGAATTGAAGATTCTTTTCATTTTGTTCAATATAATGCTGAAACTTTAAGTTGTTATCATTTTTTTTTTGTTTTACTATGATTAATAGAATTTATAAAACCTCCCCATCCCCCATCTATTATTGAATTATAACCTTAACAAGTACTTCTATATTTGCAAAGCAAATACAGAAAACCTATTTGTGCTATTTATATGCTATGCGTTTTTTAAACTTTTAGCGAGTACAAGTGTAAGAACACTGGCATAAATGTATGCTGGGGTTTGGTATTCACTTTAAGTACTAGGAGCTCCGACTCTCTGCTTTTGCTTTCTCAAAAAGACTTTAGAATATACAAAAAACATTCATAAACTGTTGGCAATACCTGGACCTTTTTATTTTTAGTATAGAAAAGCCAGGAAAGTTTGAAATTGTTTCTGAGTTAGACACTCTGAAAACAATATTTTAATCTATGGTCATAGAGTTAGGAAGGAGGAGTAGAGGGGTCTATCAGTTCAAATGGTTTGAAGCCGTGCTGTCAAGTTTTTCAAGCTACTGTGCATACTGAGGTAACCCAAGTTGCATCGCTTTAGTGGATTTTTGAGAAACTGCACATGACAACTGGCACTGAGGTATCCCAAAATGCAATGCTCTAGCCTGCTTTTTTTTGTACTTTATTGCGCACATACATGGGCCGCTCTATTCTCTTTCCTAACTCTATGTCGTCCATATAACCCTACAAAATAAAATGTGTAAAGAAATTCAATGTGAATTGAAATTTTAGTATCATGAAAAGTTTACACTTCAACCAAATTGTATATCTCTCAGAGGGTTAAAATAAATTTATGGATCAATCTCATACGGCAATGTTTTAATGCATTTTATTTCCTAGGTCCGTGTGGTGGAGCCCTACGAGACCATTGCCACCCTGACGCGGAAACTTCAGCGTCTCCACTCGGTCTGCGATCTTCTCCGGCGCATCATCCGGGTGGTGAGGCTGGGCAAGCGGCTCAAAGCCCACCTTGCGAGGGAAACACCCGAGCTGTCCAAAGCGGCTGCGTGCCTATCCGAGCTGGAGGATTTAGAAGGGCTGGAGGGGATATCTATAGTGGAGGCGGAGCTCAAATACATACAGTATGCCAAGTCGCTGGTGGAGAGCAAGAGTTGATATGTGAGTGTTTATTTGAGATATAAGTATTATTGTTATGATGCTGTGTATTAAAAAGGGCCATCAAATAATAACTTTTAATCCAGCGTTAGCTTTCTGGGGGATAAGCAAATTGACTGAATTATTTGTACTGCTACGATTTAAGTTAACAAATCTTTCGTTAGTTTAAATTTTCGTTTCTTTACACGTTTCTTTAAATTTTTATATTAACACCTTCATACTTTGAAAATTATAAAACCCTATCATATTTTTCACATGTTTGTTACCCTCAGAAGGTTAATGTTTGTAGTAAAGTTTATATGTACATGCTATATGCACTAGATGGTCCAGTCCACATTTCCTATGTATGTACAAACAGAATTTATATTTATGGAAAATGTTTATAAGTACTGATATTGTTCGTTATTTTTATTATAAAAGCTAAAATTTCTTAAATAAGAAGCTTGTAGGTGAAAATTACATTAAAACAAGTAATATAACAGCATATTTTTTATGAAAGTGTTTATTGAACAAAGTTGCATATAACATGACACATTTTAATTTTGATGAACCAAAGTATGAAAGCAAATATTCTAAATTATATAGAATTAAAAGTATACATAAATGAAATTTCTTAACAGTACTACAACAACGATTTAAGAATTTAGAAAGTAGAAAAATACAAAATTCACTAAAATTAAGCAAAAAACATGTCGGCTTTTAAGTAAAACAATCTAATATACTTGAACAAACACAATTTTTATTAAAAAAACTAACACATCAGTGCTTCATATATCTAGTTTAGAAATTTCCTAAAGTATGATTTTGCACAAATGCGTTTTAAAATGTTCAGAAGTGGTGATTTAAAAAAAAAAATCTAAATACAAATATTAAACACAATATTTCAATTTTAGCTGATTAGATAATACTTTGTTTAATCACAATTAATTGTGCTAAAAGGATTTTAATCATTTCATTCATTAAAATTAAGTCTACAAAACTTAAAATCTATTGATCATTAAGAATGTAATAAATTGTATGTTTTACTACCTTTGTTATTTAGCAAGGTCAAAATGCTCAATATGAGATACTTCTGAATAAGGCAACAATTCTTTATATATTTAAAATACATGTTTAAGTGCACCCTAACATATGCACTAAGTTTTTAAGACAAAAGTGCACTTGAAGACATTATCTAGTAAAAAATTCAGTTCAAAAACTTACTTCCCATGACATCAAAATTATATAAGTGAACTAATAAATGTAACTAATTGACAAATATGGCATACAATGTTGATTTTGTACTTGTGTAATTAAATAGAAGAAACAATAATTCATCACAATTATCAATAGTTACTCAAACATTCAGTGCTGGAAAACAATTTAATATATTTTCCACTTTTCTTTGCTAGACATAACTAATAGATTGGAAAATAGTGTTTCAGCTAATTACTTAAAACTTTACTCTTGGAAAAATTTGAAATTCATCAGTTTCATATTAAAAAAACAAATGATTTTGTGATATTTTCCTTATAAATGCTAAATATACAATTTTAACTATGCTAATTGGTCAAATTTATTACAGTGATAAACTAATTTGTGAATTTAACTAATTTACTATCACATAGATTGGTCATTTCAAGGATTAATATTAATCAAAATATCTAAAGTGTTTATTTAAAAAATTCTATACCAAATAGCTTTTGATCAAAAATTCAAAGTTCTGTAATTTGTACATACCTATGTATTTTATAAAAAAATTTAATGACTTTGTATTTGGATAATTGATATTGCATCGAGTGGGCTTCCTTATTTAAGAAGAGATTTTGAAAAGGGAAAACCTACTAAAAGCAATAAATTGGTATGCATATATACACGAATTGATCAATTTTTTTTTTTAAGACGTGAATTTGCGATAAAGTTTGTAGTGATTCCAAAAGCTCATAGTTATTAGAAGATAGTTGGCACAAAATATTTTTGAATTTGACAAAATATGTTTTATAAATGCATTTTAGAAGCAATGGTTATTTAACTTCCTTAAAAGTTTTAGTATAAGTGGTAATAAATTACTTGATAGTTCTCATTTTGAATTAATAGTTATAATGAACAGTAAAGTCCTATTTTGGCTACAGATACATATGAATCCAGACCCAGAAAACTTAAACCTTAATACTGATCACAGATCACTTATTTTAATATTTACCGGAAGAGGAGAAAACATAGTTGATTCTTGAGTCCTTTCATGCTTATTTCAATCACACTTTTCTATAACATAAAAAAAAATGACAAAAAGGAAGGAAAGGACAATAGCTAAAACCTATCAAGGTCCAAGTTTAGAAAATTAGCTTACATAGATAACCATTTCAAAATAACAACTGTACTTGATGGACAATAATATACAGGAGTCTTAAAATTAGGTAAATAAACCATTTAAAATTTTTATAGTCAAAAATGTACCTAAATATGATATCCTCTTCAAATTTAACCCCAATTTATTATAATAAAAAAAAGTATTTTTTTTTAAAAAAATTAAGCCGTTTAAGCATGAATTTCAAAATTAGTAAGACAAATTAACTTTTTATTAAAAATTTGCTGTATACCTTTAAACATGTTTAAAGGCATATGCTTTACCACTATGAAATGCAAATGTTGGATATAAAACTGTTGGGCTTTTTTTGTCAAAATTTAGAACCTTTTCAGTGTTCTCAGAGGAACTCCTGAAATCCATTTCCAAATTTAGGGGCTTTTAAAGCCATAGAACCTTCAATACACAAAAAAGAAATAATGGATCCAACATGACACATTAAAATCTTTAACAGTTAAAATTTCCAAAATATGACCTTGATTGTTTAGTAGCCATGCCCTTTCACAGTAATTTCGGTGAGCTAAGACTCCAGCTGCTGCGTGACCTTGGAGAGCAGGGCATCGCAGGTCTTCTTGGCATCTCCGAGCAACATGGCCGTGTTCTCCTTGTAGAAGATGGGGTTGTCCACAGCTGCATAGCCCACCCCTAAGCTGCGTTTCATCACAATGACCTGCAGCGGAAAATATGAAGTTTTTATTACAGTTTTACATTATTCATACATTTAAATGTAGAAATAATAGAATATACAGAGCAATGATTCTTAGTTAGAATAACATAACAGTATATATGTGGAAGGTTTAAAAATCTGGCAGTAAACCTAAAAGAAAAAACAAGTTTTTGCTAAGTTACTTTGTTACATTCATTGAAGCAGAATTTAAATATGTTGGCATATTCATTGTGCACAATACAGAAAAGTAGGACTTGAATTTTAAAAAAATCCCAAAATGAGTGTGATATCAAACTCTAAACTAATAATTGTGAAATTTAAAAAAAAATAAGTTTTTGAGTAAGGATAATAACATTTGTTTGCCTAAACTCAACTATCCCTGTTAATTTATAAGTAAAGCACTTAAAGTATTTGCAGAAAATAGTGGAATTTAATTACTTTTCACTGAATTCAGAAGAACAAAGAGATGCAAAAAACAAAAAAGTATTTTCTATACTTTTCTCATAAATATGCACCAGTGGATAAAAACCATGATTATGCAACATTATGTTTATAAAGTCACACTTGAAATTATTTCTAACAGTAACTGTTGTAATTAGTTAATTTTCGTATTAAAGTAACTGTAACAGTTACTTTTTAACCGTAACTTTCCAGTCACTGCAATATTCTATTTTTCGACAACCAGGAAAGTGTGTAAATCCATCCTCAACAAAGGACCAAGACAAAACCTACAAAACTATCCTCCGCGCGCGACACAAACCCCTCACAACCCACCTGTTTGGGCAGCCACACTTTGAGCACAGGCATGCCAGCAATGATGGAATTCGGATCCTCTTCCGCTGCAGAATTAACTGTGTCATTAGCGCCAAATCTGGGTCGTTGAAATCATTGTTGATTTCATCCATTTCTAAGACCAGGACGTCAGGATCTCCCAATTTAAGTACCATTGGAGAATTCAGATTTTAGAATCGACAGATTCCCGCTTTTTAAATCAAGGAAGTTTGCTTATTTCTGCAACGCCGAATATTGCTCACTATATAAACACGGTAGATTTCTGAGCCTGTATTTTTTTATTAAATACGAAGAATTGTTTTAGAAATTTATGATTTGGCTTCTTGATGGTCGCTTAACAGAGAGTTCCGAATAAAAGAGGGGCGGATAATCTAGGTTCTACTGTATACTGAAATTAAGCAGAAAGCTTATTTTTGAGTGGCAAATTTTTCTTGCCATCAGTGTTGAGTAAAGACGCATCATTCAGTAAATAAAGCTGTATCCATTTACACACATAGGCAGGATTAATTTGCCGAGATGAGGACAGAACCTACAAGACATAAATCCATCCTCAACCCACCTGTTTGGCCAGCCACACTTTGAGCACGGGCATGCCGGCGATGATGGAATTGGGGTCCTCCTCCGCTGCAGAGTTGACCGTGTCGTTGGCCCCGATCACGAGCACCAGGTCTGTGTCGTTGAAGTCGTCGTTGATCTCGTCCATCTCCAGGACCATGTCGTAGGGAACCCCGGCCTCCGCTAAGAGGACGTTCAGCTGGCCGGGCATACGGCCTGGAAATAAACGGCAGAATTATTATGATGTTGTATGTAATCTTTATAGTAAAAAATATCTCATTCATAGATTTTAAAAAAATTCATGGGCTTTTAAGAAGTTTTCAGGGCCATATAATAGGGTACAATATTCAGCACATGCATCAGCATGAACATCATTGAAAGTACAAAGTTAGAGATATTACTAATTTAAGATTGGCTTCAAATAATGGCTACATCACGAAATCGAGTTTGAGGTGGGACTAACGTGATGTTTCACCCTCTTTGGTTCATAGTACAACACAAAATAAAAGCTGAACTTTGAATTTTGGTAGTTTAGAGGGGCTTTTCTGGGACACCTTAAAAGACTTGGGGCTTCCAAGTTTGAAAATGGGGGGGGGGGGGTATAAGGGATGTGGAAATTCTGAACAAGTTACAAAAAATAACTTATGCTTTATCAATAAATTGTGTTTAAATTGCATTTCTTTAAATTACAATCACTGCTGGGTGTTTACATAATTACTCTGAATTGTTGCAAGGATGAAATATTCATATTTGGATTAAGATTTTGTTGTTCCCTATTAATGTACAACTAATTAAACAGAAACCCAATCTAAATATGTGTTTTGCTGTAAGATATGTCTAACATTTAGTTGATGATACCGCTATTTAACTGATTTACATATTCAAAAAGTTTTATTCGTTAGTGTGTGGTCACTCAAGTTTCAACACATTTCCGTAGACAGCATGTTATGCATTCTTAGTTTACACAACTCTTAACTATAGGTCAAAAACACCGACACTGTCATTGATATTGTGACATCCATCTAAACAATTTATTATTATCTACCTATTATAAAAATCTAACACACATCGATTAATTAAATGTAAAATCAAATAAGCATTACCCAGGTAAATAAGTATATGATATCATATACTATTCAAGATAATTCAGTTGCACTGTTCCTTCAACAATTAATATTATTAAAAAACTACAGAAAGATCAGATCATACAAAAAAGAAGAAAAACTACCTGCCACTGGGTGGATTCCAAACCTCACTTTCTTGCCCTTGTCCGTCAGCTTTTTCACCATCTCAGCCAGAGGGTATTGGGCCTTGGCAACACACAGCCCATACCTAATTTTAAAAAACTTATCAGTTATGGTACAAATAAATTACTTATTTTCGATGTACAGCAAAAATCTTTGCATAAGAAGCGAAACAACACATTTTTTTTATTGTTGATATTTGAGAAGGGTAGCCAATTAAACCTTAACCCTTTCAGTCCCAAAAATTTACTGCACTACAGAAACATCTGATATTCACAAAATAAGCTTATTTCAGATCAAATATACGAATTCCATAAGAAAAAAAATTCATTTAAATTTTTTATATGGTTTTTGAAACAATGCCAAAATTTTGTAACTGTGGAAAACAACAAAATAAAAATATATATATTACCTAAAAACACTTCGAGTTATATATTTTAAGGTATCTGACCATATTATTAAAAAAAAAAAATTAGTAAATATTATAACCGAAATAGTTTAAATTGTGTTTTAAATATGTGGAACTGAAGTGAACTTATCAAAAATCAGGAGAAACGCTTGTTGACTATTTTCTAAATAAAAAAAAAATAGTAGTTCTGGCTTCTATTGAGATTAATGTAAAATATTGTCTGATAGAACAAAGTGTGAAGAATCGAATGTTGTGTTTGGATGTCATAACGGGACATAAAAATTTTGAAAAAAATATTGAAAGTGATGATGCCAAATGGCATCACTAGGACTGAAAGGGTTAAATTCAAATAAGGATAAGAAAATCTGAGAAGCACCTTTTCTTCACAGTTTGAAGGATCATTTAATCAAATCAGTCACAAAGTGTCTACACTCTTACAAGAGCGTGAAGGAACAGTTAATATAAGTAATTTAAATTCAAAATATCCTTTTTAAGTACTTATTATACCATATAACAGAAGATTTGAATCGAAATTGTAAAACTAAATATTTTCATCAAGCTCTGAAATTTCTCTTTCATAAGGACATATCAATTTAATAGAATTTAATGTTTTAAGTCCTAAAAATACGTTTAAAATTTAAAAAGTTATAAATTTACCCACAAAAACACTTATATCTTTGCAAGACCTCTGGAATCATGCTTGACCCTCATGCTACGTCATCTTTTATACTAATACCTGCAGCCAAATGTGGAAACATGAAAATTTGAACATTCTCATTTATAATATAAAAGTTCTGAAGTGAATTCTACGAAGGTTGACACCTGTGGATTTCTGGAGTGAAGAGATTATGGGCTTTAATATTAAAAGTAACTTAGCAAAGTTTATATAACTATTTTAAAAAAAACTTAACCAATGCCACTTTTATTAAACTCATCAGGGTCAGAGTTAGGTTGAATTATCGTATAACTATAGCTACACAAGACCTTAACTTATAACTTACTAATTTTAACCAGTTTTAATTTTACCTAATTATAGCAACTTTACTTATAACTACTATAACCTTACTTAATTTATAACCAGTCAAGTGACAAGCCTTCACTTAAATAGGCACCCAAAGCAACAGTTAAGGGCGAGGGCATGTACGATGTTGCCCTTAAATTTCACTTTGGAGCATGCATTTCCTCTACTAGGGTATTATTCATCAGACTTTTTAGCAACCCAGACTGTTTATAGGTCAGCCATTGCCCTATGGCAGGGCCTTGATCTGAAACCCAAGACCTTTTGCATGCAAGGCAATCTCTTTCCAACTGGGATAATTTACTCACCCAGGGGTGATGATGATCCGCCTTGCCTCGTTGATCATGTCCGCTGCCTGTGTGACGTCTACCTCTGTGTGGGTTCCAGAGACAGCCATAGGTTTGCCAGAACCCGTCGTCGATGTTCCGTATCCACCAAGGATCACATTGGGCAGGGACCGGTTCATGGCCTGGAAAGAAAGGAGACGAGTTAGATTATACATTCGCTTGGTATTTTTGTGTTTGTGATAAGCTAACCATTTAAAACTGCACAGATATATTCAGGAATGGGATAATAGGGTTTTACAAGAAAGCAGCTCAGGTTGAAATTAAAAAATAGTTTATATAAATTTATTACTATAAAAACCTTTTTTACTACTTAAAGCTTGTTTAGTTATTTTAATTTTCTATAGAAAAATTAAGATTTATTGAGTCAGTTTTAAATACACATTTAAACACTTTGCTCAAGGGAAAATAATTTCAATAAAAGAACATACAACAACCCACAGTAAAATTGGAACTCCTGAATAATTTCTTAAGTTAGAATTGTTTTTAAAGCAAGTCAAATGTCTGCAAAACAGTTTTAAAAAATAAAGAGTTTCTCCAAAATAACCCCAAAACTTTTCCCTTTCAGTTTCATTCTTTTTTTAAACTAAATATTAGGGAGATAAACTTCTGTAAAGGACTGGACCTTTTTAACTTATCTGGAATGTTTTTGCACTTTTTTCATGCATAAAATGTAAAAAAAAAAATTACCAAAGCAAAATATTTAACATTTTTGATATTGATTAATTTGATATTAATCCTAACAGTCTAAATGTCTAGTTAAAATTAATCAAAGCATTCAAAATCCAACAACTTTTTCAACACACAAAAAGTTTTTTAATTTTTTAAAAACAAAACATTAGAATTATTAATAAATAAACTGTTTATATATTTCAAACAACAACAGATACTCTTTCCAAATATATGTATATTACACAAAAAAAATATACAATATCCAAATTCATATCATGATCTAATAATGCATCAAGAAAGAGAGACCTTGCACATGATGTAGGAGAGGATGGCGCCAGATGAGCCGATAAGTGCGCCAACAATGGTCATGAGGTTGTTGTTGAGCATGAACCCTTCAGCACACAGGGCCCAGCCAGAGTAGCTGTTTAGCACGGTGATCACCACAGGCATGTCAGCACCTGTTGACAGGGCACCATTATGATCACTACCACTTTTGTGATTTTAATTAACATGCCATTTAAAGTTGCACATATTTATTAAAAAATGGGGGGGGGGGAAGTTTCACAGGCATGCAAAAAAGTTGACATTCTTCAACTTGCTTTCAACCCTATCTTGATGAATTGAGTTAGCAGTTTAGTGAAAGTAAATTACAAATTAATAAACAGATTTATATACTGAAGTAGATGCATTTTACATATATTTATAAATTATTTGTTATTAAAAAGCAAAAATTATGAGTTAGTAAATACTATATGATTATAAAAAAAAGTATATAATGCTGTATTGTAAGAAGGGACAATTTTTTTTATGCGCTTCCAGTATTGCTTTATGCTTGGTAACATTATTTGGAAGGTGTTCTAAGTTTATAATTTATTGATGTTGTGATGCCTTAAAAGGTTTGGTTTGCATGCAAACACTTCTATGCGTTTTCCTAGAAAGGAATTCTTGAAATATGCTACAGGTGCTTTAGTGGTCACTAAGATAATGTAATTGCTGTAAATGTAATTTATGAGTGTACAACTTTTTTTAATGTACCTAAAATTAATTTACTTTCATATACTAATTAGCAATTCACCTTGAAAGTCAATAACAAATAGTAAATTGTTCATAGTGTACTTAAACTACAACAAACATATAGCAAGCAGTATAAGTTACACTAATAAAAACCTACGGTTTTAGTAGTATTTGCAAACTATAATATCAATAGAATTCAACTTAATTATTACTTAAAACTCGTAACTCCCATTTATACAAAACATAAAGAATGATTTGTTAAAAATTAATTTTTCCCAGATTATTTTGAAAAGGAAATCAGACTATCTAGCATATATTATATTCATATGACTCTTTGATTCATATTTCAAAAAGAATAATACAGCAATATTACATTAAATAACAAAACACATCTTAACTCTGGAAATGTGAATATTCCTGTGAAATTTTATCGCAAGTTACCAAACATACCTCCGATAGCTGCTGTGAGTGTGACACCCATAATCATGGAAAGGGCGCTAGTAGCACCCAGACAACTCAACCCTGCCACACTGCTGGAAGAGGCCAGGTAGTAGGCCATGGCAGCCACGTTGCCACCCAGGAGGCCTAAATTCAGAGCGTGGCGGCCAGGCAGTAGCAGGGGAGCAGAGTTCAGGACGCCTGAAAAAGGGAATGACGTTATCTGAAGCATTGTTAAGGATTGATCCTTACAATCTATTATTAAGTACAATTAACTATATTCAAATTGATTGTATTCCACTATTCATAATAAAAATTGACTACATTTCATTATTCAAAATTAAAATTAACTACATTACATTATTCATAATTAAAATTGACTGCATTCCATTATTCATTACTACAATTAACTAATTATAACTACATTACATTCGTTATTAACTGCAATTTTAGAAATATATAATAGGGTCCTGGAAGTAACCATTTTAGATCATTAACTACAAACTTTTACTATAATTAAATTTTGTTTATGCTGAAATTAAATTGTTTTTCATTGTTTACTACATTTTTTGAAATTGTTGAGTACTAAACCCCAGAGTATATAAAAAAAATTAAGTAAGCAAAATAAATGGACAAAACTAAGTTTAAATGGGGATGCAGAGAACACATAGAAATCACCACCATGTCAATAACCTACTTAATAACTCTTTTATAAATTACATTTTTAATTCTTACCTTCTTTTAAAATAATAAAATTAAACGGGCTGAAAGAGAGCCTCTTTATTAGTGATCAGTACAAAACTTAAGTACTTATTTTACGCAACCGTAAACCAGCTTAATCCTTTTTTGAGACCCATATGATCCTTCTCTTATTTGTAAATACTAGATAAGTAAATGTTAAATACGTAAAAAAAAGGCTTTTCAATATTCAAAAAACACTAAATAAACTACCAACCCTGCAGCTTTCCATATGCAACCAACGACCCACTGAATGTGACTCCACCAATGAACGTTCCTAAGAATAAGGCAGTCTTGATGGCATTGGCTGCTGGATCGGTGGCAAAACTAGGGAAGTCCACCATGTAGGTGGCGACACAAGTCAGCACAGCGGCCAGCCCAACCAGGCTGTGGAAGGCCGCCACCAGTTGGGGGAGGTCGGTGATCTCAATCTTCTTAGCGATCAGGAGGCCGATACCACCACCTGGTGGGGAGAGAGGGAAAGTGGGAATTATTGTTTATTTTTATAACTTGTGTAATTTTGAGCTTACTGATTTTATTAACTGCAAAATATGTATAAATATATTTTAATTTATAGTGTTGAGGTATTAAACAGTTTATATGAAAATCTTCTGAGAAGAAAAAACAGCTGAGGTACTAAAAAATTCCAATAGTTAGTAGGCTTTGGCAAGTTAGTAGATGCTTCTTTCACTTACTCAATTCAGTTTATTGTTAACTCAATTCCACCTAGAACAACAGCAACCGACAGTGAGTTAATTATAATAATGCTCTTGCTGAACAGAGGTCACGACTACTGTAGAAAAGCCTATGTCTAATGTCTCTGATTTTAAGGAAGGTTAGGACAATGACCTTTGAAGTTATTCTCTAAGTCATAATTCTGTATAGATCAAGGCCTAGACCTAAAAGAATATTGTTAACCCTCCGAGAGATTTCATCACATGAAATTTCATTTTTATTTCCGTAGCTGAAGATTTTGAATGATTGCTCCACACTTTAAATTTCAAAAAAGGTAATAAAATTTTAAAAAAAATATTTGTGTTGTTGGAAAATCTGACAGTCATTTGATAGGTTTATACATCTGTATCCTCCAGAGGGCTAAATTTACTGTCTCACCTGCGCCCATAGCCCCTCCGATCTGCAGGGCAAAGTCCATGGGTATATCCATTAGCCCGAGCGTGGCAACAAGACCCGAGCTCACACCAACCATGCCCAAGGCGTTCCCGAGACGTGACGTTTTCTGGGACGAGAGACCAGCCAGAGCACCCACGCAGCACAGGGACGAGCCCAGGTACGCCATCTGGTGGACCTCAGGGTAACCGGCGGAGGCAAGGGCTGCGTAGCCCCCTACAAAGGCCGCACCTGGAAACAAAGACAAGGATAGTTAATGTACTAATTATAAGGATAATTTATTGGTATGAAAATAGGGATATTTATTAAATAGCGATAATATGGGTTATTTTTTTAAATTTCAAAAAACAATAACCCACTTCAGAACCATAAATCACAGAATGCATGGATTAGATTTGAAATTTAATATAAATAAAAGTACACATAAATTCTGCAGAAATATTATGAGTTTCATTTTCAAGGAATAAATTCAAGAAACTATTTGTTTGGGTTGAATTAATATGACACTCAAGCTATACGAGGATTATTGGCAATGGGCCTTGTATTTTCGAATTACAATCAAGTGACAATACAAAATTACTACAGTAAACTCCCGATTATCCGCGGGTGGATTATTCGCTTTGCGGATTATCCGCGGGTCATGATTCTACTCCCCCCTTCCTCCTTTTCCCTGTAAAAATAATAATTTAACAAATCCCGGAAAAATTAAATTTAGTTTTTTTAATATGTGTTGAAAAAATGCATTCAAAGAACAGCGAATTAATCTTAAGAATGACGAACACATTCAAGGAACGACAAATAAATTAAAAAAAAACGAAGAATATATTAAGAACAACGCGAACAACACTAAAATAAGGATGATATAGGAAACCTGGTGTGAAAAAATGTGTTCGGCCAAATGCACATCACGTGTCGATTTTTGCCGAAAAGCGTCAATTGTAAAATCAAACTGTTCGTGATTTCAGTGAACTGCAAATCTTTAATTACAAATAAAAATGAGAGACAATCACGAATAACATAAGAATAAGACAAACTTCAATCACAGATAAGAATGAGAAGTTTCATGGTTAATAAACAGAACAAATAAATTGACCGACTTTTTTGTAAAATTGTATAAATCTTCATATTTCATAACTGTTACATATTTTACCTTACTTTTTTGAAAGCAAAAGCAATTTTGTGGATATTTTCTTTACTTTTGCGGATTATCCGCGAATTTGCTTATCCGCGGATGCCGCGCCACCCAATTCCGCGGATAATCGGGAGTTTACTGTATTTGCAACTGCTTTTAAGTCAGAATATTATCATTTCTAACTATCATTTTGTTTTGTTTGACCGATTTTTATAAAACTCAATTATTTTAGAAAATTTGAATGAATTTGGCACATTATTTCTATTTAACCAAAATGGTTAAATATTTAAATGGATAATGCCATTGATTTACAAAAGAGAAAATAATTTTTTTAACTCCAAACTGTGTTTTAAAATTTTAAAAAAAACTTTAAACTCCGCTCCATGTCACACTGACAATCTTTCTCAGACTGACTGTGTTAAACAGCTCATAGCGAGTGCTTTCTCTCTTCTGTCGTATAATGGACGTTACATGGCTCTAGATGACATTTCTCTCAATGCGTCCAAGGGAGTACAAGATCCTAGTCAGCGCAGTTTTTTAATTATGAGACCAATCACCGAACTTTTTGAACACACCATGTAAGTACTCCAATACTTTATAAATCCAAAACATTCCATGACATACCTGGCAAGGCGTAGAGATAGTTGTGCTCCGGTGGATCGGTGGGCCTCCTGAACATGTCCAACATCCGCTTAGTAACCAGGAACCCGCCGCAAATGTTGATGGCCGACAGGAAAGCTGCCGCAGTCCCCAAGGATTGGGGGAGTGTGTGGGGGAGGACCCCGCCCCCCATCAGGAGAAGCCCGCCCACAGCGGTGATGCCAGACACCGCATTGGTCACGGACATCAAGGGGGAGTGGAGGGAGGGGGTGACGCCCCACACAGTGTGGTACCCTGGAAAACATTGTTGATAACTTATTATCACAAAAAAAAAGCAAACAAACGCCAAGGGGAAACATGAATATCCCTTAAAGGCGAAATAGAAACATTATTATTTAATTTAAACAGACACTCAAAGAGAAAGGATGAAAAATAATAAATAAACAACAACAAACTGCTTAACGAAATACACAGGAAAGTTTGGCAATAAGAAGCGTAACAACAAAAGAAAAAAAATTAAAAGCTTACAAAAAACACAACAAAACAACATTTTTTACAAAAAACCTGTGACTGTTAGAACTCAATAAAGTTAATTATCATTTAGGTCCACTACTGTATAAATATTTTTTTTAGTTTTTGCTACTATCCATTTTATTTATTGTTTTGGTTATTGTCATTAAAATAGGAGATACTTTTGTGAAAAAGTAATAGAAACAAACAATTTTACTTGGTAAAAGCACCATCTTTTTTTAAAATTTAGAAAAGAAAAAAAAGGCTTTTTAACTTTACGTACAGTAGAACCTCAATTATCCGACATAATTGGGACTGCAGGCAAGTCAGATACTCCAAAATTCCAGATAATACAGAATTTTCATTAAATACTAAAACTTATAGTACAGAAGAGTGCCGAAAGCTACGGACAAAAGACCTTAAATCTGCCATAGAGATATGGATCTCAAAACTTAAGATTCCTGGAATTTCCCATAATTTTAAGATTGCCAGGAATTCGCTATTACTTTTTTTAATTGCTTAAGTATTGATATCTTAAAACCACGGCAGTTTTCCAATTTCCTAAAACCCGATAATTTCCCGAGTTGAAAATTGGTACACATTTTCATATCTGAGAATCACCAGATAATTGGGATTTCAAATTCGCTGGAAATTACCTACTTTTGAATCGCAAAATTTTGCAAATTTCAGTATCACCCGAATTACTGTATATTCCTGCAGCTGGTTTCTTTTGTGAACAACCGAAAACTACTTAGTTGGAGTTGGTAATGTTGACTTTGTTGTTGATGTTGGTTAACAGAGAGTTCCAGATAAAAGAGGGATGACAGATAATCGAGGTTCTACTGTGTACCGTTGCATTCATTTGACTTGTTTTCAGTAACAGTCCATGTTGTTTGAACTTGATTTAAATCAACAATGGAACTTAATTTAAAGTATTTGATCTGTCAATTACAAATTAAATAGGTTTTGCAGTTGAACCAAAATTTTCCTTTGAAGAAGATTTAAATAAAACAAGAAATTAAAGAACACTTTTACAGACAGAGCAATTGGGGAAAATAAAACTAAAACATGGGTTAACAAATTTAAAACAGATAATAAACATATTTTTTATGGCAGTTAATTAGAAATCGGACCAACATTAATTGAAAACAAATTGGTTAACTGGCTAACTTGGAACATACCGACTAGTCCTGCCAAGCCAAAAGTTGTCATCATTGTGGTGAAAGCTGGATTAGGTGACACCATGCCAAATCCCAACATGGTGGATAACCCTAGAAATAAAGCAACAATAAAGATATTTCACAGGTAAACACAAGTTTAAAAAAATATATGTTTTAAGAAAAAAATTTAAAGGTTTGTAGCAAAACCTATTGCCCGAGCAAGTAACAATTCTGATCAGGGTTGGCACGGTATTTACCATATAAGGTTTTTACCGGTATTTACCATGGTTTTTACCGCCTTGGTAAAAACATGTTTTTCCCATGGTTTTTACCACTCTTGGTAAAAAAAAACATTTTTCCCACCTTTTCTGAAATAACATATTTATTACCAAAAAAACAGATAAATCAATAATTTATGTTCTTGTTGATGATAAATTCTAGTTTTCTTTTTATTATGGCATTGATGTGTTTGAAGAACAAATATTCCATACAAATTACTATATATATATATATATTTTTAAAAATATTCATACCATCATATTAAGGAAGAAAAAAAAAATTATAAACACCAATAACACACCAGTCCAATTATACACACATGTGTGTCTACATATAATAAGTGTAAATGATATACATATTGTGAAATATTTGTTTTCAAGCATAGGAAGTAAAATGGTTTTTCCCGGTAAAAACCTGCTTTTTACGGGTAAATACCAAGTTTTTACCATGTCTTGGTAAAAACTAGTTTTTACCGGTAAAAACCCAACCCAGATTCTGATCCATCTAGCATTATTTTTTTAAGACATACCCGAATGGTCAAGTTAAATTTTTATGTTAGAATTTTTATTAAATAGATCTAAAATATTTCACTCGATACTTATAATTTTAACTATTTTAGAATTAAAATAAGGCAAATTAATAATATGCACAGTTAGGACATTATTTTTTTGTACAATAAATCAGCAATTGCAGTGCTTGACCATGGTGGTCCTCCCCACTCAAGTCCCAAGTCACTGGACATTAACAACGTTTGATAAATATTTAAGTTTATTTATAAAATTACTTTGGGAAGTAAAACTTTTTGGATAGAAGAAAGAAAACATTTTTGAAGAACAAGTAAAAATCTTCATATTTTTTTTTTAACAAACACTGATTTGCAATGGTGAAAATACATCCTTTAAGAGTTACAATTGTTAAATGCTAAAAGACAATTCAGATCTTTGCGATCCCAACCTGTAGTGTAGAGCATGGAGTCCTTGAGGGTTGTCTTGAAGGGGTCGGGTGGAGGGGGGGCCACCTTGGGGGCTGCGGCTGCAGGGGTCGCAGCTGCAGCCTGCTGCATGGAGGGGGGAGGAGGCGGGGGCCACATCAGCCGACCTTCATGGACGACGATGGAACCTCGAACGACTTCGTCTTCTAGGTTGATGTCAAAGTGGTCCTGCTTGCCTGGGAGAGAGATTGGGTTTTTATACTGAGCTGGTTATACACATGCTTATAATTTATACTTTTTTTTTATTTCAATCAAAAATGATCAATGCAGTTCCAATCCACAAACCTTCTATTAAGGGAACATGAATTTTCAAAAACAAAACTCCTCGAATGTACACAGAAATTGGATGAACTATTGAGCCCCATCCACTTTTTAAAAACAATATTTCCAAACTTGTTAGCAGGCTTAGATATTGATTACCCTGTTTGTGCACAACAAAATGCTTAATATTATTTTGGAAAATTATTTTTGTTCACTTTAAAGCAGCGTTTTGTTTGTCAGATTATGAAAAATTTTCTAATTAACAACAGCTAAATTTAAAAAGCACAAACATGGGCATATCCATACCCAAGAATACCAGCAAGTTCAAAAACGATAGGTATACAAATGTGGCAGATGCTTATGAAAAAAATCTATTCGATTTCTCCACAGGTTAACTTGGGGGAAGTTAGTTTCGTTTTCATAAATTCATCCCAGTAATATTTTAAGAGGGATTGTCAGTCCCATAGCTAATGCTTTAGTTTTGTATTCAAAATTTCTCAGAAGTATTGCTTTGCTATGTTAGCCCCTTTTTCCCAAGTATTGGAATCAACAACACATTAAAATGAAACAAATTTGAACCAAAAATATTATCTAGTTGTTTAATTACATATTATTGAAGTTTTAAAATACCAAAAATATACAGCACTATTTTAAAACTTTTTGAATTCATAATTAAATAACCGGATGTTATTTTCTTTTCAATTTTGTTTCAATTTGATGTTAAGATGATTCCCATACCTAGTGAAACTTGGATAACATGGCAAAGCAATACTTCTGCGGAAGATGTGATTTCAAAACTAATGCAATTAGCTCTATGAAAAAGACAGTCCCTCTTAACCTATACCAAATCACTTTTGCTACCTAAGTCGCTTACCAATGGAGAGCAGGTACTTGGATATGTTATTGGCATAGAGTGTCGACGACTGTGTGGGCAGTCGGCTGGGTAAATCCGTGTACCCAATGTGGATAACTCCGTTGTGGATATAGAGCTCGCCCGGCTTTGTAGTAGCAACGTTGCCACCTGCCTCAGAAGCCAAGTCGACGATGACTGACCCGGGTTTCATGGACTCCACCATTTCCTAAAAGGGGTAGTTTTTAGAGAGACTGATTTCGCTGAATTTGTATATTTTTTATTAATAAATTTAGTAAATTTTCCTGTTCAATACAACTAAGTTAATACAATAAAAATGCTTTTGGGAAAACTAATAAGTTTTATTAAACATTAAAAAATATATAAATACATTTTAGTGCTTAACACCTTCCCCAGTTCTAAATTCTCGAGTAACAGCCTATAGACCAGTCTAGCATAGTTGTTGCTGCAGCTGTTTACTATAGAGTTAATTGTGGTAGTTTAGTGGTAGGACTTTTTTGTTGAACGAGATTTTAAAACAATAGTCAGTAGTAGGTCTGATAATAAAGGTTAAAAAATAAAGAATAAATATTGTTAAGGATAAATAAAGGCTTTAAGTAAAACTTGAAAATAAAATTAATTTATCAACTCTCTTGCTGTTCTCCCATGATTATGAGCTTAGTTATTGAAGGCAATATTGATAATACCTCTGGTTACAATTGAGTTAATAGTTATGCAACTTTAAAATATATTTTTTGAAAATTATGATAGTTGACAGCATCCACTCCTATAGTCTTTAATGTCTCTGTTGTACAGAGTGGCGCAAATAAAAGCAGCCCCATTCTAGAGATAGAAATACGTTGAAATGCTTGGCGAAAAGAACTCTTGAAGCAGTCTGAAACCTGTTTTTGCATTGGTTGGATCGGATGATCTTCACATAGAGCTACTCATAGACTAGTGGCGAGTTCAGATATTAGTATTGTATGAAGACGTCCATAATGCAAATTATGTGTCTTGCAATCAATTTTGAATGTTTTGTATTAACAAAAACATAAAGATCTGATTCTCTAGGATAAATAACGATCGAAATAATCTCTAGTGGGAACTTTTTTTAATCAGCTCTACAAACATTTTTTTTACATTTCATTTCAACTAGCTTCTCAAACCATAGCGTAGTTGCTGGCAAATAATTCACCAAATTTTTGTTTAGGTTTAACATTGAAGCGATCAATAGCTTCAGTTAGCCAACCTGTTTTTGTATTGGTTTTTGACTTGGCAACATTTCTGTCTTATTCTTATATCCACGTTGGGGCTGCTTTCATTTGCACCACCCTGGAGATACCTTTAGTCCTCTGCTGCACTCATATAGAACAAACCTACAACAAAAGTTCCTCAGCAACCACAAAATGTGAGTAGAAAGTGTCTATCCTCACCCTGGATATGAGCTTGGGGGCCGGCTTCCCCGGAATGAGGGCGGTGGTGATGAGAACGTCAATCTCCCTGCACTGCTTGGCAAACAGCGCCATCTCCGCCTCGTAGAACTCTTTAGACATCTCCTTGGCGTAGCCGCCCACCCCTTCCCCAGATTCCTGGCCACCACAAGAACAAACACAAGTGTTATTGTACAGCAATTAAAATGGAGGTACTACCAGTTCAGTAGAACCTGGTAAGAAATCACTCAAACATATATAGTGTTGATAATGAAATACACATCCCAAATATAATAATATTGTGTGTAACAATACATTAATATTACATAATTACATAATATTACATCCACCAAATCCTTCTAAAAACTGCTGCAAAGAAAAGTAAATAGTATACTGCAATTAAAAATGGATGATGCCATAGTTTAGTAGAATTTGAATGTGCGTTTTGTGCCCAGCATTAAAAATCACTCAAACGTTCATGGCATAAAAAATTTGATTTATCTCACGCCTTCTTCAGACTCCTATTCACAAAATAAAGATAAGCAACTGTACTGCCATTACAATGGAGGTAATAGTTTAATAGAATTTCATAATAAGTTTTGAACCCATCAACAGAAATCACTAAAAGTTCCATCTGTACATAATTTTACATGGGAGAAATCGCACTTATTTCTACAGCAACAATGAGACTAACCAAAATTATAAACAGGATGTTTTTATTTTAGTTAGATGCAGCTAATTAAACATAAAAAGGAGGGGTATATGTTTTAGTGGTATTAAAAGAGGGGTGAAATGAATGTAAAAGTAAGTTTATTTTATTAACGCCCAAATTTCAAATGGAATAAACAAAAACAAATGTGATACATAAACTCAAGAAATATATAAAGATTAGATGAGAATAGAAAAATTAAGTAATTTGAGCTTATTAATAAAGAATGAATATTCTTCAGCCAATTTAAAAAATTAAAGTTAAAAGTAAATTTCTTTTTAATTCAGTAACAACTCAATTCACTCTATAAGTTTAAAAATCACAAAATCGTTTTTTACTAATATCTAAGGACCAGAACACTTACTTTGACATTGAGCTCAAGAAACTCTGCTCCGAAAGACTCAACCTAGAACAAAATTAGAATCATTATAAACAATCCACATTTCTTTTTATTAATTAACTAAATAAGTAAGTAACTAAATAATTAACACTTAAAAACTTTTAGTAACGATTTCTTAGTAGGTTTAATCCTTGATTTGATAACATAATAGATAGTTCCTAGTATGATAGTTAATTATATTAAAAATTTGAGTACTTTTTTCATATGTAGAATGACATACATGGCAAACGTGACTTTTTGGTGCAAATTTGTTCAGTTTTGTATTGGACTTAACCCATTAAGGACGACTGCAACAGCATATTTTCAATTTGTCTTTCGTGCATAATATAACCTAATGGACCTGGCGTCCCCATTTGGGGACATTTTTTAAAACCTCCACATTAACAATTACCAAGTTAATTAGTTCTGAAATCGACCAGGTCCGAAGAAGATCCAAACATCATTTTCAGTCTTTGATTACAAGTATCAGTCTTTTTTTAATTAAGTTGAATGAGGGTCAATACGATATTAGAAAAAAGTTCTTAAAATTTTTTTCAAAGTTTTCTACAAGTTCTTTTAGTTGTTAATTTTAAAGGCATTTGGCATTAAAAACAATGTTAAAATAATCTGTTAACTACAAATAAGTGATGCAGCCTTTTTTGTTGCATTTATAGCACAAAAAATTGTACTTATGGAGTTTAAGGTGTGTCCCTAAGTAAGTATTGAACATAATTTTAAAAAATTGCAAAACACACTTTTTAGCATATATTTTGTATGAAATCTATGCTTAGATTAAGAAAATACATGTAGGATTTTTCTCAGGTCTTAAGAGGCTAATTACATATTATAAATTCTTATACATTCCTTTATAAATATTTCAGGACAATGGTCTTCATTCGTCTTATAATTTTAATTGGTTAGATAAACTAAAGCGAACGGTTCATTTTTGAGTGGCAAATTTTCTTGCCAACAGTTGTTAATGAGTTAAAGACCTGTAAGCAGCAGGAAGATAGTTAAGTTAAAAAGTAAAAATCTTTGGAAGGTACAGTTTAAACAAAACCAAAAAAATCATCCACCTGCTCCTTGACTGCCGCCCTGGTGTCGAAGGCTCGAACTATGGCCCCCATGTTCTTGGCTGTTCCGATGGCAGACAGACCCGCCACGCCTCCACCAATCACAAGCACTTTGGCCGGGGGCACTTTACCAGCGGCAGTGATCTGGCCTGGATGGAAGAATTTTTAAATTCAAAAACTATAATACTATAGACACCCTTTTAACCAGCTTAATTAGGAACAAGGACAAACCCTATTAAGCTGAAATAGGTTAAACCAGATGTAATTTAATGGTATATAACTTGTATTTAAGCATTACAAATTATATATCATTAAATAAATTCCATAACTTTTTTTGTTGAAGCCAAAAAATTTGAAAAAACTTGTAAAATAGCTGTGGCCTTTTTTGTTTTCAGCATCATATGAACCAAGGATCGATAAGTAAAAAATGTTAAAATATCAGTAGTAGTATGAACCAGTATATTAAAGGAAAGTTTTTGTATCTGGTACCACTGTATTGTAAATTGAAGGAATTTGATTGTTAGGTTGTTAAGTTTGTTGCTTTTAATTAAACAGTTAAGAGCTACCGTATAGCTTTAAATATGTTTCGAGGATTTACTGCCACATATAACAATCGTTTCATAGAATTCTTTAATGTTACAAATTTTATCTATGTCACAAAACCAAGTCTTCAAATCAAATAATTTGTTTACAACTACTTAACTGTATTAATTTTGAAATAAATTAAACACAGAGCCTTAACAAATTAATACCGTTTTACAAAATTTTAATTGCATTTTCAATATCCAAACATCTTGAAAGAGAAAACTAACCTTTACCAAATTTATCCACATATCTTAAAACTAAAACAACCAAAAGTAGAAACACAATAAATACATAAACTTTCAACCCAAACAAACACAAAAACTCATTCTCACCCGTAAAAAACCTCCCAAAATTATTAGCAGCTTCCACGACAGCCTTATACCCAGCAATGTTAGCCATCGAGCTCAGGGCGTCAAACACTTGAGCCCTGCTTATCCTGGGGATGCAGTCCATGGCAAACACATTCATCTGCCTCTCCTGCAGGGACTTGATGAGGTCCGGGTTCTGCCCAGGGTACAGGAAACTGACCAAGGTACTTGACTTGCGGAACCTGCCCACTTCTGGTAGGGATGGGGCCCTCACTTTGAGGACAATGTCCGCCTGGAAGGCGTCACCGATGATTTTGGCTCCGGCCGTTTCGTAGTCGGCATTGCTGAATTTGGATTCGAAGCCGGCGTCTTTTTCTATGCTCACCTGCAAAGAAATAGAGGGGTTAAGAAGGGATTCTATTTAGAATTCTTTTTATAGATTCTTTTTAGATTTTTAGATGTTTTCTAACATGGCTGCTTATTTACCGAATAAAGCTTTTTGCTGAATAAAGCTTTTTGCTGCTACTTATTTCACAAAATTTTGTAACATTCTTAATTACTAAAACTTGTAGTGCTCAACACAGCAATAAAACTAATATTTTAAATATTATATTTTTGTATTAAGTAAGAAGCACACTATCACTTTAATTAAAAAAAAACTACATTAGATATAAATGAATATAATACTTAAGTTTACAATCTGGCCCACTTATTTCAAGATACATCAATTGATATTTCTTCTTAAAACAGCATAGTTTTTTTTAAATAAAAATTTGTAAAAAAAATTTCTAAAAGCTAAAGGGTTTGGGTTCAAATAATGGTAAGGCAGGCATGGATGTTTGTGTCTGTCAATAAATGTTATTTGTATATGTGTTTGTGTCGTCTCTTTCTATGTCTTTTGTGCCTGTGTCATTTCTGGGGTTGAGTACAATAGACCCGAGGTCACAGTGCTTGGCGAACTTGTCCCCTACCAAGAAAGTCATAAGTTTCACTCCTCTGTAATTCCACTCGGGCAGGTTACCATCCTGCCACAGTGGACAGCAAAGCTTCGTTTTCGAAGGGGAGGGTTCCTGACGACTCAAAATAAAAACGATATTCAAATAGACTTTGCAATGTTGAGCATTTATCCCTCTCTTACCGTGAACCCCTTCTTAACAAGTGCCTGAGTGGCAGCTGGCGATAGAGCGACCCTCCTCTCATTCTTAAACGTCTCCTTGGGCACTCCGATGGTGAGCTTGGAGTAGGGGACTCCTTTAGGGGCCTCTTTTGGGGGCGGGTCCCGCTTGGCACACCTGAGGAGGAGGCCCTTGCTGAAGCCACGGACGTTTAGGGTCCAGGTTCCGCACTGGGCAGCTAGAAGGCTGGCCTCACGCACGCTGGCGCAGGCATTGAGGAGCAACATGGCTGGGGAGAAAAAGTAGTTTTGAAATGACTAATATGTTGAAATTAAATGTTTTTTTGGTAGAAATTTACTGTACGGTAACCATTGGCGAACTTTCCGAAATTGCGCCAAAATTCCGTATTCTGGCGACTTTTGACGTCATGCTCTCTACCAACGATGACGTTTTCCGGCAACCCTATCTAACCGTTATGGGTTTCGGTCGAAGTCAGACAGGCTGCCACAAAGAAACTATTTATCGCCAAATCTGAAAATCGCGCCAATGGGTACGGTACAGTAAAGGTGAACCGTTTTTTTGACAAATTTGCTAATGTAGAGCCACCTTCAAAGTCAAAAGTTTGTAACTTTCCGATTGGCAACACTCTCTTTCCTAACTTCCTAACAACATGTGAAATAAAAGTTCTGTGATCGTTATATTTTACGAGTCATCTTTTTTAAAAGCAAACAGCAATAATTGATCTTCAAATTTAATCTAATGAATAAACAATCTTAAACTGTTTTTGTTTATTTCCAACATAATATAGTCTACTTTCCTGCTACTTTAAAACACACATAAATTCTTATATGAAATTAACCAGTCAAATGAAGAGCTTAGTGGGAGAACGTGATGAGAGACAATAATATGAAAACAAGAAAATAAGATGAGAAGTTTTTAGTTTGCACTAAGATACGCTAAAAACGGTACTTGCAAACGTTAAAAAATCTACTTAACCTAATGTTTAAGTAAAAGGGAAAATTTGTTACCTTTACAAGATGGAGCAATGTGTTCATTGATACAAAAATTCATTTTTTTTTAAAGTCGCTTAGCACCTTCTCTACTCTTCAGGACAAAACCCCAAATGTACAGAAACATACGGATGGAAAAACTGCTAACCCCACCATTTTGAAAATCCACTAATCCTTATAATTTATTCGTCATTTGACTGATGACAAAATACTGACATAAAGAATAAAAGTTAGCATAAAAATGAGATCTGATGTCGTATGTTTCGCACAATAAAAAAAGAATTTTCTTAAATTGGACAATTCGAATGTCGACTAAAAGGAAAGGGAGGAAAGACAGACGTCATGTCAATGCTCTAATCTTTTTATATTGTGTTTTTAACCTCTTTTTTATGCTACTAGAGAGTTGTTAGGAAGTGATGAGAAATATTTAGTCACTCTTGTTTCAAGGCAATCAGAAATTCATTTATGATTTACAGCTGTTTGGTAACAAGCAACATGAAAATGTTTTACAAGCGTAAAATGCATAATTGCCATCTCATATTAATAATTAAACAAAAAGCAAACAAATATTTTTTATTAATATTTATCAAATTTCTGCTGGACGCATAAAATGATCCAGCAGTTAATTATTTTTTGCAAAATGAAAAAGATGTGAATAAATGTAACAGATACACATATCGCTAACTATTTTTAAAAAAAATCCAATTAACGTTTTTAAAAAAATAATTGTGTTTATACACACTTAGAGTATGAATTTCACTAAACAATATGCTACTGGGTACTTTTTATAATGTTTGCACGTTAAAATGTCATTGTGGGTACATAAGTAATGATCTTAGCACATAAGTTGTAAACTTGAATTTATCAATTGCTCATGTACAAAGTCCAAATAAAAAAATAAGTAATAAAATTTTTTCAATGGATTTCAACTTGACCAAGAAGAAAAATTTCTTCTACAGATAATTTCTCATTAAAGCATACGTTGGTTTAGAAGTTTTAATTAATTGATCTTCTAATCTTTTGACTGATTGTAAAAATATATTTTTCGAATTTAATATACAAACTACAAATGAATCAAAATTCTAAACAAAGAAGATTTCGAAATATCTTGATAATAACGCTTCATGCATAAATATGTGTCTTTTTAACTACGTTTTCCCCCAAAAATCTTTGATTTTAGTTGCAGACGGGGCAGTTTTCTAAATTGTATGAATGATTATTATTCAACTTACTGTGGAAAGTTAGAAGATGCAGCTATTCAAACAAGCTCATCACCTTGTTATTCTAAACCTTTAACCGGTTACTTTTCTTTTCTACTCTTTCAAAAATATTAAGCTACTCTTTTTTTACTTGTTTCTGGTATATTTGTTAGTTTAAATCAAGTCAAAATAACGCGTTGTCTGCCGGCAATCCGGCGTGTCAAGCACCTCCGATCCGAAAGTTATTTGCCACTTCCACTTTCGTTAGTGAAATTTGGGGACATTGGCAGCTAAATAATTTGCATTGCATCGATTTTAGAGAACTAATCGCTTTTTTGGCGCAATATATGTTTAATATTAAAAGTTGTACTGTTTTTTTTTTCAAGTGGCATCACAAATGCTGATTGAAAGTAAATTCTTTCTCGAGTTGTGATTGGTGAATTAATATCTAGCGAAAACAGAGAACCAATCGGAACATCGATTAGAGGAAGCATGGATTACGTCACCAGGTACGTCACTTGATACAAGCCAATTTAATTAAACAGACATGTTTGCTGTTTTATTGCAATTAAAACATTTTTTACTTTATTTGATGCTATTCAAATATCATTCCTGGTTCATGCCGTTGGCTATTTCATCGCTAATTTTTTTAGTCACTGAAATCACGGCACGAAAGTGAGTAGGATTATATCACCGTATAAGTATAAATAGTTAAAGACTATGAGCCATTTAAACAATCAAATATCTTTGATTAAGAATCCTAACGATATGTATCACGAACTGTAATAGTGCAAGTACGTTGAATTGTAAAACCAAACCAAGCGAAAATCGAAACCAAGCGCAATCACTTTTCGTAGGTCGCCAAATGTTTAAGGTAACCCTAAACTACGAATTGGTCTCCGATCATGTAATAAAATTTTTGGTTAGGATTAGATAGATTACTACTGAGACTTAATCTCGAGCTCGATTGGTGTTTTTTTTTTTTTTTTTTTTTGATGTTTTGTTTGTTTTTCATGGTTTCCAAGATTTTCGGTTTCGAATTATTTATTTTACTTCCCTTATAATTATTAATACGCAGGGCCGGATTTACCAATAGGCCCTATAGGCCCGGGCCTAGGGGCGCACCATGATGAGGGGCGCAAAATTATTCCGCATTTTTTTTTGTCAGAAAATTTCCATAAAGTGTTATAGACCACAATACATGTCTGAAGAAAAACTATCTCACATCACTTTAAAAAAATATCCCTAGTCCTATGATTTTATCAAGTGGCTTTCCGTAATTTTTTTTTTGTTGTTGCCCGCTCTTTTTTAATCCAGTTGCACTTTAAAAAGTTCTTTTCAGAGTTCAAAAACAGTTATGATTTTTTTAAATCCAATTTCGTATAAATTTATGATTTATCAGGAGAAAATTTAAGTTTGTATAATAATATCAGTTTATATATAACTTGAGTGAAATATAGTTTATATATGTAAGTTTATAATGAGTACTAAACTAATCTTAATAACTCGTTGTCCTAATTATTTACCAAAATTTAGAAACAGTTGATTTTCTCATTTTATTTAATTAATTTTACTTCACGGTGAATTAGAATAAAATACAAATTATCTTCACAAAGACCTTTCTGGGGTCACATTTCTCTGTCCTTTACGATGGTGTGAAGAGGGGGCGACAAAAAACCACGGGCCTAGGGGCGCATAAAATCTAAATCCGGCCCTGTTAATACGCTTAACCTTAGAAACAACATCAGTTAATTTTTGAAAAAGATCAGAAAACAAATACATCCGTTGAGGCAACGTATGCGTATGAGCCGTGTTGTTTTGATTTTTATATGATGGACATTCCGTTCAGAAGAAAAAAACTAAAATACAGGTATCGGTGAAAATCAGAGTGGGGTCAGCCGTTATAGGAAAACATTTTAAATATTATTATTTTTTTAATTTAATAATATACTTTCTTTTTTATACTTAGAGAGTATTAAAACATATCATTTTAAAGTAGAATTTGTAATATCTCAATTTGATATAAATTCGAAATATTAAAACAAAAAAAATCAGAATTTTTTCATTTTTTTTTCAATTTTTTTACTTTTTACAGATAAAAAAATCGTTTAAGGATATTTATGTAATAAGTATTGCATATCAAATTACAGTCTTTTGATTTAATTGTTTATAATTATTAATAATATCAGTTATTTTATTATCGAAAGTATTTTAAATATTCGGTGCTTAATTAATCTTTTTTTGGTCATTTATTAGAAGAGAAAATAAGTGAATTTGATTGAGAAAAAAAAATTAGAAAAATATTTTCAACAAAAAATGTTTTTGAATCATACACCGAATCAAGATTTTGTTTACGTTTTTTCCAGCTTTTATTACATTTAGTCCTTAATACAAAATCAACAATACATAAAATACATTTAACCAAATCTTTTTTTTTTTCAATCGCCAGGCTTTTAACATATCGAAGCTTGATATGTGATAGCTAAAAACAAGTGAAGTCTATTCGCCGGATAGAAGTTTATAGCAGACGCAGATTTTATAGATAATACAAATTGCAGACATAATAATGTGATTTGACCAAGCTAAAAATGAGTTACATTCATAGAGTAAGTTGTATGTTTTAACTTTCCTTGGAAATATAAGAGTCTAAATTACATGAGATAGTTATTGTATGCTGACTCTCACGGTATTTCGCCCAATCAGCATAAGGGAAAAAAAGGAAGACACTAAAGTTTGGAAATCCTATCGTAACAAATATTCAAAACTTTTTTTTTTAATATTCCATTATTCATTTTAATTTTTTTATTTCTTTTAAAAAATTACAATAATATAACTTTTAGTAAATTAAATTGTTTTATATGATTAATTATTTGTTTTTACTATGTATAGTATAGTTTATAGTCGGATTTTTAAAAAAAATTCTCGGAAAAGAGTTAATGCAGTTTTCTTGTATGCTACTATTCGGTAAAAAGGAAAAAAATATTTATTTTAAAATAAATACATAATTCAACGAATTGATTATAAAAACGATTCTTATAAATTTGAAGGACGGCTCGTGATGATAATCAGCATGCCCTTATGATTGTTTGACTATGAATAATTTATAGAATTTTTACTTTTCTATCAGCAGTGCTTGGTGAATATAGTGAAAAATTGTTTGAATAGATTGTAAATCTTATCAGCAATGTAGGATTTACATTTTAGCTGAATAAAACAAAGATTTAATGATTCATATAAACATAATTTTTGAAATTGATGTGCATTGAAATTTAAATATCGAATAATATTTGAACATTGATGTAATCTATTACCATATACAAAAACTGTTAAAATGTGTAATTTTTTTTGTTGTTTTAGTTTGTTTTTATAGAATAAATTTATTTTTCGTAATGGTATTCTATTATAATGTGACCAGACGCCCCATTTTTAGTGGGACAGTCAATATTTTTTAGTTCGCCAAAAAGTCCCTCTTTTCTGTTAAAGTCCAGAAAAAAGAGGAAAGCGTCCTTCACTCTACTATTAGTCCTTTACTTTACTATTTAGTCCTTTACTCAGAATATAGTTTTTTGCTTCTTATTATTGTCTTATATAATTAATTATGTCGTTGTTAGAATTGTTGGTGAGGGGCGGAATGGAGAGAGAACGTTCTAGTATTTGATTTTGAAAATCTGGTTACCTATCATGACAAACTTAAATTGTAATGTAATAAAAAAGCCGAGTAGCAAAAGTACTTTTCTGAAATAGTGTTCGGAAGACATCGTTTGCTCTCTTATATGGATACTTTCGTCAAAGCGCAATGTGAAATCTGGGCCACGATTGTTTATTTTGCCCCAGGTGGTGCAGAGATGTAACATAGAGGTTATTATTTGAACGTACATGAATTTAATATCTCTATGATTTGAACAGTGCATATGCCCTGTTTCACAGATTTGGTAAAATACAATTTCCTAGAATAGAATTTAAGAAATAAATTTCTATAGTTACTTGCGAGGATGCGAGGTTCTTTTTGTAAACGTAAAAAATAGATGAGGCGTAAATATCATATATTAATTTTCTTTTAGGCACGCATTTTTTTTATTAAAATTAATTTTTTTTTAAGCTATGACAATTGAAGAGCTTAGTGGGAAAAAAAACGTGCAAAAGGTGACAAAAAAATCTGTTGAACACGGTATTTGTAAAGCTTGAAAATAAAATTAAATTTAAAGTTAAGTTTAAAAAAAGGGAGGCTTGTAATCGTTAAAGAAGTTAGTAATATGTTCATTGGCACAAAAATCTCAATTTTTCAAAAATGTCACTTAGCACGTTCTTCCACTAAGATCTTCAATTCACATAAGGGCTCTATCGCAAAAGATTGATTCGTTTCTTCTCGACATCATACCGCGTAATCTGTGGAAGCACATGTAGGTCTTCACCAACGGGGAAAGGAATATAATCCGGAAATAGGATATCGTAATTTTGAACCGGGATCAAATGATATCACGTACGTAGGCACCTCCAAAAACCAAATAGAAACTATACAATGTGTCATCGCTACGGTAGGACACTGGAATACGACAGAAGGTGTTAATTGCGTATATTATTAGTATAGATGCGTTGTATTTATTAGTAAATTAAAAATTTTGAGAGCTTTTTTTCGCTACTACTAAAGTAAGTTTTAAGCATGTTTATTGTTTTTAACAAAATAAAAAAACTAAACAAATATGTCAACTGCATTTAATTTTAAAAACCTAAAAAGTTATATGGCAGTTACCATTTACGAATGCGTCATTTTCTAAAAAACCTTTTTATAACTTTAATGGGAACACTTAAAAAAATTGGCCTCAAATTTCAAGTCTGTAGCTTCTTTTAGTTGGAGTTGTAGAGTAGTTACAGACAGACAGAATAGACTGCCCAATCTTCGGAAACCACTTTTTCGGAATCAGCACCCTCCAAAACGTGCAGAAAACACATAAATATCTAACTCGTATTTTCGACCTTATATTTCGTATTAGGTAACTGAAAATAAACATATAGGTAGTAGGACATAAATTTGTTTAGCTTTTTCAATTTTTTAAGAGCGTATACTGAAGTTACGGGAGAGGTTATATGATGCCGAAGGCAGGAGAAAAATACGTGATAAAATTCCTCCCAAAACTAAATATAGCCCCATTAAAGTGGTTCTTGAGGTGTATGTACGTCATGGGATGTTTACATATTTGACGACGAAAGTTATTTATGGGATTTGAAAAAGTTTGCGAGGGATAGTAACTGCCACTTATAGAACATTTTTTAGTCGGAATTTTTTTTTTAAAATCAAAGACATATCTCTCTAAAAGCATCCCCGCCACAGAGAACAGAAATCCTCTGTGATGGTTAATTTATAATTTAAAAAAAAGTTTTCTACAATGATAATGTGTTTTGAATTAATATTTTATTTAAAAATTAAGGCAATATTTTTAGGGCAATATGGCTAGAATATTTTTATTAATAATAGCATAAGAAAATGATTTATTTTTCTTAACATTCGACTCGTTAAAAACAACTATAAAAGAAATATCTAGGGTCAATCAGTAGCGCAATCACACACAAATTGTTATTAATTACAATGAATTAATTTATTCGTTCTTTTGATATTAATTTTTTAAAATTCTCTATAGCAAACTCTGGCAATTATTTAGCAGTTCATTACATGCCTTCTATTTTACTTTATACGAAATGCCGACTTCATTGTCCAAATTCATTGTTTCAAGTTGGTATTTTTTTTAGCATTCTGTGGGAAGAAAAGAAGAATAGCAGCATCTATAAATAACATTCTTTGTTTGAAAAAAAAAGCTATCCTTTCCTTCTTTTATACAATGTGTTTCTTAGTTTAACAGTTCACAATAAAACAGAGAATTCGGATAGACAGCATATATTTTTTTCTTCAGCAATATCGAAATAATTGCATTTAAATTATGCTTATTTAAACTTTAGAAAAGGTTTAAGATTAAAGAGGGTTTTTTATATTTTGAATAAATAATTTTTTATGGTTTCGGAGTGACTGGGTGGGTGCTCCGAAATATTAAAAAAAAAGCTGTCGAAAAGACCTTTTTAAGATTTAAAAATAAATACAATTAACATAAATTATTCTTTTTATTTTTGATGAATCAATAAAATTACTCATTCGTATCAAACCTCCGCCCCTTCTACTACTAATGGAAGGAGGAGGGTTTATTTAGTTTCATGAATGGCGAAGTTTGGGCGATTTATTAATGATTAACAAAACAAAACTAAGAAAAACAGGGAGAAAAGTTAACCCTTTCTAATTCAATTACAAATGACCAATGAGAACGCTGGTTACAGTTATAAGCAGTCAGCTACAGCACAAGTGATTGGACTGATTTCAGTCTCACATGTGACGTAATGCTTTTTGGCGCACTTTCTTGACAGATTGTAGCAGTAGAAACAAGTTGCCTTATTTGGCAATGCTATCGCTTTTTTAAGCAAACTTTTGATTGTTTTTTTAGAAATGTCTATGCTACCAGCTATTTTTTTTTAAATCCGCATTTCATGTAAGATATTACTTTCAAAAGATTCAAAATTTTCTATATTTAGATAATACTTTCAAAAGATTCATATGCAATATCACATTTAATTAGCTATGTTTATTATTATTATTATTTTTTTAGTTAAAAGCGAGTCAGTTAATTTTTATTCGCTATTTGATTTTTTACTAGAATTTTATAAATTAAGAACTAAAGTAATTTGTAACCATTATCGGTTCTTAATAAAATGAAAAAATAGTTAAAATTTATCTAGATTTCGTTCAAAATAAATTAAATAACGTAGAATACACATTGGCTACTTTTGAACAACATCTTGGCTAGCTTTCTGGCATCCCACCCGGCAACCCTGCGCGAAAATTGTCTTCTGCTCTTTTAGTGATGGGCGGTCCAGTTCCTTTTGAGGACCCGTTCCAGTCGTTCCGGTCCTTCTGTGGACCCGTTCCTCCGGACCCGTTCATTCCGGACCGACACCCCCCCCCCCCCCCCGAAAAAAAAAAATTCCTCCCCCTTTTTTCGAAAGTGGTTTTGACGACATGCGAACGAAATCCTGACCGGTTTGTAATTTGATATGGGAGGGGGGAATGAGGGTGTCGAGAATACCCCTTGAGAGAGTGGAATGTGACTATGTGAGTGTTCTTTTGCTGATGTTGTTATTGTGTGGGGGTTGGAGAGAGAATTTCTCGGAAATCCTTTTCTTTTTAGGGGTTTCTTTTTAGTACATGTACTCGCTTCCGCTCTCTCTAGCAGACCGAAGGAAAAAGTATTTGGATTGTAGCAACTCTTCTCGTAAGCTTCCGAGGTTCAATAATGTTATGCGTATAAGAGAAGTCTTTTAAATGTTGTAACTGTAATTCTCTGCTAGCGTAATAGTTATTTAGAATTATGTTTGAAGCTTCTTAATTTTTGTAATGAAGAAATTCACAAACCTTGTAAGAAAAAGACATTGCTTTCGTGTGAATTAAAAACAATTAAGTATAGGGAAAAAAGTTAAAATTGAAAATGGAATGTTAATTGATCGGAAAGAACAGGCGGTATGCTCGAGACTATTATTTTATTTGCTGAAAAGATTTAAAAACGACAAAGAGATTAATTGAAATAGGGGTTTAAAAAAAACTAAAGAATTGCAGTCGGACCGGACCGACATTCCTGGATTTTAGAATTAACCGTTCCTTGCCGAACGAAAGGGTACTAATATATAAAAACCATATTTAAAGTACAGTAAGGTTTATTTAAATTATCATCTCTGTAGAGCTTTACGAGGGAGTTATAATTTAGACTCACAATCAAGTGACGAGATGGCGCTTGAGTAGGCACATAATGCAACTTTTACGAGCGACATCGTACTTTGGGACTCACCGGAACTTTGGAGCAACTATTGGGTGTTATTCGTCCATCTGCTGGGCTTTTCAGACCTTTAATGGGTTGGCAGTTATTTTTGAAACACCCGGATCCGATCCTGGGAACTTTCGCTAGTTAGGCATGCGCCTTACCGACTGGGCTCCAGCCTCCACATTTAATAGTCGGACCGACATTTCCTGATTTTTGATTAAATTTTCCTGCACGAAAAGACATCACTATGACAATCTGATCAAAATTCACGGATTTGGAACCAGTCGGTCCGGTCACTCGTTTCAGACCAAAAGGGTACTACTATTTAAAATATATTGAAAAAGCATCGAAAATACTAAATATTGTGCTGCAACGAGAAGATCGGAAACAAAGTTCAATCAAGTAAAAAGTAAAACATAAATTCAGCAGTCGGACCGACAGTCTCGGATTTTGGAACAAACCGGTCCGGTCATCTATTCCGGACCGAATGGATACTACTATTTAAAATACAGTAAAAGCGCACAGAAAATATACATTATATGCTGGAACGAGATAATCGGAAAACAATGTATGTAGTCAAAAGTAATATACATTTAATAGTAGGACAGACATTACCTGATTTATGAATGATATCTTCCGGCTTCCGGACCGAAAAGATATCGGTATATGACAGTCAGACCGACATGTTCGGATTTTGGAACGAACCGGTCCGGTCCTCCGTTCTGGACCGAAGGGGTTGTTCTACTGTCGAAAGTAAAATAAAACTGCATGAAAATATAGATTATTATGCTGGAACGAGAAGATCGGAAACAAAGTTCAAGAAAGTCAAAAGTAAAACATAAATTCAGCAATCGGACCGACAGTTTCGGATTTTGGAACGAACCGGTCCAGTCATCCGTTCCGAACCGATTGGTACTACTATTTAAAACACAGTAAAAGTGCACCGAAAATATATAAATAATTTAGCAGTCGGGCCGATAGTTTCGGATTTTGGAACGAACCGGTCCGGTCATCCGATCCGGACCGAATAGTAATACTTATTTAAAATACCAGTAAAACTGCCCCGAAAATATAAAATAATTTAGGAGTCGGACCGACAGTTTCGGATTTTGGAACGAACCGGTCCGGTCATCCGATCCGGAATGAATAGTAATACTTATTTAAAATACAGTAAAACTGCACCGAAAATATAAAATAATTTAGCAATCGGGCCGATAGTTTTGAATTTTGGAACGAACCGGTCCGGTCATCCGATCCGGACCGAATAGTAATACTTATTTAAAATACCAGTAAAACTGCACCGAAAATATAAAATAATTTAGGAGTCGGACCGACAGTTTCGGATTTTGGAACGAACCGGTCCGGTCATCCGATCCGGACCGAATAGTAATTCTTATTTAAAATACACTAAAACTGCACCGAAAATATAAAATAATTTAGGAGTCTGACCGACAGTTTCGGATTTTGGAACGAACCGGTCCGGTCATCCGATCCGGACCGAATAGTAATACTTATTTAAAATACAGTAAAACTGCCCCGAAAATATAAAATAATTTAGGAGTCGGACCGATAGTTTCGGATTTTGGAACGAACCGGTCCGGTCATCCGTTCCGGACCGATTGGTACTATACTATTTAAAACACAGTAAAACTGCACCGAAAATATAAAATAATTTAGGAGTCGGACCGACAGTTTCGGATTTTGGAACGAACCGGTCCGGTCATCCGATCCGGACCGAATACTCGAATAGTAATACTTATTTAAAATACAGTAAAACTGCACCGAAAATATAAAATAATTTAGGAGTCGGACCGATAGTTTCGGATTTTTTAACGAACCGGTCCGGTCATCCGTTCCGGACCGATTGGTACTATACTATTTAAAACACAGTAAAAGTGCACCGAAAATATAAAATAATTTAGCAGTCGGACCGACGTTCACAGATTTTTGAACGAATCGGTCCGGTCATCGCCTTTTCGGACAAAAAGAGTTTTTGAAAAATACATATTATGTACTGAAGCGAGAATATCGGGATCCAATGTACAGGGCAGTCAAAAGTAATATACATATAATAGCCTGACCGAATTCCCCAATTCTGGAACGATTTGGTCCGGATTCCGGACCGAAAAGATAGATATTAATATATGACAGTTAGACCGACATTTACGGATTTTGGAACAAACCGGTCCGGTTATCCGTTCCGGACCGAAAAGGTATTGCTATTTATAGTGGAACAAGACTGGAATGAGAAGATTGTGACTCAATGTTCTGTTCAGTCAAATATTATTATTTAACAATCGGGCAGACTCTCAAAACCTAGGTGTATTTATATATTTAAAGCGGCGAGATAGAGTTTTTCAATCCAATTTCAGTTCCAAGTTTCATAATGCTTGTAAATTCTACATTTTTTGAAATTTAAAGAAAAAAAGTTGGCAAAAATTTCTAAATTATGCAGTTGGAACGATGGACCCGTTCCTTTTGAAACAGTGGACCGGACCGAGTCGTTCCATTTGAGGACCCGTTCCTTCGGACCCGTTCATTCCGGACCGACCCATCACTATGCTCTTTTTGTTTTCACAAAACAACGTGGGAAAGTCTTTTTCGGTTTCGAAGTGTTGTGATTTCCTGTCAAAATCAAAACATGGCCAGTGCTGTGACCAAAATCTCGCGTTCCGTGCTCGCAACTTCGTCCAAAAATGTCAAGTCCAGGTCCTCCGCTATCCGCAAATGTAAGTAGACGTTTTGATTTCTAAAAACCGGCGTTGCTCGGAGCCGGCTTTCAGTCAAAAGTAGGCCTAAGCGCTTTTGAATATGTGTCAAATGCGGGGCCACCTGACATCAAATATTACGTGTTCTTTTGATGTGCGTTGAAATGAGTTAAAAGGATGTGCATTTATTTGATTGATGGTGACATTTGTGAATTGAAATGATGTGCTTATGATATAAATTATGATTTGTTTTTAATTTTGACATTAATTAAATTCAATACTATTATTATTAGGTGATCATGTCATCTTCAAATATCGACTAACTTTTTTTTGACCATTAGATTCACAAATTCTTTCTTTATGATATGAATAACAATATGAAGATCTGTAACATTTTGTGTTGTTGGTTTTGGTAGTTTTTTTAAAATAAAAATCAATTCAAACAACTGAAAATATTTGAAGGTATAACTGCAATATAGGATCTTCAATGTTTCCAATACATTACATAAATCACATGTGGATGCATCTAAAAAAAATATCCAAATAGTTCTTACAATTGTATATTGTATTTCTTTTTGATAAAATAAAAAATTTACCTTGTTACAAAAAGTTAATTCTAATTAAGGATTATCCCATGAGCAATTCTCTATTCTAGATTTACCGAACCAAACCAATTCTTATTGTGACATGCATCTTAGTAAGATGTTATGCTTAAAAATGATTTTGAACTATAGTTGTATCAGAAAAAAAATGAGGGTTGTGAATTTCAGATAAGTTAGAGCTAATTGGTTTTGAGATGGTGAAGGGTTCTTTAATAAGCTTTATTCAATGGTATGAATTTACACATAGTGCAGATGATGTTTAAATCGGCACAAATTGAAATAATGAAAAATTTTATTTCCCAACACATTTAATGATTGGTGGCGGCAGTGGTGTGGTGATTAGCGTGACCGAGTACAGACCTAGGTTTAAATACTGTCTGGTTATGAGTCAGGTTTAAATTCCTGACTTTTGCCTAGTCCAGGATTATACCTTGTCTATCCAGAATTCGAGTCTCCAAAGCATTTTCCTCCACCATCCCCGCATGTGGTTTTCTATGAAACAGCGTGAGCATGTTTTTCCCCCACCCTACTTGGGTTTGAACTGTTCGGATTGCTAACCCCTCAACAGAACCTCAAACGCATTAGGTTTAGAAAAGCGTTGATCCACCCATTTCCTAGGAATCAAAACGAAGGGATGGGGAAGAAAGTATTTTCAATGCTTGCATAGTAAATAGACAAGGTATAGTCCAGGATAAGACTTGTGTTGATGCCTCACATTCAAGAAAATTATCATGCATCCTCTCACTTATAATGCCACTAAAATCCATCCTGCACTTTCTTTGACTTATTTATCTAATTTTTCACTTTTTACCAAAGGAAGCAGACTATTTTTAATCTTTTAAAATTATAGTTGTTTCTCATTTTGCCAAACTGTGAGATGTTGCAGCTCTAAATTGGATCGTACTGTTGGGTTGGATGAACAACACATTAATTTTTCAAAACATTTGAAATTATAATTTTTTTTTGTAAATTGTAATTTGTTACTTTTGGAAATTAGTAATTTTAGTTTTTACTGGTAGGTAATTTTTACAAATTGTAATTGTAACAAGTTACATTTAAACAAGTAACGGCCCAGACCTGATAATGGGTTTGAATATTCTGTTGTCACCATTATTTATTACTATTTTTTAAAGATATTCAAACCACATTAAAAATGTGGTATTATTGAGCCGAGTCAGTAACATCTATCTGACATAAAAAAAAGTATTGCAAAAATATTTAATACAGCTGGAAAAATGTGCTTAAAAATCCTATTAGATTAACATACACTCCGTGCCCAACCCCAACCTAATTTAACCAAAATACACTTTTCATTCAGATAAAATTGCCTAATTTTCTCAAATAATATTCAAATCTGTTAGGCCTTAAACGAAACTAATGTTTTAAACATGTTTTCTGGATAGATTCACAAGTAATTTATGGAACTCTTTACACCCGCTGAAAGATCTTCTCCATAGCATATTTCATTCTATTTACCCAACTTAGGTTGGCAGGGACTATAGAGGCTTTTGGATTGGAGACAGTCATTCTCCCTTTAAAAAAAATTACACTGTGGGCTTGGGAAGTTAACTATAACTGTAAGAGTCACTCCACATATTTAAAGAGTTAAAAAGAAGAGGAAACTTTATATTTAAAGTTTAGTATTAACTAAAAAAAAGGTGCCTGAGCGTAACTAATGAATAATTAAAAAAAAATAACCGATGCATTTTGAAAGTGAAAATACAAAAAATATTGTCCTACTTTTCCGATGCCCTTGTAACTAAGAAACCCCAAAGGGTGTTATCTTTTTTCCGCACTTATTGCTCCATTTAGGCTGATAGAAAACTGTTCCCTTATCTTATCTCTTTGTCTGTGGAGATAATATTGCTGCATCATCTCTCTATTATCCAATATTTATCAGCATGTAATCAGCTACAAATAACAATAAAAAAACGAAACGGTCTTGAAATCTTTGTGTTGCGTCCTTGATAATCTCTACCAGTTGTCAAAGGCATAAAAAAAAAAGTAGTCATTATTTAAGTGCTAATTGTTTACCTGGTTGAAGTTCTATGTTTCAACGAACATTTTTAATTTCATTATATATTTTATAAATTAAATCTTAACGTATTGCATATAATAAAATTCATTTATTTAAGTATAAATTTTTAAAAATCTATTTAAATATCAACAGATTTGATAAGTTTTTTTTACATTAAAAGAAATGTTCATATCTCACTCTTTTTTTCTTTAAAATCTATATTGCAATAAGTTTAACTATAAATTTATGATTTATCGAAGCGATAATACATTCCATCCATGACAACTATAAAAGTTTTGGAAGGGAAGTCAATATTTTTTCATTTCATTTTTGTAATTAAAAACTATACCTATGTAAAATCTCTCCCCCCACTTTGGATTACTAAAATTATAAACTTTTGCAAATTTCCCCATTACATAGTTTCAGGTCTAGAAATGCTGAATAAAAATAAAAATCTATCCAAACTCAATTAGTGAATCACTGTCACACGGAAACAGAGCACCAACCAGTGTACCGATCGAGGGAAATTCAGGAATGAAAGCTAGTAGGAATTACGTAATCTGGAACAAACCAATTGTTCTTTCCAATCATTTATGCAGAAGTTTTACGCGTTCCAATGCAATTCAATCAACATCTGCCAGTCCAAGTAAAACTCATTGCGGTAGTTGCTCCATTCTAAATCCCTCTGTAGGTTCCGATTTCCATCCTTTGTGAGGAAATGAGACAATTAGCGCTTTTTTTTTCTCGATTCGGACCCCTATGTCTAATTTAAAACGGGAAGAGGTCAGCGACCCTACCTTCCATTCTGGCGGCTTTTCAACCATCAGACATTTGGACAACGAGTCAAATTAAAAAAACATCATTACAATTATGCTTTCAGTCATTATGGTCAAAATGAAAACCATTCAATAAAAAATAAAATAATTAGTTCCATTATATGTAGTCTCCATTATGAAACACGGACTAGATTTTTTTATTGTCTGGTTTTTATTTTGACTAATATTCGAAATTGTTTGGATTTTTATGCTTATGACAATAACTCATTTGTAGTTCTTATTATTAATGACGTTCTAACGACAATTGAGTGGGCTGAAGAGCCCAGCCGGTAAGGCGCTTGCCCTTGTTTGCGAATGGTCCCAGGTTCGGGCCCAGTTATTGTCAAAGTAACTGCCGATTATCTATAAACCGTCTGTGCAGCCCAGAAAGTCTAACAAATGTGTTGAGGGGGAGTGCACGTTAAATATGCTCAAGTCCAGACGCTGTGTGCGATGCCGCTCCTAAATGTTGCGTTGTGTGCCGGTTATGCACTTGCAAATTGCGACGCCTGCCGCCAATAAGCATCTTGAAGCTCTAGTGCGACGATAATTAAACCTAACCTTTGGGTTGAATGACTTGTACGTCAATATTGATGAATCAACCAAAATACAGGGTGGTTATAAAATAACGCTCGCTATTCGGAGTGGTCTGTACTAGTGGAGACACTTACTAAACGAGAAGGGGGGAAAAGAATGGAATCTTAAAAAACTAACTCGTCACTTGACCAGGGTTCTAAATTACGAGGTTTAATTGGATGTGTTGGCCGTAATTAGCCATAATTGGTTATGCCTCGTAATTTAGAACCTTGGTCAAGAGACGGGTTTCTTTTCTATGATTCCATTCTTTTTCGAAAAAACAAACAAACAAACTCGTCTCTTGACCAGGGTTCTAAATTACGAAGGTGTATTGCTATGTTGGCCATAATTGACGACGCCTCGTAATTTAGAACCCTGGTCAAGAGACGAGTTTGTTTTTTTATGATTATTTCTTATGATTCTATCTTTTTGATGATTCCGTTATTTCCCCCCTTCTTGATTAGTAATTGTCTCGTAAAATACGTCTCAATTTTTGATGCATTTGGATTATTCATTCAAGCTACGAATAGCGAGCGTTATTTTATAACCACCCTGTACACGCTTCGCCTTTTTCTTTGGAAAATTGAAATATCGGCACACTGTGCCAAAACTAAGAAGGTATCCACTATGAACTATTCTAGCTTGAATATAGAAATTATCTTTCCAGACCCATAAATATTTTATTGAAGGGCTCTTGGTGGCGGAAGTTTGGCTCGCGGAGAAATTCCTCGTAATCGGCTGCGAGCGATACAAGCTAATATTAGTCCGCACTCGGCACTTATAGAATTTAGATTATTCTGCATTTTCAGAGAAAGGGTCCGTTGGAGAGGACATGGGCTCCAAACTATGATCTATTTGTTATCTGGAATAGATTATGCACAATGCACAACTTGTAGATTAGATATTAATTAGTCATCGAAATTTGATAAGTGCTGATATTTAGGGAATAGTTTGTATTATTACTGGGTGCGGAACTAAATGTGATATGCTGGAGTTGTATATCTTCACAAAGTATTGATTTAATTAAAGACATATTTTTAGCAAAAATTGGTTACTTAGAACCACTTCCGCACACTATTTATGTGTTAAAAAAACGACCTTTTGATAGTTCTAGTTTAAACTTTTTTCGCCCAAATCGACTATTTTCAATATCTTTTTTAACCCTTTCACTTCTAAAACGGCTCAGGCGGCCGTACAGCTAAGAATTCGATAATGATATTCCTATCACATATTAAGCGTACCCAAAAATCGTGGGTGCGAAAGTGTACCTTATTGTTTGCTAAATTTCTTTGAGTGCTGAATAATTATGTAATTTTTTTTTTTTTGTCACTTGAAGAACTTAAAATGTTATTTTTTCCGAGAATTTAAATGAATTCCAGTTTCGGTGCGCTGAATTTTTTTTTACATCGCAGATCGCATTAGTGTGGATGCTAAAAAAATAATTAAGTCTCTGCAAAGTAATAGACACTTTAACAACAACGTAATACGGAAAGGCCAATCAATATTCCCTCGTACTGCTACTGTAATATTAAAAATAGTATATGACTTCACAATTTTGTTTTGAGTGCAATAAGATGCAAAATAACATTTTGAACTTAGAATATAAATTTAAGATACTTTTAAAATTGCCACTTCTCTCTCTCTTTTTCTTATGGTGCAAGTCGTTTGAACACACATAATTTTTCGTGGCGCCATCTCTATGTAATTGGTCAAAGTAATAGAAAAACGTAAAAAAAATATTATTTAGATTTTAAAAATATTAGAACTTTCGATAAAAATTGTATCTGCGTCTGTGTTTTAAATTAGATTTTTGTGAAAAATTTAATTTTTTATAAACAAATGAAACATTGTAAATTGAAAAGGTCAAGCGTTTTAAACAATTTTCAGCAAAATTAAAGCTATTTTTTTGTGATAGAACTTTTGAGTGTTACCATCCATGAAATTTTATAAATAGTATTAAAAAAATATTAAAACTCTGTATGTGTTTTAGTGTAATATGAATACATTTTAGGTTGATTGGTTTATCTTTATAAGATGACATAATACAGATATTTTTCATGGCTTCAGATGATGCAACTCTTTTGTTTTAATTTTTCCGCATCCTGTGATTTCATTGGTTGCTTCGGTTTCACTCTCAAAATGACAAATAAAGATGAAACAAAACTTTTCTTTTTTCTGCAAGCTTTCTTTAGCAAATGTTTTGAACAACCAACATCACAGCAAGAAGTTGGCATTTAAAAAAATTTAATTTTTAAGTAAAATATTCTGAGAAAACTTTTTTGAATACCAAAAAAAAAAAGAACTCCATATGACAAATGAAAACAAACAGTTGGAGTCGTTGCCATCCATTGCGTGATATAGTCCGACCATGATAACTTGGCAATCAAAATATTTTGATTGTGGAAGATTCCATTTTGAATTGAGGTTTTAAGCCGAAGGAGGACGGGATGCCGGCTCAAGGCGTTTGGCGAGAATAGGGTTTGTTGGTGTAGTGCGATTGTAAATAATGTATCTCACTAGAACTGCACATCAGTTATCGGCTACAGAAGATTGTTGTTGATTGCTGGTAGCGGTTAACGATTACATGTGTATTTCTTTGATATTTTGAATCGTGGAATAACTAAATCTATGATTATTTTACAGAATTTTAATTAACCATTTCTAAAAAAAAGTTCAAAATTAATAAACAAACTTGTAGTTAAGTTATAAGTTCCACTGAGTATATTTCCCAGTATACTTCTATGATTTTTTTTCCATTTTGATGCAGGGTTTTAAAACTTAAAAATATGACTGTGACTAGGAATTACACCGAGGGACGGGAATATTAATGGGAAATATAAGAGTAATCCCGATGCAAGTTCGATCTACCCTTCGATTGATAGTCTGTTTCTTAACCTTTAAGAAATATGCGCCCAAAAGCAATGAATCGCCAAACATAGTAACTCTTGCCCAAAACCAAAATCTTCCTTACCTTTTTTCGAAGTGGACTGGTCTACAATCAAAATATTTTGGTTGCCAAGTTATAGTGGTCGGACTATACATTCTTGCATTCTATGACCTATGTTTTTTTTAGTCGCTGAATGATTAACAAAATAAGTTTTCTCTTCCAGATGGGACGGACAGGCGCATCGTGGTGTCCAAGCCGGTCGTCGAACTGGATGGTGACGAAATGACCCGGGTCATCTGGGAGAAGATCAAGGAAAAGGTGCAAACAACACTTCCTCAATCAAAAAGATTCTTTATCTTATCAAACCAACTAATTTATATAATTTCTTTTTATCAAATCTATGACTATTATTTGCCCCAAATTGACTATCCATATTCATCTAATAAATTTCCATAAATACAGTTAAACTCTGTTACAACGACCTCCGTTTGCAACTATTGCTAGATTATAACTTGAGTATTTGGTCCCATTAACTGACTAGATCTGAAAATTATAATATTTTGCTGATTAACGAAAAAAAATTTCAACTCTTCTGTTCAATGCTAAAAAAAAATATACATATGTTTATATGATATTCAAAATGCTGAATTAAAAAAAACATTTTTCTTTAAAATATTTTTTACGAATTTCTTTTTCATTATTTAAATTTTATTTTATTCACTAAATGATGCAAAAATTGACCAATTTGAAAATTATTTCTTGTCTCAAAAATTTATTGACCAAATAAGGCAACATCAAACAGCTGCCCTTAAACTTGCCCTTAGGGGTAAATTTTTTTTCAATGGATGTAATTTTATAATTTATATTAATAATGGATATTGTACAAATTTACTACACTTAATGTATGATATTACCACATTTTACTGTATCAACATATCTTTAACCTTGTTTAAGTTTTGATGAAATAAATATTGTTTCTTTCCTCCTATTATAAAATATTTAAGAATTTTAAAGAAAGGGATTAATAATTTGAAAAATCTTGTCCATTACATAATAAAAATCCTTCATCTTCCCTTTGAAAAGCTGATCGTCCCGTGTCTGAAGCTGGAGTGGCAAATGCCCACAGACCCTATTTATATTTTGGCAAGGGGCCTGAAATTCTAAATTGATAAATACACTACTTTTTTTGCTTGTGGTGCTTACCAATATTTAGCTCAAGGGCTCCACTCTAAAACATTTCAAGACGCTAACATACTGACTCATCCAATTTTGCACAGCAATTAATTATTTATCCTCATTGCAACTTTTGCACACTACGGGAAAGTGCTTGTACTACATAATGAAGACTTGTCCATTGTCTATCGAAAATCTTCAATCTTGGGTATCATTTGGATCTGACATAATTTACACATCAACAGGAAGATCATTGTGCTGATTGAAAGATTTCTTTAATCTTATTAAAGTTTTGATAATTAAAATGCTTTCTTATTTCTATAAAACATAAAAAAATTTGGAAGGTTACATTTTTGAAAGTTTCATTTTTGTTTGACAAAAGTGAAAGATTTTATGAAGTAGAGAATGTGACACAAAGTCTTGTCTCAAGATATTTCTCACAGGGTAATTTAAATCCTTATGTTTTAAATTAATCCTTCCCCTTCTGCAGCTGATCTTCCCGTACCTGAAGCTGGAGTGCCTGTACTACGACCTGGGCCTCCCTTATCGGGACCAGACCAACGACCAGGTCACGTTCGATGCGGCCATGGCCATCAAGAAACACAACGTCGGCATCAAGTGCGCCACTATCACCCCGGATGAACAGAGGGTAGAAGGTGAGGGGCCATTTTTTTAGGCTCTCCACTCAATTTGTGATTGGAGCACTACTTGAGAACACCCAATAAATCAAATTTTCAAAAAAATCACATTTAATTTTTTTTTTTTTTGTAAGTCTCATTTTCTTCTTTCCAATTCTTTTTAAATTTTGTTTCTGCGATAACTAGAAGTATTAAGAGTTCCCACCAGTCCTTAAAGTCCTTAAGAAGTCCTTGATTTTTATTTTCAATTTCAAGGACCCTTTAATACTCCTTGATTTTTAACAAAATCGTTGAAAAGTCTTTGATTTTTGATAAAAAGTACCCCTTTTAGTACTCCTTCATTTTGACAAACAATCGTTGACAATGGCTTCCAATAAAATATATCCTTTTTTCATAAAAGGCTGGGGAGCCCAGTTGGTAAAGCCCTCGAAAGGTCCTAGGTCTGGGCTTTGTTGAAAATACCTGCTGACTTATAAACAGTATGTGCAGCCACAACAACTAATGCCTTATGCAAAAGGGGGGTACGTTAAATATTTTCAGATCACCGAAGCTGCATACGATGTCCCCCTAAAAATTGCTCAGATGTCATCTTGTCACTAGACTTTGGTTCCAAATTACTATGTTTATAGCCAATAGCTGCCTCCAGTTTGACGATAATTTCACCAAATCCTAACCCTTTTCCCCAGAGTTCAAGCTGAAACGCATGTGGCCCAGTCCTAACGGAACAGTCAGGAACATTCTCGGGGGAACCGTGTTCCGAGAGCCAATCATCTGCAAGACCATTCCCCGTTTGGTGCCAGGATGGACCAAGCCCATCGTGATTGGCAGGCATGCCCATGGAGATCAGGTACAGATTGTTTTTGCACTCTTTAAATTGTATTTTGTTTGCCAAATTTGAAATTTATTTCCAACTTCAGAAGTTGTTGACCTAAAACTACTACTAATTGCACATAAGGGTTAAAATTTAATCAGTCGATGTTATTTTGTAACTTTAATTTATAATATGAGTATATAATACATATTTTCCATTGCTTGATACAATTAATATTTAACCTTGTTTAAGTGTTGCGACGTTTGTGTCGTTAAAGGTTATGACATAAACAACTGGGTCCTTTGAATGATGCTAAAACCGGGTCTATATTTATTCAACCATGTCCTTAATGTTAAGATACATTGTCATAAAATGAAATATGCTCTAAGACTAAAACTTTCTGACCCAAGTTCACTTTAAAAAAAACTATTTTTACGAGACTTAAGTTAGACTTCAGTTTTAGTTGCATTGTTTCTGTCTTTTTTTATTTGCCTTACTGCTGCATGAATTAGTTATTTAAAACAGTGAGTGAATATTAGTGACCAGAAGTTAAAATATATTTATTCATAAATTCTGAAATACATTTTAATAAATTTAAATCTGCATCGAGACTAAAACAATTTGCTATATTGACATGATACCCTTTTATATCATCGCCTTTCACGATTTGCAAGTCGAGTAAATGGACCATCAACATGTTTTTGTCATTCAATGCATGTGGGGTAATGGACTACGCTCATCCCTTATAGGGTGCACCTTTTGTTATGTCATATTAAAAACCCCTTTCTTTCCGTTGGTAGTACAAGTGCACAGACATGGTGGTGGAGAAGCCTGGTCGAGTGGAGCTCCTGTACACCCCCCATGGGGCCAACCCGGAGACCCAGAGAGTAGAGGTCTTCAACTTCCAGGAGACAGGGGGAGTGGTCATGGGCATGTACAACACAGATGAAGTGAGAACTGGAATTATGTTTTTTCTTCATTGCTTTGTTATTAACTTTTGTAGCTCACAATTTTTCAATTAAGAAAGTTACTTATACCCTTTGCTTTATAATGTTGCTTCATTAACTGACCTGCCAACTTTGTAATAAAAGCATTTCTGGATTCTAAGCCTGTGCAGCCAATAAATTTTAAGAAAGTGTAAAATCATGTTGAAACTTTTTTTAAAATCTATTTTTTTTTTTTTTTTTTTTGGATTCGATCATGACCTAAGCATACAAATTTACTCAGAAAGTTAATTATAAGATAGGGTCTTGTATTAAGTTTTAAGGGATAATTATGTCCTAATTTAAATTTGCAGCATTTTATTTAAAGTTCTTCCTTTCATATTAATAATCCTGATCAACCCTATTATTAGTTTTATTCACATCTAACAGTAAAATGTAAAAAATTCTTTAAAAAATTTTTGACATGATTTTTGGACTCTTTAAAAGTAATTAGGTCATGGTATAAGAAACATAAGCATAGTAGATCAGTAGAATCCTTAGAAATGCTATAAGTAGGTAAACTTAATCAGTTTTAAAAGGCTGGCTTGGCTTTAAATCTTTTCCTGGTGGAGATAAATATATTATCCTAAATCGTAAAAAAAAACTCGTTATGCAACTGATAGTTTTGTATGCTATCAAAAATAACAACTTATATAAATTAAAGGATTTTTTTTAATTTTTCAGTCCATCAAGGGATTTGCCAGGAGCTGTTTTGAGTATGCCATCACCAAAAAATGGCCTCTGTATTTGAGTACAAAAAATACTATCCTGAAGAGGTATGACGGCAGGTTCAAAGACATTTTCCAGGACATTTACGATAGGTAAGTCAAATGCGTTTAAAAAAAATATTAGTTTATTTATACTTTATAACATTTCAGCATGTGTTGTAGGGTAAACTTTAACTATTTCGACCAGTATTGAATTATTTCTTTTGGGCCCGTTAGGGTTTTGTGGTAACATTTTAAGTGGTTAGAGAAGAGATGGAATGTAGATAAGTTAAACTAAATCTAGCATTTAAAAGCTAGTGCAGGTTAAATTGTTATGTAAATGTTTATAAAAGTTTGGTTAAACATTAGTATGTCTGATTCCTACTTCAGGTTACTTCTCTAAAGATCTGTGCTCTTAATAATGAGTGCATTGTAACTATTTCTTTTAGTAGCATGGGCTGTGTATTTTTAGGCATTAAAATGCAATTTCAACTGTAAAGTTTGTTTCGTCACAGGGACTACAAATCCAAGTTTGAAGGGGCTGGCATCTGGTATGAGCATCGGTTGATCGACGACATGGTTGCTCAGGCTCTCAAGTCCTCTGGTGGATTTGTGTGGGCATGCAAGAACTACGATGGTGATGTCCAATCGGACATCGTGGCACAAGGTAATTTTAATTACTTATTGTAAGTAAAAGTTATTAAGCTTTTCTTTCTTTTTTCCTGCTCAGAGGTTTATTCTTTAAGGTAGAGTCGTCAATTGAGTTCTGCAAAAAAAAAAAAAAAAAAAAAAAAAAAAAAAAAATAGTTTTCGCATTCGCTTACAGAAATAAAATATCTTTGCTCTTTTTATATGCTCTCAAAAAGTTATTTTTCTGGATAAAAGTTTATTTCTGTGGTTTTACAATAATGAATTGTTGAATTGAGTTAGATTTAGATTTTAAAATATTGCTGTTTTAAGACAACCTTCCTGATGACCAATTTGCATAAATAATAATGCAGTTAGCCATCAGAAATTTGTATTTATATATTTGAAAATATAAGCTGATTTTATTATTATGTACTTTTTTTACGAACAAGCCCTAAATGCCCTCTTATCTAACCTTACCTACCAAAAGGACCATATTTTCCTTTAAAGAAAATGCTCTAGAAACTTTATGTTCAAATTAATAATCAAAAATAATACAGATAGGCCATCCAAAAATTTAATTTAAATATTATGAGAAAATAAATTAAATTTTTTTTCTTTAAGGTACTTTTTATAACTTTTTGAAAATCTGAACTAACAATACTGTACAAAGCCATTTCAGTCGTTTAACAAATTATTAAAATGTGTTCTTGCAGGTTACGGCTCTCTTGGTCTGATGACCAGTGTGTTGGTGTGTCCCGATGGAAAGACTATTGAATCTGAGGCAGCTCATGGAACAGTCACAAGGCACTACAGGGAACACCAAAAGGTTTTTTAAGCTTTGTTTTACTATTATTAGTTTTTATTTAACACTTGTCTAAGGATTTGGTGTATAATGTTGTTTTCAAATCATATGAAAATGGCGGGGCTCCTCAAAAAGTTTTAAATGTCTTTTAACCATCCCTAAAAAAAGCATCACTTTTAGAAAAATGCCCTAAAAAAGATGAACAAAGTTTAAACATTTGTTCATCATTCTATTCTAATCCCACCTCAGTATGAATTATTGATGATTAGTTAATTTGGAGTATTTAAAAGCCAATAATAAATCAGAAGAACCCCTTAAACGGTTGAGTTTTGCTGAAATATTCGAGTGAGGGCAAATATCCACAAATATCTGGTGGATAAACTATACTTATACCCTTAAAAATTCTATCGTAGAAGTCTGATATTTAGAATGTTTTTACTATTTTAATTTTTGATTCTTTATATTTCCAATTCTTAGTTTTTCAGAAATTAAATAGTTTACTTTCTTTTTAATTTCTGATTCTATTTACTTATATCAAAAGCATCAAAATGAAAGCTTAGACCAAATGAAGTTTTGTGAAAAGCAATTTAATTTTTAGATTCGCAGTATCTAAGCCCTTTTGTGTCTTCTGAGCTTCTAAGAAAAGTCATGTTTATTTTTTCAGATTTTGATTCTAGTGTTGCAAAATGATCTAGTTTAATGAATACAGAAAAAATCTTATTTAGTCTGTATTAAATTATACACTTTAGATTAATACAGTAAGAAAAGTGGAAAAACTAATAAACTATCTATAATTTAGATTTATTTTTCTCTTAACTTTATTACTTATTCTTGAGTAATATCTTCAGTGAAATTGTTATTTCTGATTTATATTTATGATTAAAGGGCTACATTTTAATTTATTAGTGTGCAAGCTAGTAAAATTTCTTTATCTTTTCAACTTTATTTATTATACTGTTGTGAAATATTCAATGTATTTTTTTAATGTATTTCAGGGAAACCCCACGAGCACCAATCCAATTGCCAGCATATTTGCTTGGACACGAGGCTTGGAACACAGAGCCAATCTAGATTCTAATAAAGAATTATCTAGGTATGTTGGTCTCTTAAAAAAAAAAAAAATTGAAAGTGGCATAAGTTTATTTCAAGTTGGGAATAATGTAAATGTTATACTTCTGTTTAAAGGTTTCTGACAATCAGTTGAAAATATTTATTGTTAACTTTTTCATGCATAGTAGAGAATTTATAAAACAAGCACTTAGTAATTGTAAGTAAACTTAGTAAACTTTATTTAACAGTAATCCTGATTGCACAAAAAAACCTATATCTAACTAGGATAATCTTTTTATTGGCTTAATTAAGTTCCAGTTTTGCTTATTTTTTTTAATTTTAAACTGAATTTAAAAAAAAAAATGGCACTGAGTGTGGAACAAAATGATATTTTTGCTTCCACGTGTTCCAATGGAGTTGAAATAGTTAATTTATTAAAAAAATTGCTCAGGAAAATCAGCAAATTCTTTTTTCACAGATTCTGTAGCCATTCTGTGACGGCAGTACTATATTTCAGCATTGCTTATTATTTAAATCTAATGTGTTTTTCTTGTTGGCAGGTTTTGTACTGTTTTAGAAAAAGCCTGCGTGGACACAGTGGATTCTGGGAAGATGACCAAGGATTTGGCAGCATGCATTCACGGACTGAAAAAGTAAGAACACTGTAGTCTATTCATTGAGATGTAATTGTAATGGGCTTTATTACCATCAAATAAGCACTACATTCACGCTGCTCAATCTGTCAGTTACCCTAACTTCCTGGCTGCTGTCATGTTTCTTTAGAACAATTAATATTTTTATTATCTTTGCATTTCTAAAATCCTGAAACTAAAAAAAAGCACTATAATAAATCAATAACAAGACAAAATATTAATAAAATATAAGAATAATAATTGAAGGATAAGAAGAATAATGTATTGAAATGTTAATTTAAAAATGTCCATCTGCTTAACTACAGTGAGTGTCTAGGCAGTTATAGTCTAATGTGTGAAAATCCAACCAATATTTTAACGACCACATCCCAGAAAATCGTCTGTTTTTGCAATATCGTAACCAAATTGTTTTAAAGGGTTTCTGTTTGTAATCTATTGTAACTTCAAAATAATGGCAAAGTACTATCGATATCTGTTTTTAATGAATTAATATTGATTAATGAACTAATATTTATTGAGATAAAATATTATTAGGTTTGAAACCTAATAATATTTTATCTCAAGTTACTATCTAGTTTCTGATTGATATAATTTAGTAAGAATTATGATTAAAAAGGCCAAATAAATCTGTTGGGGATCTTACAAAAAATTACAACAACGTCATGATACAGGCTATGAAACTATTTATTTTCACTTTTCACAAATATCTTTACAACAGGTTCTAGAATTTTACAAGATTCAGATTTCCAAACAATTATTTCTTGAACTTTAAACTCAAACTTTTCTGACAATCATGGGAATGCAGTTTCATCCTTTTTCTTTATTTCAGGAATTTGATTTTCAATATAAACTCGGAAGAATTCCTGGCATTTTTTGCCTTCTGAAGTTCTTGTGACCTCCATTGATTCTGGGTTCGCGTTGCGTTGTGTTATACTTTCGGGAGCTACGAGCGAAATTTTCCGCTGCTAAAGTCTTCTGAAGATTCTCTCGCGAAGGCTTTTTCGAGATTGCAGGGAGGCGAGACACTCCCATCCCATCGGCCATTGCTTGCCCGGAAAGCACCTTTCTTCTGTTTACATTGAAATTCCTTGTTGCAGAATCATCAATGAAGTAATCAGGTACTTGGTGAGAAGTGTTGCCAGCATCCAACTCTGTATTCTTGTATTCATAAAAAAGTGGGGACTCATTTCTTATGTTTTCACGCTCCTTAGTTGTGAAATTAGTTCTAGCTGGTTGAGTTATTCTTTCTTGAATGTATGAATCATCAAATCTGTTGTAAATAGTATTGGCCATATGGTTTCCTGAGTTGAAATTACTCAAAGTGCTCCTTGGATCAACCTTATTTGTCTGTAAATGATTTGAAACATCCACTTTCGTTTGTGCCTTTTCTTGAAAGTCCCTGCTATCTTCTTCAACTTCAGAATCTGGCAACATGTCTTCAGCAATGTCTTTAAATCCAAAATACAACTCTGCAAGGTCATCAAGTGTCTGTGGTTGTGATTCACCATCATATAAAGAAGGGTCTGCACCACAAAGTTTTTCAATTTCCTTTTCTGATTTATAATTTTGATATGCCTTTTCTGCATTGTAACTTCTTGGTGTCAAACCGTTACCATTTTGTATGAAGCTTGAGTTAGGCTTTGTTTTTGGAACTATTGACTCCCCTAATGTTCCATAAATGGTGCTGATTATGGAATTTCCAGAGTTGAAATTCTTTAAAATACTTCTTGTATCAACCTTATTGTTATAAACATCTCTTGCACTATCTTTGCTAATGTTATTGATTTCCTTTGGTACATTTCTCGCATTTTGACCTTTTCCACTTGCGGTTTTTTTGGTCAAGTCTGGAGGAGTACCATGCAATGCGTAGGACATTTTGTTTCCAGAATTAAATTCTACAAGTTTCTCCTTTGTTTTGACTTTAACTGCGTCTTTGCATTCCACGTAATCTACCAGGGGCCTGATCTTCTTGTTCACACAGCAAGCCCTTACACCAGTGACACAATTTGATTCAGCACAAGGATCTTCAGTAACTTTCTTCAATTTCTCTAGGTCATCTTTTGAACCGAGATGTGATATTTCTTCTCCATGTATCTTGGGCGAGTCTGGAGGGGTTCCATACAGTGCATAGGCCATGCTGTTTCCTGCATTGAATTTGGCGAGCTTTTCTTTTGTCTTGACTTTAACTGCGTCTTTGCATTCTGCATAATCAACCAAGGGTATGATCTTTTTATTGATATGTTTCGCCTTTGTACCAGAGATGCAGGTTGTTTCTGTACTAGGAACTTCTCTAACTTCCAATTTCTTTTGGTCATCTTTTGTACTGTGATGTACCTTCGGTGAGTCCGGTGGTGTTCCATACAGTGCGTATGCCATACTGTTTCCTGAATTGAATTTGGCAAGTTTTTCTTTTGTTTTCACTTTAACCAATTCCTTGCATTCCACATAGTCCACCAAAGGCCTGGTCTTCTTCCTGACAGGTTTGACCGGAACACTGGGTGCAGGTTTTACTCCGGGCAACATGGTTTTAGAAGAATTTTCATTTTGACTTTGGGGTTTCTGGTCAAAAGTTTTAAATTTATTATTTGGCAAATTCTTGTTTTTAGCCATCATATGAGTTCCACAAGCTAGCTCAGAAGGATGACCGTTTTTAACGATTCCTTTGCCTGCTTCTGAGTAATTCAAGTGAGGGAGCTTTACCACTTTGTCTTTATGAGATATTTTAGGCTTTTCTTCCTGCTTATCTTTACTTAACTTCTTTGAAATGTTGACTTTAACTTCTGGACGATTGAGGCAGGGAATATTGCCACCATGCTTAAGGGATGTGTTGGCCTTCATTTCTCGTTTTCCTTCGCTTGCACTTCTTGCAGCTTTGATGTCAGCATCTTGGCACTTCAAGGCAGGGAGCTTGACTACATTGTTGCTGTCTTTTTGGCGCTCCTCTATACTTGTGCGTTCAATGCAATAGCCTTTCATATATGGAAGCTTGTCCTTGCATTGAGTGTAAACTGGTTTTACGGTTGGAAGCTTGTCAACATCGTCAGCCTTGGTAGTCTTTCTTGAAGGTTTAAAGCCGCATGATTGATTCTTGTGATCAGGCAGACATTTTCTTTGCAATCCTGGTGATGTGAGACATTGCTTTGGTACCTTGAGTCTAGCAGCAAGTTGGCCTTGGCCATTTGTGGTAAACGCACTCATAGGCATAACTCTACTATTAGAAGAAATAATTCTCTTGGCATTGGTAACGTCATCAAAGTTTGGAGGTATCTTTTTTATGCCTCCATTTCTGGTTGAGATCTTCATATTATTTGGTTTATGATCTTGTATTGACAAAGGAGCCATATTTCTATCACTAGAAGACGGTTCTTTCGCTAAAGACAACTTCTGAAGACTTTGTTTATTTATTCTGTCCATATTTAAAAGAGATTATATTAGCTTGATATTGCAGATTAGGTATTTTTAATTGTTTGGATGGAAAAAATTCCTGTATCTAAACTAACAAGATATGTTAATTATAATAACTCAGGAATAGTTGCTTCATAGGTACAAGGAGCTTTTGGAATGAATGAAAACTTCTCTTAACTGTTTAATACATTGTTTAATATAAATAAGTTGTTTTCATTGTTGGAAAATTAATGCAAATAAGACTTGTTAAAAACGTATTACAACAATGTTTTGAAATATATTACAACAATGTTTTACACAATATTACACATATATGATTACTAAGCAAGTATATGTGTAACAGTAACAATAACTGTCACCTAAAGTCACTTCTAAAGAGCATTTAAGCACTTTAAAACGAAATTCGTTAAAACAGTATTCAATTATAATAAGACTGAGATTCTAATAAAGCTATTTTAAATAAATTTATAATGTGTCCTTTGGGAAAAATTATTTGTTGAAAAATTTAAAATATGCAACAAAAATTCCAGGCATAAAGGATAAATTTACAGGTTTTGTCTTTAATTTAGCCATGCTATAAATGGCTGGGGCTGAGCTGAAAAATCTGCCAATCAATAACAACTTGTATATGGGCTACATTTTAAATCTCTTGTGGTTGAAAAGTCTTGATGCCTTGTGCAATGTTGCATTGGGTGCCAGCACAGGTGTTGACCTTATCACTTGATCATGGTTTTGATTAATGGGGCTGCAGCCAATAACGCTCGTGCGTGTACATCTTGTGGGTTTAATTTAACAAAATCAGAAATACTCTTCCCTTTTACCTTAAAGCAGTTTTAGAACTAATGGTGTGTAACACGATTTTTTATTAAGACTAAAAAAACACAATAAATTTAAAGGTAATTATATACCATAATCAACTATTTCCAATACCTAAAAAAACCTCTTAAGTTCTATGGCAGCTACCCTCTTGTATGATTTTCTTTGAAGCCTTATGATGTCTGACTTGGTACAAAGAACTAAAAAACCAAATTTGAAGTTGGCAGCTATTCTAGCTCAAGCTGTAGAGTGGTTTCAGACAGACTAACCCATGTTTGAAAACCACTTTTTCCTGAATTAGCACCCTCCATTTTTGACACCATCTTAATACTTTCATTACCTTATACTTCATATTAGGTAATTGAAAGTAAATGATAAGAAACTCTGCTTTTTATTTTTATATTCTAAGACGTCCACAATTTTAATTTGTGAATTATTTCCAAGCCACTTCTAACCCAATACTTCTTTCTTTCCCAGTGTGAAGGAGTCTGATTACCTCTACACCATGGACTTTCTGGAGGCCATTTCCGAAGAGCTGGACCAACAGCTCAAATCCTAGACAACACAATTCCACCAATTTCACCGAGCTGCACGGAGGATTAGGGCACATTTCAAAGGCTGTGTTGGTCTGACCGACTCATTCTAGTTAAAAGGGCTTAGCAAATAAGAACGATGAGATGAAGCAGCCTTAGGGCGAGCACGTATCTCAACCCAACTCAATCAATAAGAACGATAAAAAAAATTGGCAACAGCAGGGACAGTCAGTATGAAGGGTGCAGTTGCAAAAGTCCCATTATCCAAAGTATAACTGAGATATCAAGTTGGGGATTGGTGAAATTCAATTTATAAATTCTATTAATGATAAGTCTAATTGGATAATTGTAAATTCTATATTACGAAGTCTCCAACCAATGGGCCAGTCCCTATACCTTAGTTGAACTTTGGAGAATGCGAGTTTTGATACTACTCCATTCATATAGTATACAAGGATAATTTGTTTTTGGAAGCTAATGATTGTGCTCTTTGTGGGAATAAGCAAACATTTTTGATAATTTTCACAGCTGGGTTAAAACTTCCAACCAATTATTTTTCCAAAAAGTTAAAATTATAGTCCTGCAGTGAATGGTTTTAAATCTCCTACCAGTTGAAACTTTGACACCGAATAATTTTTTTTATTTAATTAAATTTATAAAAAATGATATTGAAAAAAGTAGTATGTACATAGCTTAGGTGAATGGCATGTTAAATGGTGTCTCTACACAGGGATGTGTCAGGGCAATAACAGGGTATGACTTGGGGCCATTTTTTGTATGATATTTTACATCTGGACAGGTTCCAATAGTACTTAGAATCATTGTTGCTCTGACACACCCAAATATGACTAGTAATTTTGCCCATCAGGATTTGGTCAGACCAACACAGTAAAAAAAGGGTATCTTATGGGCTTATTTGGGGACAACCCACGAGCTTGTTTCAGTTCAGGAGGAAGGGTAACAGAAAGTAATGTCAGTGTTGTGAAGACTTTTTTATATCGGGAATCATTAGTTAGTTTTAATCATTGCAAAGCATCCATGTTTCAAAGTGGCTGGTAGCTTGTGCTGCAAATATTGAGTTGTAATGAATGCTAAAAAATGGAGGGCTCGGAATACAAGTGTACCAACTCCGTAAAAATCTTTTTTTATTCTTTGGAGATTTAAAGTACAACAAAATTGCCACTTAACATTAAAAAAAAAAGATTAGATGCCTAGATGATATTATCTGAACACATTATTCATTATTGCACTGAAATTCTACATAGTAAGTGCATGCAATTGCCTCACTAGAAAATGACAAGTGGATTTGGTTCGCTTGGATTCTGAACCCTCAAAATAGTAATTGATTTGTGTTATGATTCTTCAGTATTGTGTTAACATTTATCTTCCTGATCAATGTCGATATATAATTCATGTTTCAAAAAATTAGTTTATTTAGAGTTTACTTTTTCTATAATCTTGTTGCTTCCTTATATTGAATAATTAAATCCAATCTCAATTCATGGTAAAAATTCGATTTGTGAAACTTATTTTTATTGGTAGTCTTTTATCTTAAATCATGCTTTCACTACTAACTAATCAGCATTATTTTTATTGTTGACAAATGGAATTGCTTAAAATTCTGAATAATCTCATTGGTTTTTACTGAGCTGACATCGTCTTTACACTTAGGGTTAACGTGTGGGTATTTTTCTTGTAACTGGTAAAAAAAAATGTTTTGTAGTGGTCAAAATGGTGATATTGTACTGTCTTGATACACATTGCTTTATTTTTTTAAGGAAATGTCTTGCTATTAAAAAAAGGAGTTTATATATGTATATTTTTTCTGTCTTTTATTAATTTAGAAAATATTAACCATAACTAATCATGGATAGTCATTGAAAGTTTTCATTCTTTCGTGTTGATTGATTTTATCAAAAATTAATGAAAATCCCAATGAGATAAAATGTTACAATTGATAATAAATATTTGATATTATTAAATATTAGTAAATTTAACCTTTTGAAATTTTAAATTTTTTTTAATAATCACAATCTTAAATTTTCAATTTCACAGAATGAATCACTAGAAGAGTTATTGTTGAGCTCTTGTATAGTTAGCATATTTTTGCACTGGTAAATTAAAGCATCTGCTTGCCCCTATTTATACAAGTGCACTTTTATACAACTCTTTCATCACACCCAGTATTAAAATATTTTGTAAGAATGACTTGCAGCAGCAGGTGGCAACTTAATGAGTTCCAATGAATACTTCGTAGAAGAGAATAGTATGTTATTGTTAAAAATTAAATCTTCCCAAAATATATGCCTTGTGTACAAGAAAGAGATTTGTTCACTTTTTGCAGGGGAATGAAAGTTGGAAAGAAATGCATTACCTGAAGCAAGCCAATTATAAAGTTCTACTTTTATGAGTTAATAAGTGGTTGTTAAAACTGCCTTTTTTAAACATTATTTATAAAACAGTTTTCAATCTTTCAAGTAGAAATTGGCTGTGTTGATACAAACAATTTTTTAATGTTCTATACTGTACGTAATATTTGTTTGTCTAAAATAATTGAAGGGACAACTGGATGAAATTTGTTAAATAATATTGTGGCACACAAGAAAGTGATGCTTTTTTGTTATTTTGGAAATAACTACTATGTTTTTAAAGAATAGCAGTTTTTCTGAAATATATAATTATCCCCCACATCCACTTGTCCCTTTTTAGAAAATATCATATAAAGTCTTAACAATTTATTTGTACTAAGTTCTCAAAGTAATTTTGGTTATGTAAAACTCATTTTTGGGTGGCTGATGTGATAATGGCTTGTTTTCTTTTCCAATGATGTTGTGCGCCCTTCACCCTGTGCATTTAATTTAATAAATTCTGTAAAAAAAAATTTGGTTTCTTTTTTTGTTTTGTATACTAGTTAGGTACTTTTGTTGTTCCCAACAGTCTGTAGCTGTTGCCAAATGTTCAGGCTGAGTTTAATGAGGAAGTCATATGCTTGTTTATTACTCTGAAAGATGAGTCAACTGATGACCAATACCAGACTCTTGTTTGAACATGGGTTTGGAAGCTTGAGTCTGACACCAGCTGTTTAATTTACCATCAGCCCCCTAAGGGACATTCAAACATGCAACCCTTGATAATTAAAAACTAAAATATAAATGTTCTTAATTTACAATATCCATAATGGTAAATCTTTGGAATGTCCCTATTGACCATGATTTGAACATTATGTCCTAATGTTTAAAAAAAAAAATTCAATTATACAATTAGAGCTCTTTTCTTAACTAGTAAGGGATGGAGAGAGATGGAAAGGCGCTTTCCTTGCATGCGAAAGGTACCTGGTCGGCATTACAAAAATAACTGCAGATCTATAAACTGTCTATGCAGCCTAAAAGATAGAATACTCCTCCATATAGAGGAGTACGCATTAAATATGCTTCCAAGTCCTGATTCTGCGTTCAAGGTTGCCCTTAAAAGTAGCATTGGGTGCCTTCTCAGGTGGTTGCCTTGTTACTTGACCGTGTTTCTAAATTATGTCGGCAATAACCTTTGTTGCTCTAGTGCAACCTAACCTAATAAAAAATAATTCTAACATATAGTATTAGTAATGTCTATACGACTTAGGGTTTTAAATGGCTACAGCAGGCCCTCTTCCCTTACTACCTATTTAATTTTCTAACATTAATGCAAGAGGCAGGATTCAAAACCAGACTGCCATTTATAAAGAAAAACGTAAAATACCTAAAAAAAGCGGATTCAGCAATTTAAATAAAATATATGTATGCCCTAAAATTAATTGTATTTTTGACGAATTGAAAAACCCCTATGAAATGCATTGTAGTACAAATATTAATGCATGCCTTATGATATACTTGAGATACAGTGGTGGCCAAAAGTGTGACCACTTTGAAAGTTTCATGTGTTTCAACTGTTAATTGTTTTCTTGCATCTATTAAATTTCGCTTAAATACAAAAATTTAAATATTAAATTGAAGGTAATTTAAAGTAGAATTTCACTAAAAAAAACAGAATTAAAGTATCTTTATTGCAAATAAAGTTATGCTCATTTTAGTTGAACAAGCAAGCACAATCGACGGATTCTCTTATGCTGAAATTGCAATACAAGTTGGTGGTTCAATGACTTGCAAAGCTAAGACAAATACTATTAGTTGCATAACTTATTCGTAAAACATATATTGTAATACTGTATTTATTTTTAATTCTACATGAAATTACTTTGATGCTGATGATGGTGTGTTCATGGATATAGATTACATGGGACCAAAGGTCACATAGATGGCTTCAGCAATCTGCACACAGTGGTCCTCATAAAGATTAAATTACTTTTAATTTGATATACAATTAATATATTCTGTAATCACACAAAGTTGAAAAATGTGAAACTTTCAAAATGTGTCCACACTTTTGGCCACCACTGTACATATAAATAAGCAGATACACCCCACAAAAAAGCAGAACTCCTTTAATAAAATATACAAACACGTTCAAGCAATATACTTGACAACTATAAACATAATGCAGCAGGTGATAAACATTCCCCCAAACAGCACATAGCGGTCGGTGTAGGCCCTTTTTTCGATGAGCCTCATCACAGTGTTGGACAGGCCGAGGGTGTTGGCAATGTCCAGGATTTTCTTGTGGGCACCTTTCAGGGTCGACCTGAAAAAACAAGTTGAAAGTTTTATTTACGAATGCCTTTATTCTCAACAATCCTTGCAATCAAGTTTATAAACTAACCCATTAAAGACCACTTTGTTAATACCCTTGACACCCTTCATTTCTGAATAAAAACATAAGTTTTTAAAATTAGTTTATGTGTAACTTAATTTGTCAAACATAAATTGTTCATAACTAAGGTCTTTTTTTTGTGTCTTATTTGTTGTTTATTCAGGTAAACTGAATCCTCTGTTTAAGGCTATAAACATGCGTCACCTCATTTTCAGAATTTTCAGCAATAAACATAACTTAGTAAGTTTTTGGGCCAACCCTGTGATTACTGGTTAAATGGTAAAAATGCAGAGTAATTATATGAATTAAAAAAGGACCCTTGTCTAGCAAGTAAAAAAAAATTGAAAGATTTAATCAAAACCACAAGCAGAAAAAACAGTAAACCAAGAAAGTTCAATTCTAATTAAAAGAATAAACCATTCTTTTAAAGGAGGAAATAATGCAATTTGTTTGTACTAACTTAAATCTAGTGAAACAGTTTAGAGAGAAACCGGTTCCTATATTTAGCGGATTAAATTTAGATTTGAAAAAATGTCTGCAATAGGCAGATAAACTGCAGTATCTAGACTTAGACTCTTTAAACCAGGGGTTCCCAAAAGGTGGTACGCGTACCATTGGTGGTACGCAGGAATATTTTAGGTGGTACGCGTGAGTGATGTGAGCAACATAATGCTATTATAGCTTCTGTACAGATGGTGTAGTAGCAAACATATTACTCATTAAAAACATTATGATTATTTTAAAGAGAAATCTTTAATTAACTTCTGAATCGGATTTCGGATGTAAAATCTGGTACTTTTGATCATCCAGACAGCTCTGCTATTTTTGATGCCATTTGTTACGAGTTACTTGGGTGAGAGTTGGTTTTTTTTGAACTCCTGTTCACAAAATATAAACTTAGAAGCTGAATAATGAGAACTTAAAAGTGAAAATAAGTTCTACTACTCCAAATGTTTGATATTTTAATCACATGCAAACAACAAAAAGTGTCGCAATCTTTGCTAAATCATTAAATATGAAGTTTTCTCATAAACTTATTCAAAAAACCTTTGAACACTTTTATAAAAAAAAACTAAATAATATACATTTATTAATATATTTAAGTCTGGTGGAACGTCAAAATTTATCAAAAAGTCAAGTGGTACACAGGTGCAAAAAGCTTGGGAACCCCTGCTTTAAACCATTGTTGCAAACACTCAAGAACTCCAACTTATAAATAAGAAAGCATGCTAAAATTGTAAGTTTTAACATTTACTTCAATTTTTTTCTTGAAGAATACATAAAATCACTTCAACAAAATACCAGAAATACAATATTTCCAGCAGTCTATTACCTCTGCTCCCTCAAATTCCCAAGCACGCTGGCCCCCTGTCCCAATAGGTCGTCCACCCCCCTGTGGGCCCCCTGCAAAGAGGTGTTGTGTTGGAGGGCGTGGTCTATCATGATGGTGGTGTTCTGGTCCCGATTGGTGGAGAACTTCTGGTTCAGAAGTTCGTCCCGGTCTCTGGTCTCCTGTTCTCGTCTCATGCGCCGCTGCATGGCGTTCTGCAGGGATGTCTGGTAATGGCGCTGGTCGTATTTGAGTTGGTCCACCTGGAACAGAAAAAGGTGAAGAAAATATCTTCAATTTGATGCACAAGAGGATTCATTAAATAAATAATGCAGATTGTTGGGGCAATTGTTAGTGCAAGTGTATATGTTTCTGTTTCTTGTGGTATCAAGGCGTCCAACTTCACTCCAGTTAATCCACCTTGTTGAAAAGAAATGGCGAGAATCGAGAGGGCTAGTTTGAACTATCATCGTACTGGAGCTATCTATACAAATGCATAATTTTAGTGCAAGTAATGTTGAAAAAACATGATATGTTAGGTTAGGCATGATATGTTAAGTTAAACAAGGACAGATTAGTTTTGAACCATTCCCAAGAGAGAGCATAACTAATAAGAGAACTTGACACATTTGCTTTATGCTGACACGTTTTAATCTTAAGTTGCTTTGTAGGCAATAGAGAAAGAGAGAGAGAGAAAGGCACTGCCCCATAGATCCACCAACAAAAATATGATAACATTCGTTACTTGTTTTAAGGAAGTGGTTTGAACTTTAATTTTTATATTTATTGTTCTGCTAAATTTTCCTTAATGTTTTATGGAAATCGTCAAAAGATGGAGGAACAACAGTCCAATATCTCTTATTAAACAGGGGTTCAAACGATTGTTTCGGTATTGAGTTGGGACGAGAGACCTACCGTGGTTTTTGCATATCCGCGCTACTAAAATTCCGACAATACAAGCAAATAAAGTAAGTTTTTGAAAAACATTCTAGAGCACAATATAATACCATTTATTAGAAACTTAACCTTACAAAACGTCTGTTTGTTTATACCTGGACTCGGGCCGCGACCCTCTTGTTGGGCAGCTCCTTATTCACCAAGATATCGAGTTTGCCGCAATTGTCGCTGATGGTGTCCAGCAGATTCTGAATGTCCCTCTCCACCAGAACAGCTTTATCGACAGGACTATGCTCCAGACGGACGAACTGCCGATGGACTTCTTCCAGCATAGCGAAAGTCCGGTGGTAAAGAAGATCCATGTTTTCGAAATGGTTTTAAATGTTCGAAATGTTGGTCATATCACGAGGAGTTGGAATTTAATGCATCTGGGTTTTCGTTAGATGACATCGCACACGAATCAATTTAGTTCGAACTTCATGTCACAAATTGCATTAAGAAACAAAATGTAGCAGTAGACACGACATCGCAGGGGTTGCTTGAAAATGTGACAATTAGTAATGTCGCCAAACTAAAAGTAATGCCAAAAGGATTCGAACTATTTTTAAAGACAATTTTGAAGAAAATTTTTACTACCGATGGCCAAAAAAATTATAATAACATTTAAAAAAATATATTAAAAAAAGCTTAACTTCCTGCTTAACCTGCATGCATTTTGTTATTTTATACAAAGTACGCCAAGTTAAGAAACTTTGCCAAATGAAGCAGCCAGAAACCTAAACTTAGACGGTATTGCCACTTTTATATTAATAAAACCCTTATTTACACTTTCGCTGGAGAGGCAAGTCGGTTGACAACATTGTCAAAATTACTGTGGATCTTTTAACGGTCTGTGTACAGTCCAAAAATACTTTTAAAAGAGAGACTGCATATTAAAAACGCTTTGAACTCTTGACGATGTACCTTATTGTGCACGCTCGGTGTTGATTTCGTCACTTGACCAGAGTAAAAAAAAAAACAAGGCAGATGATCGAAAATAAAGCAATAAACCCAACTGAACTGAAATAAGCTATTTCCATTACGAAAGTGAAACTTAAAAACGAATTAATATATATTTTCTTTTTAATATTAAAAAAAATGTAGTTATTTGTGGTTTTTTATAAAAACACTAACAATGTGAATTTTTTTTGTTTAAAAAATTCAAACAAAATACAAGATTCCCATTATGCAACATTTTAATTTCGCAGAAAATTTCAGGTGTCATGTAATATCGCATTTTTAAAAGCGTTTATTTCCTTCAAGAAGTATTAAAAATATTTTTTGAGATCTTTAAATTTTTTCCCCACTTTCACGAACCATGGCCTTCACTGCTTGGCTTCACTGCTTCAGCCATTTCGCGCCTTACGTCACGGGTTGCGTCATCCTGCTGATGTTATGGCAGTTTTGCAGAGGTAAACAATCACACGCTGGTATGTTGTTAAATAAAGACTTTGAGGACAGTTCCAATTGTGGTTAATTCAAGAATGCAATCTATGGAAAACAAGCATCGGGAGTATGGGGTGAAAGAAAAAGTGAGTTATCCACAAATTATTCAGCTATATATATTTATTTGTTTATTATTATGTATAATGGTGGTCATGTGATTTTGTTTTGATGTAAAGGTAGGCCTAATTAAACGCTATTTTAGGTACTTCTCCCGCATATTATACCAATTGGCAAAAATTATGGAAAAGATATTGATAAAAAGTGTTCCAAGGTTTGTCCCTCGGTCCAACCTTAAGTCTGTTTTAGTTTTGGTTTCCGATTGGCTCACAAGATGGTGCCCGTCTTTGTTTACGTTCTTCTTCCTATTGAGTGATCAGTCATTTTTTTTACCGCATGTGACAGCGATTAAAATGTATTTTTGTGCTAATTAAATATGTAGAACAAATTATTGTCAATTTTCAGGGGTCAATTTCATAAAATAACCCCTGAATGGTTGAACAAATAATAATAAAAAAAAATTTAAATAATAATTTTTAACAAATTTAAAGAAAAATTTGTTAAAAATTAAACATTTTACAACATTTTGAAAAAGTACATCAATACTTGCAACAATTTGTTGTTAAGTTGTCTTTAAATATAATTAAGTTTTCTTAAACTGCTAAAATCACTCTCTGCTTTCTTGTGAATTTGAATTGAAATATAAAAAGTCAGGAATATTTTTGCTGAACATAAATGGCAGCTTTTAAAAAAATTGTATTATAAGCATTTTGGAAAACAGATGTTGAAAATTCCTTTTAAACAAATATCAAATGTCCTCTACACAGTGAAGAAAAAAAAAGGGAAATTTTTAAATAGAAAATCAACAAGCGAGTTTGGCTAGACTTTAAAAAAATGGAATTTAAACTATTAATAGTAACAAACTGTGTGCACTTTTAAAACCATAACAGTTATGTCAATAATAACAAAAGTGATAATAATAAAGGTAATTAAGTTAGTATATGGGGATGTTATTTTTGCAACCATGTTTTTAAGTTGCACTACTTATAAATGTACTAAATGTATTTGTATTATTAAAAAATGCTTAAACATAAAAAATAAAATATATATTTTTTTATTGAAAAAGTATTGATAATCCACAAATAGAATTTATTATAAATAATATTTACAAAAGCTTATATTTTACACATATCACAGACAAGAGGAAAATAAATATTCATTCAATTGTTTTTGTTTAAAAGCAAAGTCATAAAAGTAGGATTATAGTTAAGTTTTGGTGCCCTGTTACCAGAAAATATACTTTACTGAGAGAAATGTGGGAAGGATTATTATATATTTATAGGTTGGTTGGTAGACATATTTTCAGGCTTGTGTGCTTGGTCAGAGACCTGTCTATAAACCTTCGTCAAGTAAGACAGACACAACACACATACGTGACAGATTCTGCTATCTATCGCTCACCTCCTCCACAATTTAGACATGTCCCTGAAGGGGTGGGAAATAGTCTCCAGGGACCTGTACATGTGGGAAACAGCGCAAGGATCGCCCACAGGACTTTCAGACCCAACAGATTTAACGAGCATGTACATAGACTCGGTGGGTAAACTTCAGTGGTACTGAGACTCGATCGCGGGACCTTCCCATCCTGAGATCAAGATCCTAACCACAAGGCTTCCCACAGCCCCACGTTACAGTTTTTTTGTCATTTCAAATGGGTTGGTTTTTTGGAAATCCGCCACCAGCCCAAAATGTTAAAAATTTTCAATAACTAAACTAACGTAGAACGACACTTTTGTTTCAAGGGTCCTGCTTTAAAAAAATCTATACACAGTTACAAATAAATATTTAAATAAAAATGTTGTATTTAATTTACTTCGTAAAGCCCAAAAATATCAATTTTAAGAAAAGCTTTCTCATGTAGCTAATTTATGTTTAGGCAGAACTTTGCGCAAAATGTCTTGTTTAGTAATTAATTTTCTGCCTGTAAACTGATCGACAAAACCAATTCAAGACACAATGAGTTGGTCATAATTAGGTTTCAAACTGTACTCCCAAATAATAAGTTACAAACTAAATTCTTAGGAATGAAACAATAAAAACTTGATTTCGGTAAATACTAATTAATATTCTTCGGACAAACATTTTCCAATTCTTCAGAACTTGTGTTATGAGTAAACAGACTTGAAACAACCTTTCATCAAGAGGAGAGTTTGAATTGAAGAGTTTAGCAGAAGAACGTGCTAAGTGACAAAAAGATGAAAATGAGTATTTTTAGTTTGCAATTAGATCTGTTAAAAACGGTCTGCTCATAAAATCTCAATATTCTTCAAAAATGTCACACAGCATGTCCTTCTACTAGGACTACAGCGGGACACCTCCAATTGCTGTCGGCTCCTCTCTTGCGTTTAGAAATGGCCTTGTAGAGGGAGTAAGGGAAGTTTATCACAAAACTAAGGCTTGCTATAGTCTTATATTTCAGAAAAGGAATATCACGGAAGAACCACAACCTAAGGGATAGGAAGTACATATACTTATATCTTTGGTGCACTTTACGTATATGTACCTTTTTAAAAAAGTTAGGGTTGGACAGGAAGTTTTTGCCGAGAACGGATTTCAAGAAATCGTCCTCCGATAAAACTTGCTATTATTTTGGACAACTACAGAATCTGTTTAATCTCTGTCTATCTCTGGGAAGATAATGGGTTCAATTCAATTCAAGGCAATGTAACCTCAGAGCATCCTTTTGTGCACCACGAATACTAAACATGAGTTATGTTCAATATTTTGAGATAAATTTCAAAGCATGTTAGCTAGTGCCACCTCCAGTTGTCCAGAATGTATCTTCATACGACCAAAAGGAAAGCAGATGGCAGAAAATGGCAATGTAGTTTATTTATTATACCTATGGGTGCCCTGTTAAAGTTTAGGCTGGACGAGAAGTTTTCACCGACAGATATTTCGAAATCCCCCACCGTTACAACTTGTAATCAATTTGGACAACTAAAGGATGATTTAATTCAGGTCTCTATTCCTGGGCACATAATGTGTTTCATTCAAGATACACAACCTCAAAGCATTACCATGAGTATCCTATCCCTGCAGAGAGCCTCAGTGATTATGTTTGGTGTTGCAAAATGAATTTCAATGCATCAAACCGCAACATGTTAGCTAGTACCTAAACCAATTGTCCAGAATGTATCATCGTAGGATCAGGAGATGGCAGGAAACCCGCCACCAATAAGATTCTTAAGTATAGAGACTTAGAGTCACAACTCTCGCAATTCGGACATCCATAGCAAAAAATAATTATAGCAATATAATCTTCAGAACAGCCTCTTGTGCACCACGTACGCCATGCAGGTGAAGAAGAAGAGCACTGCCAGCACCACGAGTATCTTGTCTGTGACCTCCCTGCGTCCGTACTTCTGGAGGAGGGTCCTGGAGTGGCGCAGGACCCCGCCCATGGCCTTTAGCTCCTCCCCTGTGTCCCCCACCACCTGCGAGGAGCCAATCAGGGCGTGCAGGGACTCTTCGCTCTGCTTCACCTGGAATGGAAGAAATACACAGTCAACCACTAGTTATAGTAGAGAGCCTAAAGAAAAGAAGGAACTAGTACTTTGTGCAAGTATTTAAGAGTGTCACCACCTTTCAGAGACTGGCAACCGGTCGGCCAATGAGGTTGTAATTGCCTTCGTTCTGTGGCGCTACTCTATATTCTTGTGCGAAGTAATAGTTCATTCTTTTCTTTAGGCTTTTTCAGTTATAGCCATAGAACTGGGTCGAGTTAAATTGTTCAGTAAAGCTGCATATTGGCAATGGATGTCATAATTTTGAACCACAGTCGGGTGACAACCCACTAAACCCAAATTTTAGGAGCGACATCTTACAGGGTGTTGGGACTTTGGAGCATATATAACATGCACTCCCTCTAAACAGGTAAAATATTTGTTACTATTTGAGGTTGAATGCAAAAGTGTATGATCCACTGGCTCCCCAGCCCCCCATAGAACTAAGATAATCATCAAAACAAATGGGTGTTATTCAAACCTTGCACAGACATAGTAACAAAAATAAGCCACAGAGCAGACAAACAAAGTGTACATTCTTGGGTACTAAGCTCCCGCTTAAAAAACAAAGTAACCATTATACAGGCTATTATTACATAAAAATAATTCTAATATACTTTGAAACTAAAAGTTCTATCTAAAAAAATTTGATTACTGCCGTGGGCTGATAAACTGCAGTAACCGCAACAATGAGTTGTACCATTTTTGATCTGAAATAATATTTTTACAGTTTTTTCTTAATTGTTAGAGTAATTGAGTTATTGCAACAATAGTCCAAATCATTATAGAAGTTACTGCAGGTTACCTGCCCACTGCAGATTTTTTTTCTCTAACGAGGCTGCAACATTGGCGGTCAAGCCTTTGCAGACTCGGCATATTCCCCGGAACTGAGAGTCATTTTTTATGGCACCATCTAGGTGTTTTGTCAGTTAGTTTACTGCCAATTTTGATGCACAGATTACAATGAATCTAAGCTCTCTGTGGATGTTAAAGTATGCCGAGATTTAAATTTTGCCAAGAGAACCCAAGCCAAATGGGCCCTCCAGGGATCTTTTACATACCACATAACCATATGACATGCGTGTCCAAGATTTTCCCATCCAGAAAATCTGACGACTCAGGCGGAACTCGAACCTCGATCTTGGGCTAACGAGGCGGACACGTTTAACCTCTCAGCCACTGAGCCTCTCCCACTGCAGATTAGTTCAAGGCATTTTGTAAAACTGCCCTGTCGTCAATTAGCCTTCCTCTAGTCATTGATAATCCTAACCCCTCTCGATGTGATTCTAATGAGCGAGAGGGCCTTCCCTTACCTGTGCTGCCATCATGCTCCCCAGCGCCACCAGGCTGTCCGTGATGGAGGAGGCCTGCTTCGAGAGGCCGTCCTTGTCTGCCCTGCGCCGGGGCTGCCCCGTTGGTGGCTCGGACGGGCCAGTCAACAGCTCCTCCCTGGGTGGAGAGAGATAATTTCACATTCATTCATAATGTTTTGATTACTTATGTGTTAAAATTGGAGTCCCACACACAACACTGTCTTTAAAAAATGTAACTCTACACCAATAGGCATATAAATACTAATAAAATAAGGACTGAAATGACTAAAGTATTTAAAAAATGAATTTCTTAAAGATCAGCCAATCAGCCATTGGTAACAGGTTTTATGTAATATGCCTACCGAATTGCTTTTGTAAAAAAGAAAGTTTGTTAAAAAAAATCATAGCAAAGTCAAACCAAGTTTAGTAAAAGTTTAGTCCGAAAAATTGTTTACATTTGAAAACAATTTTAATATAATCCCTTCAAATATAAACCGATTCTCATCCTCTGAACAAATTTTATTTAAAAAAAAATAAAGTTTTTAAATTAGGCAGCAAAAAGCTTATATTTTTGGAAGTTTACATTTCATTTAGAAGCTTAAATACAGGGTCTTTAGTAGTTGAAAGGTGTGTTTCTACAAGTACCTGTTTGCGCGATCTAGAAGTGCCTGGCAGGAGAGATTTGCCCTGCGCAGTGCAAACTGATTGGCAGCGTACTGTTTCTGGTGTTTCTCAACTTCCTTGAACATCGACAGACGATCACTCTCCCTGAAAGACAAGAATATATTATGATTAATCCAAATCACTGGCCAATCAACTTTACAATCTTGGAAATATTTAAAAAATCATGTTTTATGAAGATACTTTTCTTGTGATTGTTTCTCGGTAACCCTTAAACTGGTCTTGAAGTGTTCCTGATTGATCGTAAACCCTATTCCTATTAACTAATGTTCATATTTGGAGGAAAGTCTTTAAAACTCGAATTAAAAAAAAAATTGTCGCCTTGTCAGCGACTAGGATTACTGCCTCTTCTGTCGCGTTTTAGTAATCAACGAAGAGTAATAAGAATATGTGCTGTTTGAAAGGTTTTTATTAAATTTTCAAGCTCACCAAACTACAGACTGGCCATTATGTCCTAGCTGTATCTTGAGGTTTTTATTTAACCATGGGTTTACAGAAAACTGCAGTCACTCATGTCATGTAGTATCTTGTTTTTGTAAATTTTCCAACAGTCTGTATAAGCTTTATGTACGCTTCTTAGGTGAGCTTTTGAGAATCGATTCACTAAGCAGATTGAAACTTTCTGTGTAGCTGGTTTAATGGTGATTGAAGACATATAAAGAGTGCAAAATTTAGCAAACTCTCAGCTCAAGGACAGAAGGAAAAGTTGTTTCTTCAACCAACTAATGGAAGTTGTTTGTGGACCGCGCCCCTTGAAATTTTCCATTTAACTGATTTAACACTAAACCATGCGAACTGCATTAAAAGTGTTTGCAGACCATGTGATCAAGGCACACTAGATACGAGATTTCTACTACTGATAATTTCTTTAAGGTTTAAAAAAATATTTACTCAAACCCAGGCATATTCAAACCCCATCCCACCTGTCTTGTTCCCGGGCGATCGTCTCTAGCTCTTCGATGCCCTGCTTCATGCACTTCATGTTCTCCGAAACCCTTGTGTTGAGGCCGTTCAGGACATCGCACGGGCCCTCGCACTCCCGAATATCCTGAACCAGTGCCTTGACGCGGAGGTCGGACTGCAAGATCTCTTGCCGGATCAGCTGCACTGTCGACTCGTCTGAAGCTCCTCGAACGCCGTTGTTGCGCGGCCTTGCGTCGGATGACCAGAACATTTTCGAATTTTTTATTTTTAAGTACAAATTAAGCGAGATTCGTCTTAATTTTGTAGTGAGCAAATCGTGCTTTTCTCGACGTAGTAAAACGAAACGTAAAACTGATGATGAGCTTTAACGTTGCCAATTTTTTAGTTATAAATGACGAAGGGAAACATTTTGGGAGTTCGATGAACTTGTATATTTTAATAATATTATTGTTACATTAATCTAAACTTATTTTAATATATAAGTCTCACGAAACATGAGTAATTTTTTTTTGCGGAATTTTTCTTTGCCTAATTTACGAGTGTAAAATAATGGGATTTATACTTTGTTTCTTTTGTTCAAAACCAGCAAGATTAAAAAACTGAATTGCGACCAAAAAAATCGCTAATTAACTTAATTTACAGAAAATTAATAAAATTTAACTGAAAAAATACTTTTGGAAGAGTCTATTTTATATCAGACAAGGGGGTGGAAGGTTGTTCGAAACTTCGTCTGCGCCCTTCCTCTCTCCGCTCCTCTCTCGAAATGCGTAGTTGGTTTGCTGCGAGTTGGTTTTGATCTGAGCGAAAGACCGGTGGATTTGAGTGAGTATTTTTCAGCAAATTTTATTAAATCTGCCCGTATTTAAGCAAAAAACCAACGGAAATGTTTAACTGTGGTAATTATAAAGACTATTCTTATGACATTTTCAATCTGATTACGTATTTTAAATAACTGTGATCCTTTATCGTGTATCGATTTTATTAAGTCGCATTTGAATTCATATTTGTGTGATTTTTTTTAATCTTGCGTGAATTATTTGAAAATAATCTCTAATGTATACACAATGTTGACGATAATTTTAACCCTTAATGAGAAAAATAGATCGTTTGTTTAACTACGTATTACTTACTGATCGCTTTTTTATTTTCAATAAGTTTAGAATGTATAATTATTTTTACTTGTTCTAGTTCCTATGACCTTATTATGTTTTAAGCTTTGTATATCTGAAATTATAATGCATATTTTATTTCAACATATTGTCTACTGCGTATTGTTTTTCCGTGTACATTTTTAAGTAACACAATTTTCAACTAAATACTAAATGACTTGTTAAAAATTAATTTTAATTGGTTGAACTAATTTTCTAAAACGAAGGTACAATTTAAAATACTTAGTCTTTAATTCTTTAAGTAACTTAAAATTAAGTTATGAAAGAGATCAAGCAGAAAAATATGGAACACAAATATATCAAATTATAAACTACACATATCTAAAAGTTAAATTTCTGTAAAAAATGAAGAGAAACGAAGAAAAGAAAAGAGAAACGAAGACTTGTATTCACTGAAAATTCAAAACAGCATAACAGTGTAAAGAAAAGAGGTGATTTTTCCGAAAACCTATTTTCTACCAAAAATCTTTTCCATAACAATCTTTCCAATGGCCAATTCCCATATTTTTCAAAAACTACATTAAAATAAATTTTTTCAATAAAATATAAGGCCGATTTCAAATATCTAGGTTAAAATTTATGCTAAAAATTGTGTTATTAAATATTCAATGTTAAAAATCGTCAAATTCTCTTTAAAACATTAGTTTCCAGGAAAACTTTAAAAGGATGAGCTTCCTGTGTGAAATAAAAAAAAAAGCCTGGGAAAAAACATTTGTATTTCTACCGAGAGAGGAGATTTGAACCTGGGACCTTATGATTAAAAATGATTGAAACTGCACATCAATTGCATATTCAAAATGAAAATCCTTGTAGTGGACAAACATTTTTTTAATGACGTAAATTAGGAAATGTTACTTAGCATTTTATTAATTCTGTGTTCAAATTAATGTTGTTCTACAAGTGTTAAATAATGTTGTGTAATTTGAGTGATATTATACCAAAACCGACCTTAAGTTTGCAGCAGAGAAATGTACTGAGCGGAGGAAACTGGGTAAACAACACGGCTGGCGCCGCAATTTCGCCCTCTCTGATTCGCTGCTCATATGACCCTGATATTCGTGCGCCCTGTTACGTCAAAATCGAAGGAAAAAAATAATTAAAATTATACTATAATTGAAGCTAAACTAATAAAAGCAATAAATTTATGTCTTGAAATAACAAATAAAATTGTTTACTGAATGTGAAACATCTTTTTTTATTCGATTCTCGCACTCGAAAATTAGAACTATTTACCCTTTTTCTCGTAGAACATTTGTACACTGCAAACTTAAGGTCGGTTTTACTATAGTTTAAGAAGTCTTGAATGTGTTTTTCTCTCTTCTGCAGGTGGACAGTAGTGGCAGGGAAGCAGCAGGCAGCAGCAGTGCAGGCAGTAGGAAGGGCAGGAAGCCAGGCAGGAAAGGAAGCAAGGTAGGGACAGCATTTTTAGCAGGGATTCAAAACTTCTAAAAAGTAACAGTTACAGTTTATATGAAAACTGGAGCAGTTAATTCGTCCGTAAAGTAAAGAGTGTACTTTTAGCAATATCAAGCTATAAGAAAAATTGAAGTTTAACCATCTTACAGTTTTTCAGTGAAAACCTAAAGAAATACTTACAATTTTAAAAAGATAGGGACGAAAATCCAACATTGTTAAATAATTAAATTTGAAACAAACTGATCCAAAGAAGTAACGGAAATGTATCAAAATATTTTGTTACTTTATTACCACTAAAAATAACTATATTACATTTACTTTATAATAAATCTTATTTGGTGTTATGTTACCTAAAAAAAGTAACTTTTACACGTAACGCCTTACTCCAATCCCTGGGTTTCTAGCATGTGATGTGCTGTTCTTTGTGATTTCAAGTTTTTCGCTTAAAAGATGGAATACCTTGCTTTTTAGCTTCGAAAATCTGGTCTCTGGAAATTAATGGTTGCCACTTGCATAATAAGACTAAATTTGACAAATTTGTAATTTAAAAAAAAATTCTTTACTGTTATTGTACTATTTTTTAAATGTCACTGATACATTTTTAAGGTGGTTTCCAAAGATATTGTCGATAATAATCATCTTAAATCTCCAAGGATCTTAAATGTGTCAATTTTCCTTAAGTATGGTCCTAAAACTAAAAACCCTGCAATGCATTAAATATTATACATTACTTGTAAAATTTAGAAAATTTTATTTTCAATTTCAAGGACCCTTTACTGCTCCTTGATTTTTACCGAACATTGTTGAAAAGTCCTTGATTTTGTAGTTTTGATAAAAAATGCCCCTAGTACTCCTTAATTTTGACAAACAATCGTTGAAAAGTCCTTGATTTTCTTAGTTCACATCCTCCAAATTTTGAGAAGTCATTTCTTAAAACATTGCTCAAGTCAGCTCTAAATGACGCAAATAGCACTTCGGCATTCGGTACAAATCGTTGCTTAAAAAAACTTTTACTTTTGCCAAATACTTCTGTGTTTTCCACTGATATATATGCCATAACCTGGCATCGGCGGTATTTCGAACATTTTTTTATTTTAATGTTTGGCCATTCTTCGAACTTTTTTCTATTGGAAAATATTCTTTATTAATCTCAATAGATGTCAGCCCTATTGTTTGTTTTTTTAATTATGATCAGAAACATGATGATGCAAAATGGCATCACTGGGACTGAAAGTGTTTAAAAAAGTGGACCCATTTAATGCCCCTCTTCCTTTGCATTAGGTCGACATGCGTGCGAAGCTGGAGCGCAGCCGCCAGAGTGCCCGGGAGTGCCGCGCCAGGAAGAAGATCCGCTACCAGTACTTGGATGAGCTGGTGGCCGACAGGGAGAAAGCTGTGCTGCAGCTCAGGAAGGAGCTTGACATGGTGGGTAGTGAGGAGACAGCGCAATGTATTTTTAGTTAGCCAGTGGTTTGGTCGTCTGGTTGATTATTGAACTTGTTGATATAAAAAAATATACAGTTTTTTGTTGAACGAAAGTTAATTTATTTAAAACCAATCATTATTATTACGAGCGGTCGCTATGACCGTTAACGAACATTCAAAATCAATTAAAATCTATATCGTACATTTTCTATCTCCAACTGCAAAGAATGGGGAGGGATGCACCTGCCAGGGTTGACGGCTCTCGCCTCGAAAGATTGATGAGCTTCCAAGAGTGGAAGCACCAAGGAGAGAAAGAGCAATCAGACGAGTCCCGAACAGCCAGAAAACAAGGATTGTTCCCTTAACTTCTTTGCTCCTTCAGAGGTTTATTTACATGGGCATTAGTAGAATTCACTTTATAACTTCAGTTTACAATTTTTCTTAACATACTAACTTTATTATAAATTAGAATGTTCCAGGTTTCCAAAAATACAAAAAAAAAAAAGATACAGCTGATTTATTACATGTATTGAAAAATAACTTATCAAATCGAGCAAAATTTGAGGTTTTGGAAAAACGCTTTGCATTTATTAACACTTAATGCATTTCTTATATATAAATATTTTACCTTTTTACACTTTTGAAAAGAAACAATATTTTAATTTGTTTAAGACTTAACCATTTTGTTTTCCCTAAGCAGTATACTCCAAGCAGTAAAAAAAAATTATCTCTGAATTATGTAATAAGGTACAAATTAGGATTTTTCTAGTGTCTGTACCTTAACTATTTAATTTTACTTGGTTTTGATTTTCTATTTTTTTTTTAATTTTTCCATATTTTTCAACTTTTTCATTTATAATGAAGCGCATTTTCTTTGTTTCTTCGTTTATACTTTCATGTGTTTTTATCTGATGAAGACGGAACTTCGTTTAAGTTCTGCAACAGCCAGTTTGATTTTAACTTTTCATTTGTGGTTTATTCATTTATTTTTAAACTCTTGCTAAATTGTGGGCCCCAAAATAAAAATAAACTGACAATACTTACTTACATAGCCCTCTTTTACTCCATCACTGACCATAGGGCCTCCGTCACATTCTTCCATCTTACTCTGTTGGTGGCCAGATGTTTCGCCTCCCACCATGTTGTCCCCACGTCCTTTTTCGATCATCAAACTGACGATTAACTGTTCATTTAAATTTTCACTTAAAAATAACTCTTTTTAAAATCCTTTTACAATAATTAACAATGTCTTGTGTTTCCTTCCAGTACACTCAGTGGGCGCGTGCCCTGGACGAGGGTGTGATCCCGGAGGCCGCTCTGCAGATGGTCGAAGAGGAGAAGCGCAAGGAATTGGTGAAGCAGGAGTAGAGCAGCCCTGCAAGGGTCCCTGCACGAAATGTTTCAGTTTTATGACAAGTTTTAAGTTGATCCTGCCTTCCTTGCTTTGGGGCTAGTAGAACTTGAGAAGTTCTGACAGCGGGAAAATTGGGTTAGTTTCAGAGGCATTTCATCCGTTTTTGTGTTGAGGTAGAATTACAGAGAGCCAAAAAAAAAATGCACCGACATCAAAATCCTTGTTCTACCTACACTGCACAAAACAATTAGGGGAGCGCATGGTTTAAACTTTAAACCCTTTCACCCCCAACGATTCCGTTTGGAATCATCGATCAGCTTGCGATTTTTTTTCTCTTGAAGTTGAGCTCGCACTTATTTATAATGGAAGAAACATGTATTTTGAAGAATTGCATATTGTTTGTTTTAATTTAATGAAAATATGGAAAGCATTTTGTTTTGAAAAAATTATTGGTATAATTTATTCAAAAGTTACGACTCCCAATTTTTTTTCTCTTAAATTTTAGTTTAAAAAATAAAGATTTTTTCCCCTGTTTTTTATCATTTCATTCTGGATACATAATGAATCTATTTCACAAATTTCAGATTTTTGAAATAAAAAATAAAAAGTTGGAACTGAAAGGGTTAATAAAAGTATGCTAAGTGCTCCCCTAATTGTTTTGAGCAGTGTAGTTTAGCAAATATTAATAATTGAGCAATGATGATCGATTATTTTTCACACCTATCTATTATTTTTTTATAAATTTTATTGAAAAGGTCTTAGTTGATGTTTTTATTGCTTGTATAATTATTTTATTGCTCGTAAATTGACAATTTTTGACTCCAATGTGCAATATTTGCATTTAAGTCTTCAAATAGTTCATTTTGATATCTTTTTGCTGTGTTTTTCTTTTATATTGCTGTAATCTTTCACTATTAAGATAACAAAATCAATAATTGGTAAATGTTTTTCCCCTTATTTCTGATTATCTTAATGTTTAAAAAACATCTAAGCTCTACTTTTTTGGGGGGCAAAAAATATGTTTAACATTACTCATGGCTTAAAATATCTCCATTTGGACTAAAATAAACACTGCTCTTTGTAACAAATAAGTGTATGATTAATGTAAAATCTCTGATAAAAGTATATTTCTACCTGATGTCTTTTTAAAATCAACCCTTTTGTACATTTTAGTAAATCATCTTTTATTCTGTTGTACATTGGTTTTGTAGCCATAGGATAGGTGAAAGGACATTGTAATGTTATAAATGTGCGTCACCATGTCGAACTGAACACCTTTTTGTTTTAGACTGACAAATTGTTATTAATGAATCTTTATTGTTACATTATTTTAAAAAAATTATTTGATTCGATATTGAATATGTTCAAATTAATGCATCATCAAATGTAATGAAATTATAATTGGTACTAAAAGAACTCTAATTGAAGGTTGTTATTATTATTATAATGCCCAGAATTTACTCAATTGTGATTAAATTTTTTAAAAAAACAGGGTCATTTATTGGAAACTATCTGTAGTTTATTTTTTGTCTTACCATTTCCATAAATTACCAAAAATGAAATTGTTTTTTGTCTGTATATTCTACTTTAAAAAAAAATTATAAATTTGGATTCGTTGCAATTTTGGTATCAATGAAAAGTTTGTTTACTCATAATCTTAATTGCAAATAATAATTCTTGGGAAAAGTATTTGTGGAAAAATGCTCGATTACCGCCCTGCATGTGAAAAAGTTTCTTTTAAGAATACAAATGCATGTGAATTAATATCTTATAAAGATTAATTATTAGCATTTGCATTACTATTCTTCTATTTATAAATGGCAATTTAAACATGTGATTATTTACTACAAGTTTCAATCTTGGTAGTTACTTTTTAAAAGTGCTCTTAATAATATCTCCATAATATGATAAAAATATGAAGTATTTTGTTACTTTATTGCTGCAAGTTTATCTAAACAGTATAATGTGAAATAACTTTGAATTTTTCTACATTGAATTTTTTTTTAGTTTAATAAATTTCTATTAATTAACAAAGTATATATGTTGTGTTAAATTGTGAGAAACTGGGTTATTATTGGAATAATAAAAAATGTATTGAATGGTATCAATGTGATATAAAATTTAATTAGATTATCAAAATTATGTTTGATAATATTTAACCAAATTATGTCTGTGATCTTACTAAAATGTTTTTAAATAACAAAGTTATGTGAAAATTGTAGTATTTTGTATAAGTTTTTCTAACTGCGCAAACCAAATTGTTGCTTCTAAAAATATTTTATTCTAAATTGCTATAAATAGTTGTTGAAAGTGAAGGAGTTTATTGTTGGACGCAAGGCTGCCTGTGGATGCAATGCTTTATTTTTGTTATTATGCAGGAAAATGCAAACAAATATGTGTATAGTTTCTGAATAAACATTTCATTTTGTTTTTAACCTGTCATCAAATTTTGTTTATTGTATTACTTTACATACGAGAGTCTATTTTGAAATATTTTCGGAGCAATGGACGATTCTAAAAGACGATGCGTTGCTTGTGGGAAAAAAAGACAATGCTTGGAGTAAGTACTTCGGTGTAGGAGTGGCCTTTCTTTTTTAAAAATAAATAATTAGCTTTTGTGGGTTTTTTTAAAGCCTAATGACGTAACTGTGACATCAATGTGGCGTGCTTTTTTAGTTGTCAATTTTTGTGTTAAATTATTAATAATCTCCTTATTTCATTTTTAAAAAAATCTTTTTCGGCTGCTGATTTCTAACCTCCTTTAAGAGCCTAAACACAGCCAATTACGCCTCCTAATTAAGAACCCTGGTCAGGTGACGAAGTAGACACCTGAGCGGGCACCGAATGGAACTTCGAGCGACATCGTAGGCTAACGCCGTCGGAACTTTCGACTCCACTGATTTAACGAGCACGTGTATCGCAGTTTACTCGGGCTCCCTGAGGATTTTTACAGGATTTTTTTTCCACCAGTACGAATACGTCTCTAGTATGGCTACATCTGTGCCGTCCAAAGTCCCGACGGTGTTAGCGTACGAAGTCGTCAAAGTTCTGTTTGGTGCCCGCTCAGGTGTCGACCTCGTCACTTGACCAGGGTTTTAAGTTACGAGGCGTTATTGGCTGTGTTAAAGCTCCTGAAGGGGGCTAGAAACACGGAAACGATTACCTTACCTCCCTAGGAGGCTGGAAATAGGCAGTAGGAAACGATTAAATTACCGAGTTACTGATTTTTTTAAGTGCTTTGTTGTTTTTGACTAATGGAATTAGAATTAAGAACTGGAAAGCGATGACCAGAGACAGGCGGCTTTGGAGTCGCATTGTAAGAGAGGCCATGGTCCAGCATGGACTGTAGTGCCAGGGACTTAGTTGTTCTTGACATGGATTGAACATGATGACATGGACGGCGACACGTGAGTAAATATATTTCTTTTGACTTTTAATAAACCGTCTTCTTTCTTCTGAACTTAGTCCATGAAATCTGCACCAAAAACAAGAAGCATGTCGACTCACACAATAGTGGAATTCTCCTTTTAGGTTGTTTGGAGAGAAAGGGTCTGTCAAATCTGATTCGGATCATGTAGGTCTTGGGGTAAAAAAAAAATCGAATTTATCTTTTGGAGTATTTTTTTTCATTGTTGCCATTTTTACAGCTGAATCGCATTGAATGTGGGAAGTGATTTTTGTATAGTTTCTCTTTTTTATTGTTTTAAAAAATAATCGTATCAAATTAATTAAAAATTGTTTAAAAAATAATCAATTCAAAGTTTCACAGATTTTTATTTTTTATTAATAAATTACAGAAATAAAAAAAAATATTTTCATTTGTTGTTACAACGTTGTTAGAAAGTGTGCTAAATATTTTTAACACTGAATAAAATTTATAAAACATGCAATAAGAAAATGCAATGTGTAAAAACTCTTCTACAGTATACCTTTATCAGGTGGGTGCGATCTCACATTCACAAATCCGTAATCTAATGTGTAATGGTGGGATAATCTGATGGCATTTTACAAGAGTAATGAGTGATTTGTTTCTGTGCTTATAAAGATCCGAATCCGGCAGAAATACCTTAAGTTTTCCATTTTATAAGGTCATACTATACTTTAAAGTCCAGTATCTCCATGTCTTTATGCATAAAAACTCCACAAACGACGTTTTTTCAAAATTGTTAGTAGTTTTAGACAGACAGAAATCGTTTTAATTCTGTACAGTATGGGCTTGTTTAACGTGGGATCTGGCAACAGTTCTGTGGTCTTGTTTTCATTTATCTCGAATTACTTTTGTTGTTATTCGAATTTGAGTTTTCTATTGACGAAGACTTATAAGCGGCTCACTGAGCAAGCACACAAGTCGGAATATATATGTAAAATACCCTACCCCTACCCTACCCCCTAAGTTTTCTAATATAATAAGTTACTTAGGTTGTTATTTTTTTAATAATTACAACTTTTTGCTGTGCTGTCGGTTGTTTCATTTATCAAGGAAAACTTGCATTGAAAGAAGTTGGAATTAAAAAAAACTTAAATATTCTTAGAAAACTCAATTTGGAATACCAAGGCAAAAGTAATCCGAGAAAAATGAAAACAAGACCACGGAGCTGTTGCCAGATCTTTCGTGAAACAAACCCATTGCTCGTTTCGAGAAGCTCTAAACACGTCCTCGCAGAGCACAGTCTGAGAACTGATTCTCTCAAGTGTTCAAAACTGCCTGTGCTTCATGGACGATTCCTTGAGACTCAGCTTCGGCCCGGAGTAGCCGATGTTCTCCCTCCTTCCCTGCACGAACTCCGCTTGTTCTCCGTTGGACTGCTGTTGGGCCCACGGCCCCCTCGTCCTCTGCTGCAATTTCGACGAGGACACCTGGAAGGGGTTGATCTGCGTGAACATTCCGCCGGCCGGCTGGGGCGCCGCCTTCTTGGGGAACTTTGATCTACCGTCCTCTTCGGTCGCTCTCTGGGACGGCCTTCCGCGATCTTCAGCAGGTCCGCCATTGATGGTGATCTTGGTGGAGGAACCGCCGTAACTGTCTTGGACCTTGCTGCTAGAATTGTAACTGTCTTGGACCTTGCTGCTAGAATTGTAACTTTCTTGCTGCTTCTGGTGTCTCTCGCTGTAAGCGCTGGTGTAGACGTTGGGTTTGGGCGTCTGCTCGGAAGAAGTGTCGAACATGGAGGAAGAATAGCTGTCCTGGAGGATGGTGGTGGCCGTCACCTCCTCGTTGCTCGAGAGGGAGTTGCTGTGCACCCGCGATGTCTGCCTCTCTTTGGCGAACATCCTCTCGATGCCGATCTTGGGGTGGTCCGAGCGGTTCTGGGGCGAGTCCGTGCTCGGAACGGATCTCTTGGTGGAGGAGCCTTTCGCGTTCCTCTTGACGAATCCCCGATGCGACACCTCGAGCGAGTCTCTGGACACGTCCGAGTCGTCTCCGTCCTCTCTGCTGCCTCTTCTGTCTGTTTTGGGTCGGCTCTGGGCGCCCGAAGAAACCTCGACCACTGTTTTGCCAGAGTGGTTGCTTCTGGAAGCGTTTCTCGGCGAGTCAGATTTGGTCTCAAGTTTGAGATTGCTCGGCGGGTGATAGTCCAAGTGGGCCTTTGAGGAATTCTTCTTGTAGTTGTTGTTGCTACTATTATTGTCCGTTGGGCTGCTCTCCTGATCGTTGTCGAGGGTGTCTTCAAACCTGTAGCGAAACTTTATAATTAGTTCTAAACATTAAAAAATTCAAGAAAATGTAAGTTTGAAATGTGGTTGCCTAATCGAAACTGTTGCATGTTGTTCATTAAATTTTTAACCATGAATGTCTTTTTAAAGTCTTCTTCTAATCATTTTTTTTAGTTAATGAAGGACGAATTCAGAAAAGTTTATATGTTTGGGAAGGGGGTGCGGCTGACTCAACTTGTAAAGTCAAAGGAGCTTCCCAAGACGTCCCATTTGCTGATTTGCTGTCCGGTTCGGAGTGCCGGCTGTTCCGAAGAAGAAGAAAGAAATTAGTTCGCGCACGATCGATCACACTTTTCAGGTCCCATACAGGTTTCATTTATTTTTATTATATCAGCCGGCACTTCGGATCGGACGAAAATCGGGATTGTCTCAGAGAGCTTTGATGGCCTTATAAATTGAGTGGAAGGGGTTAAAAAGTCTAAATAAATACTTTGTTATATTTAGTATAAAATAAACTCCTGTAATAAATATATCATAAAAGCTCGGACATTCTCCTACGGACACCCTGTATTAAAGTATGAACTCGCCTCTTCTCCCAGTGCAGCATCCCTTTTCCGTCGGTCATCACATTGGCCAGCATCTTCTCGTTCAGTGACCCCGTGAACGCCTCCTTGCTGCTCTCTTTTCCCTCCTGCTGCTCCTTCCGGCGGAAGTGGGCCGCCACCCCGAGGCTGTGGGACCGACGGGGGCCCCCGGAGGGGAACGTCCCGCCGACCCCCGGATTCGATCCACCGCCCCCGTCGATCTGGGTGAGATCGTCGATGCTCTGGCTCCTGGATTGGGGGGAAAATATAAGTTACAATATTATTCAACACTTAAGGGACATAATTTCAAAGCCGAAATATCGACAAGTCAATGTATCTCTTCCCCAAAGCATCAGTAATAGCTCAATAATCAATTAATAACTCCGTGAACATTTAAAAATGATCGTTATAAGTTATAAGCAAGATATTATAACGTTAGAGGCGCAGTGGTAGTGCTTTGCATTGCCATGCCACTGGTCCGGGGTTCGAATCCCCGGATTGGGCGAGATTGACCTATCCTTTCATCCCTTAAGTGGGTCTATAAAAGAACTAAACACAAGGGTTGACCACCTAACTGAGATATATACCTAACACCCCAGAGCCTTTGGTCACGAAAGCTGAATTGGGCACGGAAGGCCTTGGCCCACTAACGGGCTGTTGCACCGAGGAGTTTCAGTTTAGTACAACTTAAAAACTAAACTCCCCGGCGCAACAGCCCATTGCTGGGCCAAGGCCTGCCGTGACCAATTCAGCTTTCGTGACCTATGGCTCTGGGGTTCTAGGCATATGTCCCGGTAAGGTGGTCAGCCTCACGCGGAACCCCCAGTGTTAGTTCCCAAGCATGCTTGGGACCCATTTTATCGAACAACTCAAGGTATGAAAGGATGGGTCAACCTAGCCCAATCCAGGATTCGAACCCCTGACCTCCTGTGGGACGGCAATGCGAAGCACTACCACTGCGCCTCTAGTTTAGTAACTACTAAATAATAATAAAACGTTTTATGCTGACCTGTAGAGTGGGTGGAAGAGCTTCTGCCCGCTGTTGTTGAAGCTGCAGCTGGCGAGTCTCTTCGGGGCCGCGGCCGCCGCAGCTGCGGAGGAAGGGACGCGCTCGATCTCCAGCTGCACGTCGTACGGGGAGGCGTAGCTCAGGATCGTGAGCGCGTCCTCGTACACGATGCTCGTGAACGACACCGTCACGTTCACGATCTTGTCGCCTTCGGGAGAGAGAGAAACAGAATTGCGATGAAGAGCAGTAGATGGGGAAACTATTGGTTAGGAATTTTTTATTTACTGCGGCAAATTAACAAATTACATATTAACAAACAAGCATTTAATGGTGCCAAAGGCAAAGACTATCCAGAAACACCTCCATTTCCATAAAAAATTACGTTAACTTTAAGTTAAAAATCCATTACAAGAATAGCGACCAATGAAATATTTCGCTCATGGCGCCATCTGTTGGGCACAATTATAATTACAAACCCACTGGCTTTGGTGAGCACGGATTCAGACGCGCGCGGGTCCCTTTCAAGTTTTAAAAAAAAAGGGGTGACTTCGATTTGATCTGTAGACCACACATGGTCTACCTATGTTATATCAAAAATAGTGACTAATGAAATATTTAGTTCATGGCAGTGTGGCGCCACCTGTTGGGGTCAATTTCAATTAAAGCTGTTACAAACGAAATTTTAATATTTGGACTTTGGCCGTGGCGTAGGAATACGGTTAGAATTCGATTAGACCCAATGGACTCGGGCCCTGATCATTGCCAAGGCCTATAAGGCCCATGTCTTGGGCCCCTGATTTTAGGGGGCCCCCAAAATTGGCTGTAAACCTATGCATTTTGTTTTACAAAAGTTATGAAAATATATTTTTTACATAAAAGGTAATTAAATCACAGATTTGGAAACATACAGAGAATGTATTTGTGCCTACAACCCAATAAATATATTTAAGGGGGGGGGGGGGGGGGGGAGAGAACCCTTAGCATTTCGTTGGCCATGCATATGCATTCGGTAACGGGGGCCCCTGAAAGTATCTGGGCCTTGGGCCCCAACTGGTCATGGTCGGGCTCTGAATGGACTAACTAATTAAAAGAATAGTGTCCATTGAAGTATTTCGTTCGTGGCGCCATCTGTCGGGGTCAATCCCACTCACCGGCCTTGATGAGCCCGGACTCGGAGGCGGGCCCCCTGTGCAGCACGTCCTTGACGAGAATGCCGTCCCTCATGTTGCCGCAGATGTTGAACCCGAGGCCCGTGAAGTCGTGGCCGCGGAGAGACACGAACGCGCGCTCTGGCTCCTGATGGGGAAAAAATAATTATGCAAAATATTAGCAGTACCACAAAATTAATAATTTAGTAGAGTAGCGTCAACGAAAGACAACTTCAAACTGAAACAATCTAATTAAGCTTTTAAATAGTGCAAGTTATGTCATGATCAAGCCTGTAGGATTATGTGCATGCATAGTGCCCTCTGGTACTCCTTATAAATGAAATTAATTATTAAGTACATTATTCAATATCCATTTATCAATTATGTATAATACACATTACTAAACTAAAGTACTTAGTGAAGTGATAACCCCGTAAAGGGCCAAGTTCTGCTGTGCCGACTTCAGCTCTCCTGATCAGACAGGCTCTAACTGCTGAGGAGGTTAACTTTCCGCAGGACCTCTGGTGTTTAGTCACAAGCCTACTTGTTCCTCATGCTATTAACTCAAGTAGGGATAAATAAACATTGCTTAATTCGCTATTGAGATTCGAACCCCGATTATAATTTTATCAACCCTCTCTCTCTAAGTTCGATCCAACAAGATGTTGGAAACTGGCCTCTTCAACATTCAATAACTTCACAAGTAGTCGATCCTTGATCGATATAAATTAGCTCAATTAACGAGGCTGAACATTAAACTATATTTTATTAACTGTAGTGAGACTATACTTGTCTAACGTTCAGTACAATGATAGTTTTTAATTCTAGAGATAACTTACCAATGCGGTGGTGATGCACGAATCGTCTTGGGCTTTTTTCTTCCCGCCTCCGAAACCGAAGTGGTTTTTTCCGCCTCCCCTCGCCTTCTTTGCCTTCGCAGACGCCTCAGACAGCTAAAAGAACAAAAAAAAAAAAAAAAAAACATTCACTATTTGGTAAAGTGGTTACAGTCCACTCAGCCGAATGAGACTCAGCCGAATGCCCTAAACCGCAAGATCTCGCCAAATTTCATGGCAACATATTCACCATTATGGCGATAATGTTTTCAACATAGATTTTTCTTTTCCTGTCCTGCACTTCAGGATGGCTAACAATTTGGCTCGTTTAGCGCCCTAAAATAGTAAAAGTATTCCAGAAAACAAACTCTCATACACCGCCCCTCTAAAGAAAGTTGAAAGCTTATCACAAAGGGCTGTCACAATGATGGATGGATGGCTGAGAGACTAGTGTCTACTATTGAAAACTGTATGGGAAGTTCGCAAAGCGATTTGGTTTGGCAATTCGAAATTCGCCATGTGTGTGTGTGCACAAAATTAATTTATAATTTTGTTAAGTTTAATGGGGGGATGTCGAATTAGAGGTGCACGAGTGCTTATTTGTTATGCTTTGCTAAGTCCATCGCCTAATTATCAACTATTTGTTTAAGCATTTACAGAGCATCTATAATTTAAAACATTATTTTAGTTTTACTTTTTACATGACTAATTTAGATATAGGTTTATGAAAACTTTTTTTTTCTCGTGACAATAACGGTAAGGGTGATGTATAAATCAGGCATGGGGTCTCATGATGATATACTAAATTTTTGGAAATTAGCCGTCTCAAAAACAAAACAAATTTGGTTAGTTTTGTTTATTTTACTTAAGAAATTCACTTATCGTTGGCAAAAATTAGCTAAAATTTGAAAGAATAAATATGTAATATTCTTCCCATTTAAATAGAATGAAAAGATTTCATATCAACATACAAAGAATCTTGGAATGAAATATATTAGACGTAATTTCAAACTGATCGATATAGAAAAAACACACACATTTATTTTAATTTATTG